>PISW01000918.1:0-449999 GCA_004023785.1 Mungos mungo
TTTTTATGTGGCTTTTTGAATGGGATAATTATTGTCTTGTGTGGTAGTGTATTTTATGTGGTTATTTCAAATGGCTGCTGTGGTTCTTCCAGCTTGGGTGGAGAAGAGTATTTGTGGAATTAATATTTATGAACCATTTTCATAAATAGTACTTGGCAGTTTCTTTGTCCAATTTAAGACTGTTCTGGGGACATCTCTGTGAGGAGCAGAAGGGGGCACTAGGAGGCCGTATGTGGTCTATGCCACAGTTCTCAAACTTTCTGTCATCAGAAACAACTGAAGGGCCTGTTAAAAATAGATTTTTCTGCAGGGCGCCTGGGTAGCTCAGTCGGTTGAGTGTCTGATTTCAGTTCAGGTCTCTATCTCATGATTTGTGGGTTTGAGCCCCATGTTGGGCTTGGTGCTGACAGCTCAGAGCCTGGAGCCTGCTTCAGATTCTGTGTCTCCCTCTTTCTCTCTGCCTCTCCCCCACTTGTGCTCTGTCTCTCTCTCTCTCTCTCAAAAATAAACATTAAAAAATTTTTTTTCTGGGCTTCACCCTGAAGTTTCTGCCTGAATAGGTCTGAATCCTACTTTTCATTTGTGTTTCCTACCAGTGTCTCCTCGATGCTGTTGCCGCGGTTCAGGGGCCACACTTTAAAAACTGAAGGTCTCTGCCTTTCTCATGCCTTTTTTATGCTTGCGAAGGTTGTGAGCTGCCATCTCTGTCTCCGCTCGCAGCCTGACCCACTGACGGTAGCAACACAGTGGGCCACCTCCACCATCCCTTCATAGCGGGGGCACCAGCGGGCAGACTGATCTCTTATCAGGGGCAGCCCCGCAGAGACCACCGAGTGGAATAAGGAAACTCAGGCCCAACAAATTTGGTTCTCCCACCGCCCACAAAAGGAGCCCAGAACACCAGGCAGCCAATACCCTTTGTGTCCACAAAGGACCCCAGCGAGGACTGACCTGGAGCTCCAACAGCAGCAGAAGAATGGAGGAGACCGAACAGCGTGGCAAGGGCTCTGAAAAGTAACCAGTCAGTGAGACCAAACCCCCCAAAAGTAAACCAGAATTCACCTACTAAACCCAAAAGGGCAAATGTCAGCTGAAAAAGATTTAACTAAGATTAAGAATCTCTTAATAATTAAAATATCCAGCATAAAATAGAAAATCATATATTATACCAAAGATCAGGAAAACCATGAGAGAAACAGGAAGAAAATAAAAACATGAATGAGATGGGTGCCTGGGTGGCTCAGTCAGTTAAGTGGCCGGCTTTGGCTCAGGTCTCACAGTTCGTGAGTTTGAGTCCCACACTGGGCTCTGTGCTGATAGCTCAGAGCCTGGAACCTGCTTCAGATTCTGTCTCCTTCTCTCTCTGCCCTTCCCCTGTTCATGCTCTGTCTCTCTGTTCCTCAAAAATAAATAAACATTAAAAAATTTTTTTAAAAGTAAAACATGAATGAGAAAAGCAGTCAATAGATGCTAATATTAAATAGAATCAAATGGTGACCTTACTTATCTAAAAAGACCTAAGACAGCTGTCATAAAACAGAGGACACCAGAGCAACACATAAAGTCAATATATGTATACTAATTGTATATTTACTAATAATAAGTGGAAACCAAAATTTAAAAATGCTATAAGAATTTCTCCACAGAGAATGAAATACATAGGCATAAATCTGATAAAGCTTATACAGGATTTATATAATGAAATATGTAAAATGCTGATGAAATCAATCAAAAAGAACCTTACATCTTTGAGAGAGACAACATAGTTTGGATTAGAAGACTGTATACAGTAAAAGTATCATTTCTTCAAAAATTTATCTATAGGTTTGATACAATTTCTATCAAAGTTTCAGAAAGTTTTTTTTTTGTAGACATGGATAAGTTTTCTAAAACTCATATGGAAAGGCAGAGCCCATTAAATAGCCAAAAGAACTTTGAAAAAGTGAAGGAATAAGTCTAATGTTAAAACTTCTAATATAGCTTTAGTAATCACGCAGTGCATTCTGGAGAAGGAATAGACATATACATAGATCAGTGAAACAGAAGAGACTATACAGAAATAGACCCAAACAAATATGGCCACTTAATTCTGACAAAAGAGCAGAAGTCAATACATAGTGTTGGAACCACTGGACATTCATTGTCAGAAAAATGAATCTCCACCTAGACCTTATCTCTTATATAAAAATTAACCCAAAATGGATCATGGAATTATAAGTGAAACAGGTCCATTGAGAACATAGGAGAAAATGTGGGGACCTAGGGGTAGACAGGCCAAGAGTTCTTAGATTTGACACCCAACACACTACCCATAAGAGGAAAAAGTGCTAAATTGGACCTCCTCTAAATTTTAAAAATTTGCTCTTTGAAAAACTCGGTTGGAAGGATTTTTAAAAACCCACTGCCTGGGAGAAAATATTTGCAAATTATGTATTTGACAGATCTTATATCTATAATATATAAAAAAAAACCCTCTGAAAACTCAACATCAGAAAAAATAGATTCAATTAGAAAATGGGCAAAAAATCAAGCACAGACATTTCACTGATCTGCAGAAGGCAAATGAACACATGGAAAGATGTTCAACATCATTAGCTAGTAGAGAAAGGAAAATTAAAACCGTAGGGAGGTATCACTGCACATTTATCAGAATAGCTAAAATAAAAAATAGTGGCAGCAAATACAGGAAAGAATGTGCAGAAACTGGGGGCACCTGGGTGGCTCAGTCTGTTAAGCATCTGACTCTTGATTTAGCTCAGGTCATGATCTTACAGTTTGTGAGTTCCAGCCCTGCATTGGGTTCTGTGTCTCCATTTCTCTCTGCCCCTCCTTGCTTGTGCTCACTTGCTTTCTGTCTTTCTCTCTCTCTCTCTCAAAAATAAATATATAAACATTAAAAAAAAAAAAAGAACGTGGAGAAAGTGGATCACTCATACATTGCTGGTTTGAATGTAAGACAGTATAGCCACTCTGGAAAATGGGCAGTTGCTTTTGAAACTAAAAAATAAATTTACCATATGACTCAGCAATGGCACGCTTGAGCATTTTCCCTGGAGAAAGGAAGACATTTTCATATAAGAATTTATAAGAATGTTCTTAGCAGCTTCGTTCATAATAACCCCAAACTGCACACTATCCACATGTCCTTTATGCTGTGAAAGGCCAAACACACTGTGGTACATTCATACCATGAAATACTATGCAGCAATAATTAAAAAAAAAAAAAGAATATACACTCAAAAACTTGGATGGATCTCAAGGAAATTATGCTGAGTGGAAAGAATATCAAAATGATACATAATTGCACAATTACATGAATATAACATTTGTGAAATAACAGTTATAAATACGAAGAACAAATTGGTGAATAAATAGTGGTTGGGGAAGGGGAATGTGTGCCTATAAAGAATAATCTTGTGTTGGTGACACAGTTGGGTGTCTTCACTGTGGTGGCGATTGTACAAAACCACACATGTGATAAAATCATGGAGGATTTTATACGCAAAAACACAAATGGGTGCGTATATAATTGGTGACATCTGAACCTGCCGTTTGGATTGTGTCAATGTCAGTTTCTTGAGTTTGATGTACTGTGGTTCTGTGGAATTTTGCCATTGGGAGAGAAGCTAAATAAAAAGTGTCCCTGTGTACTTCTTTGCAAATTCCTGTGCACCTGCAAATACTTCAAAATACATATATATTTTTTTAATGTTTTTTTTCAAGAAGCAAGACATTTATTTGGGATCAAAGAATTGCAATTCAGAGTACACAGATTTAGGTAGAAACCCAAATAGTATCCCATTTATAGGAGGTAACTCAGGGCTTTGATGTTGTTGTTGTTATAATTATTGTGAAATTGGCTAACATGCAGTGTGTAAAGTGTGCTCTTGGTTTTTAGGGCAGATTCCCATGATTCATCACTTACGTTCAACACCCAGTGCTCACCCCAGAAAGGGCTCTCCTCAATGCCCACTACCTCCTTTCCCCTTTCCCCCACCCCCCATCCACCCTCAGTTCTCTGTATTTAAGAATCGCTTATGATTTGCCTGTTTGTAACTATTTTTGCCCCTTCCCTTCCCTCCCCTCATGGTCTTCTGTTAAGTTTCTCAAGATCCACATATGAGTGAAAACATATGCTATCTGTCTTTCTCTGACTGACTTATTTCAGTCAGCATAATACCCTCCAGTTCCATCCACGTTGCTGCAAATGGCAGGATTTCTTTCTTTCTCATTGCCATGTAGTATTCCATTATATATATAAACCACATCTTCTTGATCCATTCATCAGTTGAGGGACATTTAGGCTCTTTCCATAATTTGGCTGTTGTTGAAAGTGATGCTATGAACATTGGGTACATGTACCCCTGTGCAGCAGCACTCCTGTATCCTTTGGATAAATTCCTAGTAGTGCTATTGTTAGGTCATAGAGTAGTTCTTTTTCTAATTTTTTTTTAAGGAATCTCCACAGTGTTTTCCAGAGTGGCTGCACCAGTTTGCATTCCCACCAACAGTGCAAGAGGGTTTCCATTTCTCCACATCCTTGGCAGTATCTGTAGCTTCCTGAATTGTCCATTTTAACCCCTCTGACTGGTGGGAGGTGGGATCTCAGTGTGGTTTTGATTTGTATTTCCCTGATGATGAGTAACAGTGAGCATCTTTTCACTTGTCTGTTGGCCATCTGGATGTCTTCTCTGGAAAGTGTCTATTGATGTCTTCTGACCATTTCTTCACTGAATTATTTATTTTTTGGGGTGTTGAGTTTGGTAAGTTCCTTACAGATTTTGGATGCTAGCCCTTTATCTAATGTATCATTTGCAACTTTTTTTCCCATTCTGTCAATAGCCTTTTAGTTTTGTTGATTGTTTGCTTTGCAGTGCAGAAGATTTTTATCTTGATGAGGTTCCAGTAGTTCATTTTTGCTTTTAATTCCTTTGCCTTTGGAAATGTGTCGAGCAATAAATTGCTGCAGCTGAGGTCAAGATTATTTCCTGCTTTTGTAAGGACAAAGTCTGACCTAACAGACTCCATGACAGAGGTCCCCCTCTAAGCTAGAAGGTCTAAGGTTCAGTTTCTCCAGAACTATTAGGCAGTTACACATTGCCTAGAGCAGGAGACCACTTTGCAATATCCAATCAGGAAAGGCCAGCTACCTCTCCCCACATTCCTAAGGGTAAGGCTTACAGATAGGAACTTTAGATAGGACCCTGTTACCTAATGTTAAAGTTAACCCGATAGTCACCAAACAAGACCCTCAACTCGCACTGTAATTGGTTAATTTCAAAGGTACTCTAAGTGTTGTAATTGGGTCCCGCCAAAAGTAACAAATGCTCTGAACAATGTGTATGGTTAAACCTGTTGTCAATGATACTGTACATTATGATTGGATCGCTGCGCCTGTGTCGCGCTTTCCTGTAACTCCCCTTCCCAAAACTCATAAAAGCCCTACCCCGCCCTTGTTCAGGGCTCTCAGCACGGATCCACTGCGTTGGTGAAGGCTGTGAGACCGAACTTAGGCCCGGCGAGCCTAAGCCGTAATAATAAATGCCCTTTGCTTTTACATGCGTGACTCGGTCTCCCTGGCGGTTTCTGGTTTTGGGGTGATATTGAAATCTTGGGCATTACACTTTCTCCTCTAGAGTTTTGATGGTTTCCTATCTCACATTTAAGTCTTTAACCCATTTTGAGTTTATTTTTGGGTATGGTGTAAAAAATGATCTAATTTCATTTATTTGAGAGCAGGGGAGGGGCGCAGAGAGCTAGAGAGGGAGAATCTAAGCAAGCTCAGTGCTTTCAGCATGGAGCCCGGTGCAGGGCTCAGTCTCATGAACCCTGAAATCATGACCTGAGCCAAAATTAAGAATCTGTCGCTTACCCAACTGAGCCACTCAGGCGCCCCCAAAATACATACTTTTTAATGGTGATGAATAGAACTAATGCATGATTATGAGTTGTATTCTGTCATCTTGTTTAAAAAAATTTGATGTTGATTTTTTTTTTTTTTTAGAGACAGAGCACAAACAGGAGAGGCAGAAAGAGAGGTAGACAGAGAATCTCCACACTGTCAGCTCAACCGTGAGATCATGACCTGAGCCGAAGTCAGAGAGTCAACCAATGAGCCATCCAGGCATCCCTATGCCATCTTTGAACACAGTCATTGTATTCACAGCTCAGGGTCCTTAAATCTTTTTATACCAAAAATTTAAGTCTTCACTCAGGGTGAGGATACAGTCAGAGACTTAATTTTTTTGCAGAATACCAGTGTAATTAGTAACTCTTATTCCCTTCCATTTATTATAAAGAGTAATTAACTGGCAAGGGGAAGGGAGTGGAGATTGGTGTAGAAAGGAGGGAAAAGAAAATTCAAAAGTCAAGTAAAATTAATGCTAGGATATTTTTTTTAAATAATGGACAAGAAACTATAAATCTGGGACACTATTTCCTTTTTATCTTTGTGAAGCCAAAATTCACACGATCATGTGGCAATTTTATTTTTAAATATATTTAAATTACATTTATTTGTTGCTTATACCAAAACCTTTGATTTCTATATAAATATATATACCAAAAAAAATAAAAGGAAGGCCCTTAATGCAGTAAATGAAAAATTTGAAGAAACTCTTAAGAATCCAGGTGAAATAGATTTTAAAGACACAGGAAGTCGTAATAGTCCTATATTAAACTCCTATAAACATTTTTCTATTTCTTATTCTAACATCTGCCTCTTGAATCTTAATATCCATTATTACTCCCTCTCCAGTTGGGAAGGACCTAGACCTGAGGTCACAAGGTTAGAGTGTATAGCTCCAGCTCTGTCATACGTTAGCTGTGTGATCACTGATTCATTGGCCTGTTTCTTCATCAGTTTCATTTTGAGAGAAAGACGGCACAAGAAGCATTTTGCAATGCTTTAAAAATTCAGGGCACTATTAGTAATAGCTTTTCAGCTTCTAGGAAATTGGCCAGTTTGAAAGGACAAAGAAAAGAGAAAAACGAAAATGTTCAGATTAAGCCAAAGAACGCTGTTAACCTCAAGAAGAAATCTCTGAGAGCCCAAAGATAATTCTGTGGAGAAAATTCTGTTTGTTTCCCATGTAAGGATTGTGTGACAAAACAAAAAACTCATAGCCTGTAATATCACCTTTTCATGAAAGTTTTGTGAGTATCGATTAGATAAAAAATATCAGAGAGCTTACCATTGAAAAGACATAAATACAATAAAATTTGAAATATAGTCTTAGAAATATGGTTACGGAGCAAGAAGATGATCAAGAATAGGAGAAATAAATGCATTATGTGATATGTTTTGAAATTATATATAAATTGATCCTTATGTAAAGCTGGTCTGTAAGTTGGATTTAAGTATCCTTTATTATTTTAGCTCATTGCTTTTCTTGATGTTGAACTCTTTGTGCTCTGATCACTCTCTTCTGAGTAGTTTGTACCTGCTATGCGTAAGAAGCTGCTATGCTTAAATGCACTTTGATCTTCCTGTATTAACAAAAGATAACAATCATGTGAATTGTTCTTTCAAACCCAGAGCAGCAAATACTAAACCAGAACTTAGTGAAAGGTAAATGATGAACTCTAAGGAAATGTTTTGTGGCAACGCGCATTTTCAGAGCAAGGAAGGAGAAGGTTTTGTGAGTCACAGATTCCCAAAGTAGCTACTGTGTGCTGCCACTCCAGAGATAAACCAAAGAATCTCCAGTTTCACAGATTGGCCAGCACTGGGCTATAGGTGGCTCATGGCCTGACAGAGCCGGGACCCAGAACTGGGCCAGTGATACAAGACGGCTGACACCGTCATCATCTCGGAGAACCCAGACAGTAATTTGCTGAAATAGGCCATTTAGAGAAATGCAGCCAAGATAGACCATTTCCCAGAAATGGATATCACAGCCTTTCTCTGTGTGGCTTTGCACATGAATAGCCTAAAAAGTGAGAGGATGATGAAGGGAGAGCCTGAAAAAGCCAAAAGGTCATGGAAATTGAAAGACATGATGGGGAAAAGATTTGAGAATCTTAGGTTTAATGGCGGCAGCAGAGCAATTCGAAGGCTTGCAGCATGTAACCTTTGTCAACCTTATTGACAGAAAGAAGCCTCTGAAAAAAATTTAAAAAAATGAAATTAGTTATTTGACATCATTATGCTCTACAAGAAGTTTTTTTTTTTTAAAGTTAATTTTAGAGAGAGGGTGTGCGAGCAGGAGAGGGATATATAGAGAGAGAATCCCAGTCTCTTGAACCGTAAGATCACAACCTGAGCTGAAATTGAGTCGGATGTGTAATTGATTGAGCCATGCAGGCACCCCAAGAAGTTACGTAGATTTGAGATGGTCAAATTATTATAGTAGTACCAGGATCCTGGCTATAATGTACAACCCCACCCTTGTGTCCTGAGCTCTGGTGTATGTTTGCTGACTTCTTCCCTTACACCAGGCCTTCCCCATAACCTTCTGATGAGAATGAGGAAAAGGGACAAATGAAAGATGTTCCATTTACATAATTTGTTTTTCTTTCCTGGCTAGTATGAGAGGTTGTCATTGGAAAGCCCTATCCAGAGATCCGGAGATGGAGATTTCTCTAGAGAATGAGGAAACCTACTGCTGCCTTATCATACTTCCGTGTGGCTGTCTCTAATCTTGTTCAATTCTTTTTCTCTTCCTGGAGAACCACTGCCTTCCTCCCCTTGTTCAAATTCTCCTTACCTGGAAATGTCTACCTTAATCATCTCTTTTCCCCTAGAAAGCCAACCTCAATCTTTCCTTTCTCCACTCAAGCAATTAATTGTACTTCTTGGTATTCCTTAATTATTTGCTTGAATACTGTTGCCTTTTCTTTTTTTTTTTTTTTAGTGTATTTTTTTAAAATAGTTTATTGTCAAATTGGTTTACATACAACACCAAGTGCTCTTCCCCATAAGTGCCCTCCTCCATCACCACCACCTCTTTTCTCCCCTTCCCCTTCCCCTTCAACTCTCAGTTCATTTTCAGCATTCAATAGTCTCTCAAGTTTTGCATCCCTCTCTCTCCCCAACTCTCTTTCCCTCTTCCCCTCCCCCTGGTCTTCCATTAGGTTTCTCCTGTTTTCCTGTTAGACCTATGAGTGCAAATATATGGTATCTGTCCTTCTCTGCCTGACTTATTTCGCTTAGCATGACACCCTCAAGGTCCATCCACTTTGCTACAAATGGCCATATTTCATTCTTTCTCATTGCCATGTAGTACTCCATTGTGTATATATACCACATCTTCTTGATCCATTCATCAGTTGATGGACATTTAGGCTCTTTCCAGGTTTTGGCTATTGTTGACAGTGTCGCTATGAACATTGGGGTACATGTGCTCCTATGCATCAGCATTTCTGTATCTCTTGGGTAAATCCCTAGCAATGCTATTGCTGGATCATAGGGGAGTTATATTGATAGTTTTTTGAGGAACCTCCACACTGTTTTCCAGAGCTGCTGCACCAGTTTACATTCCCACCAACAGTGTAGGAGGGTGCCCGTCTCTCCACACCCTCGCCAGCATCTGTAGTCTCTTGATTTGTTCATTTTAGCCACCCTGACTGTCGTGAGGTGGTATCTCAGTGTGGTTTTGATTTGTATTTCCCTGATGATGAGTGATGTTGAGCATCGTTTCATGTGCCTGTAGGCCATCTGGATGTCCTCTTTGGAGAAGTGTCTGTTCATGTCTGTTGCCTTTTTATTGTATTTCATGACATGGCTGTGTTCCCCACTAGACTGAAAAATAATTTTTGGCATTAAGATTAAAGTTAAAATCCTGATTTGGCCACTTAGCTGGATAATACAAGACAAACCACTTACAAAACTTTTGTGCCTTAGTATCTTCAAGTATAATGTGGGGATCATAAAAATTAAAAAATAATAATAGTAAAAAAATAATAAATACCACATATGATAATTGGTAGAATAATGTAAGCTAACATAATTAAAATACTCCCAAAAGGCCTAGCATGTAGTAAATAATGAATATCAACTTTGGTATTTTTATTATTTTCTTTGAGGACTTCCAAGAAATATATAGTTACTTGCATATGATCGGTTCTCAATAATGTTTGCTTATGAATGAACAACACTGATTTCTTCCTAAAATGGATAGGCATGTAATTAATGTCTATTTGGTGAGACATGAGAACAGTGTACTTTCCTGATTGGTCATGTGTGGCTGCCACGGATCTGACAATGGACCCAGGATCAGAGAGAACAGTGTCGAATACTAGGGTTCCACTGGAGTTTGTTTGTTTTCATTTTTTTTTCATTGGAGTTTAAAATGAGCAACTGAATGGGCACATGAATCCTGAAGGTCAAGATGGATGTGGACCAAGTATGGGGCGGAGGATGACATCCAAAAGGTAACAAGAAAGTGAAGTTGGAGCATTATTAGAATATCTAGGCTAAAGAGGTCAGGGTGAGCACTGAGAAAAAGAATTAGGGGATGAGATTTGGACTGAAAATCTAGGAGTAGGACCACAGCAGGCTGAAACACAGAATGTGGCTTGAACCTTCAAGCTTGGCGATGCTTGCTGGCCTTCTGCTCTGGCTTTCAGCAGCCTCCCTGCTGCGTGCAGATAAGGAATGGCAGGTGTAAGCTGCTTCCTGGGGTGAGAAAGGTTTTTTTTTCCAGATGCCAGTGCCCGCAGGGAAGATTCTTCTCACCAGGGAACTAACAACTGATATTAAGTGCCCAAAGCTAATGAAAGATCCCTAAGAGCAAAGGCACACTGTGCTAAAATGCTTAGTCAAGGATTAAGTTCAATCATTCTGGCTAAATCCATCTTTAAAGACAGGGTGCTTACCTGAATTTATTTGTTCAATCATGCCTCCATTTTCATGATTTTTTTTTCTTAAAGCCGTTTCTTCCAAAGGTCAATCTATAGTCAATTTATTTACTCAAGTTCTTATTCTTCATGCCCCTCATATTTTCTACACGATTTCTTTTATGCAATTGAGGTTACCTTACTATAAACGTATACTAGTCATTACCTAGTGTAAACAGGTGACATTTCCCCCCTTATCTCCACAACCCATATTTTAGAAATTTCCCACATCCTCTTCCCAATATCTTCTTCCACAGCCCATGCTGCTTGAGTAGTGGCCCATATGAACCACCTACCTGCCCGTAGTCACTTGATCCAATAAATCAGATCTCTCTCCTAGGGTTTTGTAGTTGGCTTTCAGAGACTCTAATTGCTTTCCTGTGGGTCCCTTGGATTGAGATTCTACTTAGGCTCCTGTAAAACTTTTCTGCCTTGTGCAGAGAGAAGTAAATAAAACTGTTAAATTAGGACTTTGGGTTGCAAAATAGAAAACCAATGCAGTTTAATCAAGAGAGGGCACATGTTGCTTCACTGACTAGTCCAGAATTCTCTAGTCTCACAGATGGTTAGAGAAGGGGTTTATACATTGTTATGAAGAACTTTTCACCTTTCAGGTTTTTTTCTCTATGTTTATCTTATTCTCTGCCAGGAATGATGGCCCCCCAAAATATTGTGTATATGATTCTTAAACCTTTTGATCTCAGAAAGAATGAGGGCCCTCATATCTAAAATATATACAGAATACTTAGAAGTTAACAAAAACACAATTTTAAAAATTTGGACATGTTACCAAAGAAGGTGTTTGTATTGAACATGAACATATATAAAGGCGTTCAATATCATTAGTTATCATTAATTAGTATGTAAAATGTAAAAGTCTGACTATGCCAAATTTTGGAGAAAAAATTTCATAACAGAAAAAATGTGACACTTGGAATAGTTTAACAAAACCGAACAACCTATTAATAAGACTCAGAAGAAAAGAAATAGGAAAACTATATTAGAAATATAAGAGGGAATAGATAGTACCATAGACCCATCAAACATTGATGGGATAAAATGAGAAATATTATGAACACTTTTCTGCAAATAAATTCAGTAATATGAAGAAATAAACATTCTCAGAGAAAACATGGCTTACCAAAATTGAAGAAATAGAAAATTTGAAAAGCTGTATATTAAAAAAATTAACTCATAATAAAAATTCTCACAAGATATAAGACCAGATGTTTACAAATTACAGTTGACCCTTGAACAACAGGTCTGAACTGTGCAAGTTCAACTGTATTTTCAATTGTGCTGGGTGTGGGGGAGAGAAGGGTCATGCCCCTAATCCCCACATTGTTCAAGGGTCAACTGTGCATCAAAGCTATAAGAAAGAAATACTATACATTGCATAAAAATCCTTTTGGAAAATGGAAGCAACACACCTGAATTTCTTTTATAAATCTAGAAAAACTCTGAGAAGAAAATATGACAAGGACATTATAAGAAAAAAATTATAGAACTTTATAAAAGTATTATAGAACTTTATAAAAGTATTGGCATGTGATATATAGAAACATAAAGAAATGGACATGTAGGATTTATTGTAGGAAGTTGGTAGAACAATAAAAAGATTGCATAATGTAGTTTATGTTCTTAGATAACAAGGAAAGCACGTGCATAGGCTTTCAAAGTGAAGAGACATTAGCTTTGTACTTATTTATGATGAATAAAAATTATCAGAAAACTATGCATAGAAAGGAATTTTTTCAATTTTGAAAAGGATATCTACTAAAAACTACAGTAAATGTTCCTTAATGGTGGAATAATGAACACATTCCCCTTAAGTCGGGAAAAAGGTCAAGAAAGTTGATTCTTACTTCTTTATTCAACATTTTACTGGAAGCCCCAGCTAGTGCAGTAAGAAAAGAAATAAAATCCTAAGAATGGGGCCAATGAAAGTAAAACTTTATAGGTGACAACTTTTCATTTTGAACATTCTCCGGCATCTGCAACATAAATACTAGACCAAGTAAGTGAAATTAACATGCTTGCATGATGCAAGATCAACATACAATAATAAACTATATTTTTATCAGAAGCAAACAATTGGAAAATAAAATACAAAAAAATTCTATTTATAATTACCTCAAAAGCATAAAATAATAAATTTAATGAAATATATACAAACATATAAACTGAAAACTAAATACATTCCTAAATAAAAAGTCCTATGTAAATGAAAATGAATTGTACATGGATTGAAAAATTTAATATTGTTAAAATGTCAACTCTTTCCAGATTGACAAATATATTCCATATGAACACAATCAGAATTCTAAGATTTTTCTTTAGAAATTGCCAAACTGGTTCTAAAATTATTTGGAAAAACAAAGGATCTAGAAATATAAAAACATTGTTGAAGAAGAAAAACAAAAAATGGAGGAACTGACATTACCTGACATGTATAAAACAGTATGACATTAGCATAAAGACTAATATGTTAATGCAGCAGCATAGGCTAACGTGGTATATATGGTATATGATAAATAGTTATTTAACAAAAGTCCAAGCCAATTTAATGGAGAAAGAAAAGCGTTTTCAAAAAAAGTCATGATAGACCAACTGTATATGCATTTGGGGAAAAATAAAACTTCACTCTTGTACCAGCCCTAACACTTAATTATATACATTGATTATATACACTGTTTGTGGGAAAGTGGTGCAGGCACTTTGGAAAATATTTGCCATTTTCTCATAAAGTTAACACTAAAACTATAAATCCTCTGAAAGAAAATATTGGAGAGTATATTTTCAGTATAGGGGTAGGCAAAAACTTGTCAGAGAAGACCCAGAAAACACTAAAAAGAAATAATAAATTTGACTTCATCAAATTTAGAAACACCCTTGAGCTCATATTACAGAAACAAAAAGGCAAGCCACAACTTAGGAGAGAATTTTCAAAAATAAATACTTCTAGCAAAGGACTTTTGTCTAAAATATTTAAAACTCTTCTACCTATAAGTTAAAAAGAAAAAAAACTTAAACTCCAAAACACAAAACAAAACACCTAGCTCCATATGAAAACGGGCAAAAGACTTCTAGAGACATTTAACAAAAGAAGATATATGACTGGCCAATGAACATGTAATATCACTGGTCACTCGTGAAGTGCAAATATAACCTTATGAGACAGCACTGCACACATACCGGAATGACTAGAATTACAATGATTGACAGCATCAGCATTCACAAGATTGTGGTGAGACAGAGTTTAATGCATTGCTGCTGTGAGACGAAAATTGTATGTCTATTTTGGAAAACTCTTCGCAACTTTTCATAAATTTATAACATAATTTCCTTTCTAGATATTTATAAAAATACTGAAGACATACATCCACAAAAAGACTTGTATAAGAATGTTTATAGCAGCTTTATTCATAAAAACAAAACATTGGGAATAACCCATTGTCCATTAATAGCTGAGTGGATAAATAGATTGTGGAATAGACATACAATGGTTACTATTTTACAATAAAAAAAATTTACTGATACATAGAACATATGGATGAATTTCAGCGTTTGTTTTTTTTTGGGGGGAGACAGAATGTGAGCAGGCGGGGGGCTGAAAGAGACACACACACATAGAATCCAAAGCAGGCTCCAGGCTCTCAGCTGTCAGCAAAGAACCCAATGCAGGGATCGAACTCATGAATTGCGAGATCATGACCTGACCCAGAGTCGAATGCTTAATGGACTGAGCCACCTAGGTGCCCCAATGTGGATAAATTTTTTAAAAAGTTAAGCAGGAGAAGCCAGAAACAAAAAAGCACATACCACGGCTCTATTTATAGAAGTTCAATAGCAGGCAATATTAACTTTTAATCACAGAAATTAGAAAGTGGTTGCCTGGAGGACGGGACTGACTTGAAAGAGGCACAAGGAAATTTCCTGGAGTGATTAAAACGTTCCATGTCTGGTTTTAAATGTGGTTATATAGGTATGTGCAGTTGTTACATCACATGTGTGTTTCATTGCTTGTAAAGTATCTTTAAATTAAAAGCAAACATAAAAGCAACGAGATATGTTTTAAAAGTAGAATTAGGAGGAAAAAACATCAACGGAGCTCTAGCTAAAGACAGTTGTCTCTCAGTGTGATTGCAGGCCATCCTTGCGGGCAGCTTGCAATTATAAGCCTGAATTGCGGGTTGATTTACTGAATTTCAATTTTCTTCCTCTACTTTTTGGTTGTATGACCTTGAGCAAATATCTTAATCTTTCTTGGTTTTAACCTGTAAAACGAATAAATTGGATTTAATGTTGTTTCCTTCAAATGCAGTGAAAGACATTTTAGGCCTATGCTGAAAGTTCAGTCTCCTCCAGTAATATGGTATTCAGCCAAGTCTCCAAGTATGTTACTACTGGCACGGTCACTTATCATTCAGACACTTGTTTTAGCCCAGCAGTGTGTCTGTCCCAGTTGAGAAAAAGAAATAACAATGTGTTCCCCATGCCGAGATTCTTTCTTGGGTGGTGGATGGGGTTGGGATTTAGTCATACAAAAAAGAAAAAGACTGTGTAGCTTTTTAGATTTTTTAAACAGATTGGTGGGAGTGGTTTAGAGTTCCAATCCTAGATCTGTGACTTTGGACAGATATTTAAAAATAATCCATTGGTCCTTATTTCCATTATCTTCAAAATAAAGAGGTTTTCCTAAAGGATGTTCAAAGTTCATTACAGCAATAACAAATCCCTGCTCAACTGGAGTCTATGCACTTTAGTCTCTTTACTCTATAAAATTACTTTTTCTAAATGTCAAACTAATTTTTACTACTCCACAGGTTAAATCTTTGACTGCTCATCACACCAATGTACCATGCAGAGCTTTGCACCTGCACATATTACCTGTGGTATCTCCAATTACATATCCACCTACAGTCTTTTGGACCAGTGAATATTAGGTATTCCTCAAATGCATGCCAAAAGTCAAATGTCTTCCTAATTTTGCTCATCTCTTCCTTCTGCCTGAGAAATCCATTGACAGTTTACTGGATTAGCTAAAAGTTTTCCTGTCTTTGAAGAATGATTTGATTACTGCTTCCTTTCTGTCTAGCTAACGTCTCTGTAACTTCTGTGTGGGCTTGGAAGTCACCTTTTAGTGCACTAATTTCCAGAATATTCTCATAGCTTTGCATATCCTTATTGAGAAGTACCCCCCCATACCCTTCCCCCAAAACAACCCCACCACACACACATTTATTTGAAACAAAGGAAAGGAATTTACTCTTTCCTGAGCCAGGGAGAACTGCCCCACCAGGACACAGACTTTATGAACAAAACAAGAAGTCACCATACGTAGGATTAGAAGTGCGCTGCTTAGGATTTGGCAGACTTTCAGAAGTAATCTTTAGAGAATCCTGTGCGTGGGTTTTGAAAGAGCTTCCACTGATGCGTGGGACTAACACTGATTCTGTGGTTACTTATTTACAGTTTGGGACTAGGGCCAAAAAGTAGATACTTTTAATTCCTACCTTAATCATAGTACTTTATATCTTTATATTTTAAAAATGCTCAAAAATGAATGAATGTTTGAAAATATGAAAATGAAAATGAAAAAAGTTACAGAATATATCCATGTTTACCAATGGAAATACACAAATCTAGCCCTTATATTATGGTCTTTAAAAAAACTTTTTTAGATGTTTGTTTATTTTTGAGAGACAAAGTGTGAGTGGGGGAGGGGTAGAGAGATAGACACAGAATCAGAAACGCAGAGCCTGATGCAGGGCTCTTACACACAACCGTGAGATCATGATCTGAGTGAAAGTCAGACGCTTAACCAACTGAACCACCCAGGTGCCCCTATGATGGTCTCAATTCAATGTATGAAAAGGTATGAGAGAATCTAAAAAATATGGCGCCAGTTTAAAAACTCTTGCTTGGATATTTGGTAGATTTTTTTCCTAATGCCTCTTTTCTTAAAAACTTATTTCTGACTTAAACCAACCAATGTCCTTTGTTATCCATTATTGCCTGTTAATTTCTGTTTATTATTCCCATGTAGATCATGGCTGCTAGAGAAACAGGGAGGAGACCTATAACTAGAGGACTGGCAGCCTAAGGATCAAGAGAGTGTTAAATTTCTTCCCTTTATGTTTAGAATTGTAAAACCCGGGAAGTAAAATAAACACAAGGAAAGGAGTGTAAGTTACTTTGTCATCAGATAGTTTTCACACGTGAAGAGGTGGGAGCATGAAGGCATTCTATTCTTATCAGTGTCAGGGCTGCTGCTATTTGAAATATCTTATATGCACAGTCTCACATTTGCTAAAAACACGTTGATAGGTATTTTTCAAGACTGTTTGTAGAAGGTGATTTACCATCTTTCTCCCACCTGTACAGCTTGAAATGTTGAGAGTTATCTGGAAAAATGGTTGCTTAGAAATACATCAACCCATCAGCATAGAATGGCTTAGACACAGAATAAATTCTATGGCATTTAGGAAAGGAGAGGGGCCATCTTTTATATAGAATGAGGCAGAAGGTGTGGAGAACCAGACAGCTCATGTGCGCATACGGCTTTACACTGGACTTTTTTGTTCTGATACTTTTTCCAGAAGGGATCATGTTTATTCTCTGTCATGTTTTTCCTGCTTACCTAAATGGCATATTTAGACAAGAATTTTGTACTTCTATGAAAATGCTCATAGGTGATCAGCCATTTTACTGTGGCCAAAGAGTTTTCTCAGTCATGTTGGAAGACATGTTATATGCGAAGACATAAGAAAATATTTTCTTAAGCATCATTGCCTGTATTTGACAGCACTTTTAAGGACCTTGAACAGACGTAATCGTCTCACTTTCTTTTAGGATTCGTGAGCCCACAAAATGGTGTCAATAGGTATTAGGTAGTGTTCAGAGAGACTTTGATTTTAGGCATTACTTTTTGTGTTTACACAGTAAGAACCAGCAGACTCACTACCTATCTTTGAGTTCAACATGGAATTGAACCTGAGTCATTCTCAACTATAGGAAATATTTATATGGGTGGTATTCAAGCTTCAAAATGGGTCCAGATTTTCATGTCCTTGGGGATTTGGGGAGAGTAATTGTGAGCTACCACATATATTATTTGCCAAGGGAACTCCACTGAGTTTGCTCATTTGAAGGTTTAGGGGAGGTTCTGAGTTAGAATTATATTAGGACTTGAGAATATCCCCAGGAAGGTAACCAGTGCCTGAAATGCTATTTTTGATAAGGGAACCTTGCCAACAAGGTTGGCAACGGGGCTAGCTTCATGGACACACAACCTCTGCAGTCAAAAGAGACCCACACTTAAAGTAACAGCTTGCTATCTGCTGTCTTGAATTTCTTATCTTATTTTTTAATATGAGATTTTTTATTTGTTTTTTATCATGAATTGGGTTCCACAAATTATGTACTTGGTCTGCCCTCTCAAGCCAAGAAAAATGCAGCGGCAGTTGTCTTACCCCAGGAACACAAAGGGGTGTGGGAGATCAGCATTTCAGTGTTCTGCTAAATAGGTTTACTAATAGGACATCATGAGAAGTGGCTTAATTGCCACAACACAGGAAACTGTATAAAATCTCACAAGGGAAAGGTAACCCCCCAGAGTTGACAGCAATGTTGACAGTGATAAGCAAGGTCGGTTTGGGCTGGCACCCAGAGACCACAAGCTTGAAAGCGGTCCTGGAGATGAGGTCTGCAGTGTCTCTGGGCCAAAGACCTTCTTGTTTTGGATACTCACATGGAATCAACTTGAGCCACTCAGGACGCATGAAGAAAGGAGACGACTCATGATTGTCCTCCCAGATGTACAGCTTCTAATACAATGGAAGGTGTTACAAGGGTAGGCGGAAGAGGAGACCTGTTGTAAGCAGAAATTAGAAATTCTGAGTAAAGCTGGAATCTGGAAGAATGGGAAGTAAAATCCAGATGGAGACTTTCTTCTGCCAGGTACGATCTTGGAAACAAGTATCTCGTTTAAAATTTCGTGATTTTAAAACTTTTCTGTAAAAATAGAGCTGCTTAGGGTTTGGAGGAAGTCAATGAGAGGCTCTTCAAGAAATGTCTGCAGCTCAACTTTGCATTTCTATTACATTTTGTGAGAACTGGGAGGAAACTATTCTGATCTTTTTCTTAGTGAAAATATGAGTATTGTGAGTATATGTAGGGATTGCATTAAAATGTCTTCATGAGAAAAGGCTGTAAAATTGAAAATTCACGAAGCCTAGTAGAGATGAAGGTATAGGATAGGTCTTTCACACAAGGATAAGCTGATTTTTAAAATATGTCTCTAAAGCTGGCTTGGACTCGGTTGTAGAAACAGATGGTCTTGTAGACAGTTTAGATTGGAGTGAAAAAGAAATATTGCTGGCCATGAGATGGCCTGGAATTCAAATGAGAGCTGTACCTCAAGATGCCAAGGTTGAAATTTGACTGTGAAAAGGCAGATGGGGGTTCCACAGCTGTCTTATGGCTACACTTAGATGGAAAACTACCTGAGGACAGGGCCAGCATCTACCGTGATGCTGTGGGTAATGAATACTCATGGTTCATGGTGTGGAGAAGAGCTGTGTTCATGAGCGACAAAGAACAAATAGAGGAATATTTAATCCAATCATGGAAGTTATTTTGATTATATGATAGACCAGGACTCCAATTTAATTTTTTAGAGGATGCATTTTTTATTGAAGTATTGGTATGAAATGTTATATTAGTTTCATGTGTGCAACATTAGAAGACAATTCTGTACATTACCCAGTGCTCACCACAAAAGTGTAGTCATCACCCATCACCGTAAATTATTAGAATATTACTGACTGTATTCCCTATGAGGTACATTTCCATGACTTATAAAAATTTTAATTCCAGTGTAGTTATATATGGTGTTATATTGGGTTCAGGTGTACATTAAAGTAATTCAGCAGTTTCATATATTACTCGTGCTCAAGAGATAACTATACTTTAATCTCCTTCGTTTATTTCACCCATCCACCCACCCACCTCTTCTCTGGTAACCAAGAGTTCTCTATAATTCAGAGTCAGTCTTTTGGTTTCTCTCTCATTTTTTCCTTTTATTCATTTGTTTCTTAACTTCCACATTCAAGTGAAATGTATGGCATTTATGTTTCTCTGATGGGCTCATATCCCTTGGCATTATACTCTCTAGATTCATCCATGTTCTTGCAAAGAACAAGATTTCATTCTTTTTTTATGGCTAAATGATATTCCATTGTGTATATGTAACACATCTTCTTTACCCATTTATCAATTGATGAACAGTTGGGCTGCTTCTATAACTTGGCTATTGTAAATAATGCTGCAATAAACATATGGGTGCATGTATCTCTTTGGATTAGTGTTTCCAATGGGGCGCCTGGGTGGCTCAGTCAGTTAAGTGAATTAGTTTTTATATTCTTTGGGTAAATACCTAGTAGTGTGGTTCCTGGGTCATAGTGTAGTTCTATTTTAAAATTTTTGAGGAACCTCCATACTGTTTTCCAGAGGCGCTACACCAGTTTGCATTCCCACCCACAGTGCAATAGGCTTCTACTTTCTCCACAGCCTCACCAACACCTGTTTTTTCTTGGGTTGATTTTAACCATTTTGACAGATGTAAGGTGATATTGTGGTTTTGATTTGTATTTCCCTGATGATGAGTGATGTTGAGAATCTTTTCATGTATCTGTTGGCCATCTGGATGTCTTCTTTGGAGAAACGTCTGTTCATGTCTTCTGCCCATTTTTTTTTTGGATTATTATTATTATTGGTGTTGAGTTCTATACATTCTTCATGTATTTTGGATACTAACCCTTTATCAAGTAAGTCATTTGCAAATACCTTCAGTAGGTTGTCTTTTAGATTGTTGGTTGTTTCCAGTGTTATACAGAATATTTTATTTTGATGTAGTACTGATAGTTTATTTTTGCTTTTCTTTTCCTTGTCTCAGTAGATATATCTAGAAAGATGCTGCTACAACCAATATGAGAGAAAAGCTTCCTATGCTCTGAACCACAATTTTTATGGTTTTACGTCTCACATTTAGGTCTTCAATCCATTTTGAGCTTTTCTTCTTCTCCTTCTCCTTCTCCTCCTTCTCCTTCTTCTTCTTCTCCTTCTTCTCTATGAGAAAGTGGTCCAGTTTCCTTCTTTTGCATGTTGCTGTCCAGTTTTCCCAGCAGCATTTATTGAAGAGACTGTCTTTTTCCCACTGCATATACATGCCTCCTTGGTTGAAGATTAACCATATTATCATGGGTTTATTTCTGGACTTTCTGTTATGTTCATTTATCTATGTATCTGTTTTGGTGGCAGTACCACAGTGTTTTGATTACTACAGCTTTGTAATACAATTGGAAGTTTGGAATTGTGATCCTTCCAGTTTTGTTTTTTCTTTTTCAAGATTGTTTTGGTGATTCAGATTCTTTGGTTATTGCATACAAATTTTAGGATTGTGTGTTGTACTTCTGTGAAAAACGCTATTGGTATTTGATAAGGACTGCATTAAATCTATAAATAGCTTTGGGTAGAATAGACATTTTAACAATATTTGTTCTTCCAACTCATGAGCATGGAATGTCTTTCCATTTCATTGATTTCTTGTGGAATCTTCAATTTCTTTCTTCAATGTTTTATAGTTTTCAGAGTACAGGTCTTTCACCTGTTTGGTTAAGTTTATTCCTAGGTATTTTATTATTGTTGATGCAACTTTAAATGTGTTTTCTTAATTTCTCTTTCTAATGCTTCATTATCAATGCATAGAAATGCAGTGGAATTTTTTATTTGATTTTGTATCCTGGGTTTTACTGAATTCATTTATCAGTTCTCATAGTTTTTTGATGGAATTTTTAGGATTTTCTGTATATAGTATCATGTCATCTGCAAATATTGACAGTTTTACCTCTTTCTTGCTCATTCAGATGCGTCTTATGTCTTTCCATTGTGTGATTACTGTGACCAGGACTTCTAGTAATATGGTAAACAAAAGTGATTGTGAACATCCTTGTCTTGTTCCTCAGCTTGGGGAAAACGTCTTGGTCTTTCTCCATTGACTGTGATGTTTGCAGTGGGTTTTTCATTTAAGGTCTTTATTAGGTTGAGGTGTGTCTCTTCTGAACCCACTTTGTTGAGGATGTTTATCATATATGAATGTTTTATTTTGTCAAATGCTTTTTCTGCATCTATTGAAAGGATCATATGGTTTTTATCCTTTCTCTTATTGATGTGTTGTATCACACTAATTGATTTGTGAATATTGAACCACACTTGTACCCCAGGGATTGATCATGGTGCATGATTTTATTTTTTTAAAGTAAGTTCTATGTCCAGTGTGGGGCTTGAACTCATGAATCAAGAGTCATGTCCTCTACCCACTGAGCCAGCCAGGTACCCCATGGTGAATGATTTTTTAAATGTATTGTTGGATTTGGTCTGATAATATTTTATTGAGGATTTTTGCATTCATATTCATCAGACATTGATTTGTACTTTTTTGTGGTAATGTCTGATTTGGGGTACCAGGGTAATGCCAGCCTGGTAGAATGACTTTAGAAGTTTCCTTTCTCTTCTGTTTTCTGGAATAGTTTGACAAAAATAGGTATTAACTCTTTGTATAATATTTGCTACTGTTCACCTATGAAGCCTGGGATTTGTTTGTTGGGAGTTTTTTGATTACCGATTCAATTTTGTTACTAGTAAGTGGTCTGTTCAAATTCTCTATCTTCCTTATTCTGTTTTGAATAACTGTATGTTTATAGGAATTTATTTATTTTTCTGGGTTTTTCAGTTTGTTGGAATTTAATTTATCATAATACTCTCCTATAATCTTTGTATTTCTGTGGTGTCAGTTGTTTCTTCTCCTTTATTTATGATTTAAGTCTTTTCTCTCTTTTTTAATGCATCTGGCTAAAGATTTATCAATTTTATCTTTTTAAGAAACCAGCTCTTGGTTTCATTAATTTTTTTTTGTATCAGATTCATTTATTTCAACTCTAATCTTATCATCTTTCCTTCTACCAGCTTGGTTGTTCTTTCTAGTTCCTTAAAAAATGAACTTAGGTTATCTGAGATTTTTCTTGTGTCTTATGGTAGGGTTTATAACTATAAATTTCTTTTTTACACCTGCTTTTGCTGCATCCCAAAGATTTTGTACAGTTTTTCCATTTTCATTTGTCTGAAGGTATTGTTTTTAATTTCCTCTTTGATTTCTTCATTAACCCATTGAATTGACTATTTTATCATTATGCAGTGCTCTTCTTTGCTTCTTGCTACAGCTTTTGTTTTAAAATCTATTTTATCTGATATAAATATTGCTATCCTGGCTTTTTCCCCCCTCCGTTGTATAATATATGTTTTTTCATCCTTCTCTTTTCAGTCTGAAGTTGAGTCTCTTAAGGCAGCATATAGATAGGTCTTGTTTTTTGTTTTTTGCTTCTCATCCCACTCACCCTGTGTCTTTCTATTGAAGCATTTAATCCATTTATATTTACTGTAATTATTGATAGGTATGTACCTGTTGCCAATTCATTGTTTTCTGTGTTTTTTTTTTCTTTGTTCCTTTCTTCTTCTTTTTCTTTTTCTCATGTGATTTGATGGTTTACTTTAGTGCTATGCTTGGATTCATTTTTCTTCATTTTTTGTGTTTTTGTTACATGTTTTTATTTGTGGTTACTATTAAGTTTATAGACGACATTTTATATAAAACAGTCTATATTAAATTGATGGTCATTTACCTTTGAACACATTCCAAAAGCATTGTTTTTCCTCTCCCCTCCACAGTTTACATATATGATATAATATTTTACATCTTTTCATTTTGTGAGTCCCTTGACTGATTTTGGCAGATATAATTGATTTCACTACTTTTGTGTTTTAACTTTTGTACTGGCTTTAAAAGTGATTAATCTACAACCTTTGCTATATGTTTATTTTTTCGTGTGAAATTTTTCCCTTTCACAATTTCTTACTCCTGATTATGGTATTTTCTTTCAACTAAAAGAATTCCTTTTAACATTTCTTGTAAAGCTGGTTCTTTAATTTTTGTTTGGGAAAATTTTGTATCTTTTATTCTGAATCATGACCTTGTCTTGTAGAGTATTCTTGGGGAGAAGTTTTTTTTCTTTCAACATTTAGAATATTTCACACACTTCTTTTCTGTCCTGCAGTTTATGCTGAAAAATCAGCTCATAGCCTTATGGTGTTTCCCTTGTATGCAACTGTTTTCTCTTGCTGCTCTTAAAATTCTCTTTATCATTTCCATTTTCCATTTTATTGTATTTTTAAAATGTTCATACATTTATTTTGAGACAGAGTCAGAGAAAGCATGAGTAGGGAAGGGGCAGAGAGAGAGGGAGAGAGAGAATCTCAAGAAGACTATATGCTTTCAGCACAGAACATGACATGGAGCTCAGTCTCACAAATTATGAGATCATGACCTGAGCTGAAATCAAGAGCTGGACACTTAACCAATTGAGTCATCCAGTGCCCGACTTTTTTCTATTTTAATGATGCTATGTCTTGTGTGGTCCTCTTTTGGTTTATCTTGTTTGGGGGCCCTCTTTGATTCCTGAATCTGAGTGTCTGTTTTTTTCTCAAGATTGAGGAGGTTTTCAGCTATTACTTCTTCAAATAAGTTTTCTGCCCACTTTTCTCTCTCTTCTCCTTCTGGAATCCCTATATCAAGAATGTTACTATGCTTGATGATGTTGCACAGTTTCTGTAAGTCTTCTCATTTATTATTATTCTTTTTTCTTTATGCTGTTTAGCTTGGGTGCTTTCCATTACTCTGCCTTCCAGATCACTGATCGATTCTTCTGTATCCTCTAATCTGCTATTAATTCCTTTTAGTGTATTTTTTATTTTAGTTATTAAATTGCTTAATCCTAATTGGTTCCTTTAATATTTTCTATACCTTTGTTGAAGTTCTCACTGAGTTTATCTACTCTTTTTTTTGCAACTTCAGTGAGTATGTTTATAACCATTACATTGAATTCTTTTTTTAAAATTTATTTATTAGAGAGAGAGAGGGAGAGAGAGCAGAGGAGGGGCAGAAAGAGAGATGGGAGAGAGAATCATAAGCAGGCTCAATGCTGTCAGCAGAGAGCCCGACATGGAGCTTGAACCCACAAACCTGAGCCAAAACCATGAGTTGGATTTAACCAACTGAGCCACCCAGGAACCCCATACATTGGATTCTTTATTAGACATACTGTTTATCTCTGTATCATTTAGCTTGTTTATTGTGATTTGTGTCTTATTCTTTCATTTGGGACATATTTCTCTGTCTCTTCCTTTTTTTTTTTTTTTGGGTGTGTCTATATGTATTAGGTAAGTCAACTCTTCACTTTGAAAGTAGTGGTCTTGTATAGAAGAGGTTCTTAGGTGTCCTGCATTGCAATCCCCTTGGTCATGAGAACCAGGTGCTCCAGGCATGTTGTCTGTGTGGGCTATATGTATCTGCTTGTTGAGGCTGAGCTCTGATTGCCTTTAGTCCAGTTGGCTGTAAGGACTCTTGTGGCACATGGGCAAGGGTTGCTCTCTGTGCTGTTGAGAGACCTGTCTGCACATTGGTGGATGACGACAGCATTTAGTGTAGCTGTCTGCACTTAGCCTCTCTGCCACAAGTGCAGGTGCACTCCTCCCTGCACAGCCAGCTAAGGTGCTGGGCAGCTGAACTGTAAGTACACTGGTGTGTGGGTTTATCTTCCCTGCCTTCCAGGGTCGGAGTCACTTTCAAGTGGTGCTGGTCCTGGGCAGGACTTCCTGCTAATTGTGGCAGCCAGGAACTACCATGGAGGGACACCAGCAGAGCCAAGCAGGTTGGATGAGTTCATAGGGGTCAACAGTGTGGGCCATGGTACTAGCGACATAATTGGAAAGGGTTAGAAGTGGCTCCCACAAGCATCCAACTGTCTACACTGTGGGAGGGGAAGAGAAATGATGTCCACAAGCACTTTTGCTCCCAGAGAAGTCTCTGGGACAACCCTTCCTTTCCAGCACACATTCTAAGATTATTCAATAAATCTTCTTCGTATATACCCCATGAGTTTTCCAAACTGTTGTTTCTAGGCTGTGTTTCAAGCCAAGTTATTTAGTTATCTGGCTCTACAAGGGTAGGGACTCAGTTTCCGGTTGCCCCCAGGCTCTCCTGGAGTAAAGCCCACTGATTTCTAAAGCCCTCAGAGTTAAGTTACTCTGGGTTTTAAAGCCAAATATTATGGGGACTTATCCCTAGTGGGCGTCCCCAGTTCTAGAGGTGCCTGGCATGGGGTCTGATCCTCACTTGTCCATGCTTGTGACGCCCTTCCCATTTGTAGTTAGTCATGGAGGGCGTTTGGTTCCTAATCACATTTCTGCCCCTCTTACCCTTTTCAATGTGGCTTCTCTGTAATTAACTATAGAAGGTCTGTTCTACTTTCAGTCTTCAGATTGTTTTCATAGTCACATAGACGGAGCTGTTACCTAGGTGTGTTCTTGTGACAAGGTGAGTTCAGGATCCTTCTACTTCATCTTTTCCCCCCTGGAAGATGAGGACTCTAACTTTCAAGTCTAATTAACGATCTAAAACCTCTCCTGAATTAGTCACTATGATGCTTGTGTTAAGTTACCAAAACATTTTTCTTTGGCTAGGTATCATGATATCTGATGAAGAATTTCTACCAGAGAAATTCTACTCTGTCATTATAATTCAGTGGAGAAATAAATGACAGCAATTAGCATGTTATCCATTTAACTTGTTCAAAAATAAAATATCCTGTTATGTAAATGCTCATCTGAAAGAAATATCTCCAGAATTCTGAATACTGATGCTATGTGTCTTCTAGCTCTAAATGTATGTGTTGTCTTCAGATACTTAGGAGGTGAAAAACTCTTTAGCCTGCGACATAATGTGGTAGAGCAAAAATGACATGGGATCTTGATCAAATAAATTTGGGTTTGAATTATAGTCCCATCAGTCACTAGCCATGTTATAGAGGCAATTCTTATTTATTTCTGTCATGTTAATGGGCATTATGTTATTCTTTTAAAAGAATTTTTTAATGTTTCATTTATTTTTGAGAGAGAGAGAAAGAGAGCAAGAGAGAGAGACAGACAGACAGACAGCATGAGCGGGTCAGAGAGACAGGGAGACACAGAATTTGAAACAGGCTCCAGGCTCTGAGCTAGCTGTCAGCACAGAGCCCGATGTGGGGCTCAAACCCACGAACGTGAGATCATGACCTGAGCTGAAGCCGGACGCTCAACCGACTGAGCCACCCAGGTGCCCCAGTTATTCTTAATAGGCCAGATTATGTTGTTGTGCAGATAATACGCAAACCTCAAACAAAATGTTTATTTATTGTCTATAATATCATTCAACCTGGGTTAATGGGGCTCCGCATGTTGTAGTCACTTGAGGTTCTTTATGCTTTTGGAGGTTCTCATAAAGAACCTCAAGTGACTACCTGCTTTTGGCGGAGGTTCTAGTATGAGAGGTGCTCTCGAAGTACCATGGAAAAAGGAAAATATCATGCATATTATGTATTAGATCTTAGTTTCTACCCAGAAATGACACATGGTTACTATCAGTCATATCTCACTGGCCAAACAAGTCACCTTGCCATGACAAAATTCAAAGAGAGTGCGAGGGTGAAGTCCCACCGTAGGTGTAGAAAGAGAAGAAAACTTGAATATTTTTGGAAACTACCACAGAAAAATAATGCCTACTCCGTAGGGTTGTTGTTTAATCATGTACATAAAGCATCTTAACAGTAATAGCAGCTCGGGGTGCCTGGGTGGCACAGTTGGTTGAGCATCGACTCTTGATTTCAACTCAGGTCATGATCCCAGGATCATGTGATAGAACCCTGCATCGGGCTCTGTGCTGATCACGGAGCCTACTTAATCTTCCTTTTCTCTTTCCCTCTACCTCTCTCCCCTACTCGTGTGCACTGTCCCCAAAATAAAAATAAGCAAAACAAACAGTAATAGAGGCTCAATACGTGGTCATCATGATTAGAAGTAGGTTTTATTAAATGAAGTATTTAAAACCATTATTTCTAGGTGAGTGTGGCAGATTCAACACTAATGCAGAAGTCTAAACTTCCCCCAAATATAACTAATTTTATAATTGTAGTTTAATTATAATTAAAATTAAATCTAATAACTAAAATTTTTGAAAAGTTATAAACCCATAATAATGAAAATGGAAGAGTAAATTAAAAATGCCAGGAATTTTTAAAGATTCCTCAAGGCATACATAAAAAAGAGCGATGAATCAAAGCCCGGAAGGACGTCTGGATGTCAGGTCTGTCCTAGGTTTTAGGAACCTAATGTTTTCAAAATTCTTAAACATAAGGGAACTGGAAGAATAGGTTTAGGAATGTAATGAGCTAATGTAAAGATATGTCAATGTTTGCCACAGTTCTGAATGGAAAAACATAATAAAAATATTCTTTAATAGTATTTAAGTATGATTTATTCCCAAACTTGTCTTGGCTCTGAATTTATACTATCCAACAGTTTGGGAACCTCAAAGCCCACTAAAGTGCTTCTGGGTTGGTGGCTCCCCCTTGTGTCCAGTGGAAGCACATATTATCTGGAGAGAAATTGGTTGCTGTGATTCCCAGCGGTTCAATTCAACCAAAACAATGAATGTACTATAAAAAATTAACACACACACGGAGAAAAGTCACCATAAACAGCAGTAAAACTATAATAGTGCTGGGTACTATTCTTGTCCTAGAGGTCATGGTTGTACCTTAACCTTTGGGTCTTTTATTCTTTTATTGATTAATTTATAGCAAATTAATGAGTTTTAGTACTTCCTAGTTCTGTGGTAGCTGATGGAAGATATAGAGATGATAATAGCAGAGTCTAAGCCTCATATAGTTTACAATCAAAAGAGGAAAACAGACTGACAACTAAACTATGATAGAAAGTTTATAATAGAGTTATCCAGGATGTATAATGAAGGCCCAGTAATAAAAATGTCTAATTTGCTTACAAAGATGAAAAATTTTATTAGTGTATGTATGCTAAAACATAGTAAAGTATTATGCCACATTAAAGTTGCCTTATGGCATAGTTCCCTGTGAAGTATATCAGAGTTTAATTTTGGATTATGACCTGACGATCAAAGGTGAATATGGTGGGCTCTGTGCACTGAGTGAGTGGTGTCTTTGCTAACGTAGAGGAGAGAAGGAACATAACGTTGGAACACCATTAGCTGAGAAAAGTGAATGGCTTATATATGTCTAATAATCATTGAATTTTTATTATATAAAATATATGATCCATTGTATATTGATATTTTATATATTGAATACATTATATATTTTATATTTTGGTGCCTTGATATATATCATATAATTAAATGTATTTATATTCTATATTTTAAAATAATAATACATTATGTAATAATCCCATTTTTATAAACCATAAAAGGAGTACATGAGCTTATTTATATAGATCTGTATCTTTATAAGGGAGAGGTTTTATAAATAAGAAAGGGGTCAGTGGTTTTGAGGTACTTTTACTTCTTACTCATTACAATTTTTTAAATGTGATTGTTCTATTGGAGATTTTTACTTTTTTTTGTTTGTGTATTAAGTAAAAATCTGATAACAAGCACATGATCTCTGCCTAGAATGTATAGGAGTCCAGGTCAGTGTCAGCCTTGAGTTCAAGGACCAGGTTCTAGAATTACTCCTGTGGAAAATGGCAACCTTTGAATCCCTGGATGATTTCAAATAGAGATTTATTTTATGATTTGTTTTATTTCCTAGAAAATAAACTTTCACACCCAATAATACGTCTGACCCCAAAGATGATTATTCCCTTTATATTCCATTGAGCCTAGATGTTAGCTTAGAGTGGGCTCTTGATCCATGAACATGTTATATATATGTACATATTTACAGGGGCCCCTGGGTAGCTCAGCTGGTTAAGTATCTGGCTCTTGATTTCAGCTCAGGTCATCATCTCACAGTTCGTGAGTTTGAGCCCCGCATCGACAGCCTGGAGCCTGCTTGGGATTCTCTCTATCCCTCCTTCTCCGCCCTCCCCTGCTCACATGCATGTGTTTGTTCTTTCTCAAAAATAAATAAACATTAATAAATATTAGTGAAATGTCATTAAAATACATATTTGTGTGTGTGTGTATATGTGTATATTATATATATATTTGAAGTCAGCAACTTCATAACATATTCAAAACATTATTTTTCCATATAATGTATAAGTGACACAGCCCTCAAGTCACTTTTTATAGTCCCTCAAGTCTTTTTAGCACTTTCCATCTATAAACATCATCAGTACTTTAAGCAAAGCCAGTGCATCAAAGATAAAATACTATAAAGGACAATGCCTGGTTTGATTAGTTTTTGTGGTTGTGTGTTTTGTGGTGATTGTTGTTGTTTTGAGTTGACATATCCTATTCCAGTATTTGCTTTTGTTCTTTCTTCCATTTTTAATGACAGCAATATACTAGACTCAGAGCTTTAAGGATTTTTCTACAACCCCTTAAATCTCATTTTAGTCATTATCTTATATGACTCAATATACTACGTGTTCTCATTTCCGTTCCCTGTTCCTGGACTTACTGTTCTGCTTGGGCATATTTTCTCATGTGCAGATATATAGTTGAATTTCTAGGACTGCTGATTTTGATATTTTATATTGCCTGTTCTTTTTAAGTTATTTATTTTTACAATGAGGAAGAAATGTTTTTAAAGTGACCCTTGGAAAGATATTCATTTCCCTAGCCTGCACTGCTTCACAAACCCTCTCGCTCTTCTCATATTACCCTCCTCCTCTCCTGGGTGTTGCTCCTTAATGACGTGACCCTTTATGGACACTCATCTGATCGTTGCTCTAGTGTGACAGCATTTACTCCTGGTTCTTCCTTGGTTTTGGAGCAAAATTTCCCTGAGGGTCTGTAATTTGCGGAGTGCTAGGTGAGGATGAAGACTTGTAATCTTTACTTTTCACAGAAAATGCCCATTTTTTTCGTCTTTACTTCCTGAATTAGGTATGTGTAAAAACTAATTATGTTATATAAAGTAATTTGAAGGAAAATTAGGGTTTTATTTTAAGAGAGAAGACAAAAGTAGAGAAAGTGAGAAATACGACAAAAAGAGAAACACTTGTTAAATACAGTGTTATCTCTAATTTTTTCTTCACAATGACACAAAAGTAATGCAGATGACTTTTATTTTTAACCATCTATTCAAGACACTCCTCAATTTAAAGTTAAGCTGGATTGTGTAAAGAAAAGTTCTAATCATGGTTTAAGAGCAAATTCGCTGTTAACCTTAAAAAAGTGATTTTGACCTTCTGGGTGTTAGTTCCCTCATGTCTAAACTGAGGATTTCTAAACTGTTTTACTAAGAATCTTGACAGCTCCGTGGACATTCTTGGTGGCCAATTGTGTGAGATCCACCAAAGTGGCCATGTGTTTAGCTGTTTTTATCTGTGTGGGCTTCTACTTAGGAATTATTTTCAAGGAAGGCTTCTACCACTAACAAAGGTAAAAGCTAACCCTCTCCATGATCTCTAAGTTTTGTTTTGTTTTTTTTCCTTTCCTTTTCTAATATCCTATGGATAGATGAAAGCTACAGTCTCATTGATTCTTATAAAATGGACTTTTGGTGTCAAATCACGGATTTTTCAAATCGCTCTAGATATCAAAACCATCTTTTCAGGGTGTTTGTTTGTGTTGTATAGAGTTGCCTGCCTTTCCTTTCCAATTACTAAATCAGAATTGTAGGAAATGAAAAATCATTTTCTTCTGCTGAAATAAAATTCTAGGCCCAAGATGGAGCGGTTCCTGCCTGGGCGCCATGTTAGCAAATCAAAAACTTAGACAACTTTCGGGTCCCTAGAAATGCTCTGCTTGACCTAGAAGCAGTGTATCTGGTCCATCAGTCCCCAAATGCCATGTGAACACTGGTCTTTATACTTACTTCTTTACTCCTCCTCACCCCAAACAAAATGGGCTGTGTGGATCCGGCCAAGCAGATGTTTTCTCTTTGTCTCTTCCTTGTTCTATCTGATCCTATCAAATCTTCTCACCTTCTGCCCCATTTTGCAGTTCTCTGAAAGGAGACTGCTTCGTGGGATGTTAAATAGTTTGTGTCATTTAAGTTGTCTTCATTAATCATTTTTTACCACTTCTATCCTTCATTGCTGTTGGCTGAGACCCCTCTGTAAATATTAATTACTGATGTATGTGCAGGAATCCTACAAGAGACCAGCCTCAAAAGCAGCCTGTGCTGGGGACAGAAATGGGGCTCTGGGACTTCAAAGGAAGAGAAGGTAATTCACCATAAGGTGAGAAGAACAAATGTTTGGTAATCAAAGGTTGTCCCAACACATAAATTAGGTCTCTCACAGAAAAAAATTTATCTGTGGTAAAAGCTCTTCCTAATGTGAATTTCTCCTCCAAAAGAGTAACTTCTGCTTTGTTTTCAGAGCTCCTCCTGTGTCTGTAGTTAAAATAAAAGTTGGTTCACAATAATCTTTATGCCAAAGAGGTACATTTTGGGGTGGCATATTTTGCCCCGTCTCCCATCTCTGTGGCAAGGGCTGGACAGCTGCATTTTTCAAATCCCTGCCCAGGTCATTTGCATGTGCAGGCGCCATTGGAACCACTAAGCACCTAAGTGTAGGGTTGAAATCAGGAAATCAGATGAGCCATACCTATAACTAGATGTAACAGCTACCAGCTTCTAAGTGTTCCACGTATGTTAGCTATTAAACCTAAAGACTGATGTAGTAGGTCTGACATAGGCTCCAGGGAAATTTGAGGAGAAAGGCGTTAGCGTATATTTTTTAAAACTCCTTTCTCTAAGATGAACTATATATGTCAATATATTTGTTTGTTTTTGCCTTCCACACCTATTGAGTGTTGGTAGTAAGCTAGGTAACTAATAAATGTGATGCTTGAATGTGATCTAAAATTGTAACTGACATGAGACAGGTCAACAGGAAGACCTGTTGTGTGATATTAGAAACCTTATAAGGAAGAAAAACCCAAAGAAACGATGTAATCAGTATGCTCTTACAGGAGGTTGAAAACTAGGCAATTGTAGGGGTTCCTGGGTGGCTCAGTCAGTTAAGCGTCTGACTTTGGCTCAGGTCATAGGCTCACAGTTCGTGGGTCAGTGTCAGGCTCTGTGCTGATAGCTTGGAGCCTAGAGCCTGCTTCGGATTCTGTGTCTCCCTCCCTCTCTGCCCTTCCTCCACTTGTGCTTTGCCTCTCTCTGTCTCTCAAAAATAAATAAATGTAAAAAATTAAAAAAAAACAGGCACTTGTAGAAAAGTTACTAAACTATGTGGGGTACTTAAAAAAAAAGGATAAGAATTATTGAATAAGGTCTGTTTGTATAGAATTCTCTAGGTCTCAACTTCTTGTCCTTGATGTTAAGAATGTCACTTTCTGGTCCAGGGAGACTATCTTTCACAGGGGAACTTCATGTCCTGCTTTTAAGAAGAAAAAAGATCACAGTTTTTTTCTTGCATTTGTTGTTTTTTCAAGTGTTTTTCACTCAAATTAATGCCAAATGGCATACTTTGGGGTAGCATATTCTGCCCCCTTTACTACATACCAGTGTTATAAATTTTAAAAATATTTTAAAGTTTATGTATTTACTTTTGAGAGCCAGCGAGCCGAAGTGTGGAGGGTAGAGAGGGAGAGAGTGAGAGAGAATCCCAAGCAGGCCCTGCACCAACAGCACAGAGCCCAGTGCAGAGCTCCAACCCACGAACTGTGAGATCATGACTGGAGCCAAAACCAAGAGTCAGACACTTAACCTCTTAGCCAACGGTGCCACCCAGATGCCCCTATAATTCTTTTTTGATGTATCACTTTACCATCATAACAATCCCGAGAGTGAGGTAATTATCATACCCATTTTACAGATGGGGGAATGAAAGCACAGAGTATACAGAAAATTAACAGAAGGTTGAAAAGCTGGTAAGTGTCAGAAAGGGATTCAACATCATCTCTGACTTACAATATGTGGACTCTAATGTACTTTGCCTTACCTCAAGGTTATCTGGAAAGCGCTCACTGTGATGGTGCTGCCGTCATCTGGGAAGTGTCCCTCTCAAATGGGAAGAGAGGAGGTGAAGTAAGATGAGTAAGAATTGAGTCATAAGACTATTGTTATACTAAACTTATACACAGACCCGTGGAGAGAAATATCTTGGGCAGGAAGAGTTGGGCTGGGAGTGTTAAGGAATACAGAAGATTTCCTACAACATCCTCCTTACTTACCATTTCCACCGAAGCCTAGAAACATACAATGATTGAAGACCGTTTTTGCAGTTAAAGAAAAGTCAGCTTTGGTCCAGGATTTTGCTTAGGGATAGAATTGAGAGGTTTTTAATATTCATACTGTTATAATAAATGAGAAATTTAAAAAAACTTTATTTAACTTTGTAATTTGCTAGAATCATCAGGACTTAGAATTAGTAGCATGAAGATTGGCAAAACCACATTGTACAACCCTTTCCCCTACAAATTTAAGCAGAAATTATTTATAAAATAGAAATAAATAAGGGGTACATGAGGACCGATTACCTAGGCTTCTTTTGTTGATCTTACTTTTGGTTCCTCAGTTGGAAATTATACCATTAAACTTTCTCTGAGAGCAGTTCTCTAGCTCAAAAATGTGCTTGTTCTGGATTCCCCACAACTTGCCTACGTATTAAATTAAATGTCTTTAAAAACACTTTAAGAAAAAAACATCAAAGTTGTATCTAAACTTTGATTCCAATTGACCCAATTGTGTCTATCAAGTCTCAAGATCAAGGAAGAAACTAACCTTCAATCTGATGCCTAGAAAGCCCACCCATCCAATTTTGGTGACTTTAATAGATTCCTAGCTCTGGATTTGAGAAAAAGAGTTTGAAAGTGTATCTCCCTTTCCTTTGGGTAAAGTTGGTTTTAAAGATTTTTCTCACTTTAATAGACCAGATGAATGTCTATAACCTTGGTCCTCTGAAAGTTTGATTGGCTTTTTCTGTAAATTAATTGTATGGAATGTACCTCCAGTGTATATGGAAGCATTCTACTCTCCACTGCCTCCTACCCTTTTAATCATGCTCTTTCCTTGGCTAATCTCTTGGAGTGATCTTTGAGTTAGTGAGAAGGTACAGTTTCTACCAAACAAACGCTAAGCGTCCAGCCGTCTGTCTAATCTTGAACAAAAAATACATTCTGGTTCTGCAGCCCCCACTCTGTGAAAGGGAATGGCCTTTGGGGCTCTTTGCAGAGTCCGTCTGGGCAGGATTTATGATTCAGCTATTTTGACTCAAATCAGGCTGAAAATTCCTGGCACTTATACAATTTTAACTCGATTAAAATTTGGCCTAAATATGTCAGGCTGTTCTTTTGGCACAATATATTACCAAAGCAGGAAAGAAAAGAAAAGTACCTGGGATTTTTCTCGAGCTCATTGAGTGGTGGGGTGTGTGGTATATATCTGTGTTTCCATGTGTATATGTCTTTTTTCCAATTAGTTTATACAAATCTGATTGATTTGCTCTTAAAGCGCCATGAAATGGTTCTTTATGATAACTGTTTATCTTGAATTATTTAATTCAATGAATATAAACTGATGTATAAAGTGATTTACTTGGATGAAAGATAATTATGTGACTAAAGATCCTGATTAATTGCATTATTCAATTCTTGTCAATCCTGAATCTAAAATGTGGAGCCATTTTATTCCACTTAAATGGTGTGTGTAGGGGGGAACTAGTATCGTTTTTTAAAAATGAGAGTTGAAGACAGGGCCTTTGTTGCTATGATTATGTTTGTGATTTTAATTGCTGAGAGACTCATGTTTGAAAAGGATCTGCTGTCAAAGCAGAGAAGCAGTAAATGTTCATATCGCTTTTCGTACAATGGCAATTATATTGACAATCCATTTTGAGAATGGCCGTAATGGTTCCATTTAGCGTGTGTTCTCTGAAGGATCATCAGGGTCAATATAGTGACTATGAAAACGTCTGATAGAACAGATACTTCTATTATGTCATTTCCATTGATGTTATGGAAGGGAGAATGGAGACCTGATCCTGAAATAATGGAGAAGAAAAGCAGCCTTTTATTATGCTACTATTAACACATCTGAGAAGCCAGGTACCAGAAACTTTTGTCTGAAACTTTTTAAGGCTGTTTTTCTTTAGAAAATAAGAGAAGAAAAAAATATTGATTTTTAAAAATGCATGCAAAATCTCTGGGAAATGTTGAGTTAGAAAAGCAGATTAGTGAGCTCCCTCTCTTACTGTTTCTCACATGAAGTCCTGCCTGGATCCTTGAGGAGGGATAAAATGACTTTCTGACCCATTTTGATTCTTTTTTTTTCCTTTAAGTTTATTTATTTATTTTGAAAGAGAGAGAGAGAGAGAAATCAGGGGATGGGAAGAAAGAGAAAGAGAGAATCCCGAGCAGGCTCCCTGTTATCAGTACAGAGCCCGATGTGGGGCTCAAACGCAAGAACCGTGAGATCATGACCTGAGCTGAAACCAAGAGCCAGATGCTTAACTGACTGAGCCACGCTGGTGCCCCTGACCCATTTTGATTCTTAAATGATACAGAGACAAGCTTTTTGAAAACTTAGAACAGGTAACATCAGCCTTGTAATAACACTAAAACCAAACATATAAAAAACAAATCAATCCTAATTAGTTTACTTAATTCCAAAATTATTTTATTACATTTTACTGTTATTTGTGCTCTTGAGATAATTTATGTGCTACTGTATATTTCTTCTAACACCGTGTTCATGACTTCTTGGTAGTTTGACATTGACAAGGGTAGGAATATTTACAAGTGATTGTGGTGGTAGTATCTATACCACAGATATTGCTAAATGCTAGAAGTCAATGCTTGATTTATTATTTTGTTGATGGTTCAGACATGAAAAGGTGATGGAATATGTGAAAACCTCAGGTTATTTTAAAAGTATGTAGTGTTGGGGCACCTGAGTGGCTCAGTCGTTTAAGCGTCCAACTTTGGCTCAGGTCATGATCTCACGGTTCGTGAGTTCAAGCCCTGCATCTGGCTATCAGCCCACTTCAGATCCTCTGTCCCCTTCTCTCTCTGTTCCTCCTCCACTTTTACTCATTCATTCTCTCTCTTTCTCTCTCTCTCTCAAAAATAAATGAACATAAAATAAAGTACATAGTGTTATTTAAAAATGGGCCAATGACAAAGAAGAAGTCAAATTTTCACTATTTGCAGATGACATGGAAGTGGAAAAATAGTTTCAAACAGAGAGGGAGGCAAACCACACAAGACTCTTAAATACAGAGAACAAACTGAGAGTTGATGGAGTCGGGGTGAAGGAGAGGGGAAAATGGGTGATGGGCATGGAAGAGGGCACTTGTTGGGATGAGCACTGGGTGTTGTCTGTAAGCGATGAATCATGGGAATCTACTTACTGAAGTCAAGAGCACACTATATATACTGTATGCTAGCTAACTTGACAGTAAATTATATTTAAATAATAAGTAACTAACCAACTAAATAAATAAAATGGGCCAAAGACCTTAGTGGACAACTCACCAAAGTAGATACACAGATGGCAAATAAGCATATGGAAAGATGTTCCACATGATAGGACATCAGGGAAATGCAAATAAAAAGAATAATAAGATACCACTAACCACCTGTTACAATGGCCAGAATCCAAAATATGGACAACATCAAAATTTTTCAAAGCTGTGGAGAAACAGGAACTCTCATATGCTGCTGGTGGAAAAGCAAAATGATACGGCCAGGAAGACAAGTTCTGATTTCTTACAAAACTAAATATGGCCCTACTATATTATCTAGCAGTCATGCTTCTTGGTATTTGTTCAAAGGAGTTGAAAACTTATGCCCAACAAAACCTTTTCTGGGGTATGTATAGCAGGTTATTCATAATTGCCATCCAGACAATGGACTATTATTTAGTTTTAAAAAGAAATGAACTATCAAGCCATGAAAATTCATGGAGAAAACTTGAGTGCATAGTACTAAGTGAAAGAAGTCAATCTGAAAAGGCTACGTACTCTACAATTAGACCTGTACAACATTCTGGAAAAGGTAAAACTATGGAGACAGTAAAAATATCAGTGGTTGCCAGGGCTTGGAGGGGAAAATGAATAAACGGGCAGAGCACTTAAGATTTTGAAACAGTGAAAATGTCTGTATAATCTTATGATAAATAGATCCTGTTATATAATTGTTTGAATCCACAATGCTGTATTTGTACATTGTACAATGTAAACTATGGATTTGGGGGGATTATGGTGTGTCAATCTATCAGTGGTAATTAATATACCACTCTAGTGGGGGATGTTAACATTGGAGGAGTCAGTGCATATGAAGGGGCAGGGATCATATGAGACATCTCTGTAGCTTCCTCTAAATGTTTCTGTGAACCTAAAATGGCTCTAAAAATAGTCTTTATTTTTTTTTAAAAAAAGTGCAGTGTCCATAGCTATTACATTGTTACAAATTATAATAATTTGTAAATTATTACAAATTGGGGGAATACTCTTATAGTATCAACAACTATTACACAGTCCCGCAAAGAAATCACTCAGTCACTGAAAAACAAGTGAGTTCCAACATACGACTCCATTGTTTTCACTTTTATCCTATCAATAAACATGAAAATATCAATTGACATTCATGTAAAAACTATACTTGTTCGTCAGTTGCAACCACTGACTGCTTATGGATATAAAAGTTGGGCCAAAATCAATGAAAACATTCTGTGAGAATCAACAGAATATATGAATTTGCAGTAAAGGTATTATAGGTTTTATTTTTTGCAAATAGAGTGCTATATGTCCTGATTGCCAGCAAACATAATAATCATATAGCAGTGCATGCATGTGTACATGCATGAACACATTTTTTTCAGAGAAACTGTTGTTAGCTATTACCAGCACACTGCCGTGTACCAAAATGCTATAATTTCAAATAATTTATCCTAAGAACATCTCTTTCCCATCTGCCTATTCTGAAGCCTAAACATTTCCCATTAAAGATAATCTCATTAGCTTAAAATGTTGAGCCCTTTCAAAAGGCACCTAGTTCTGTAAAGGGTACTGAAGGAAGCTCAATTATGTATACCTTACATTGGAACTTACTAACCAGATACGGTTTCCTTTTAGTGCCATGACAAGATTTTTTTTTAACTCATATTTTATGATTTTTGAATCCTAGGAGATAAAGCCTGGAGGAGAAAACTAAGATTCAGAAAGATTGATGATCAAAATGTCACAGAACTCTTTAAATAACATCACGAGTTCATTTATTGAATCTTCATTATGTGCTACGGTCTGAATGTTTGTGTACCCTTGTGTACCCACAAAATTTGTATGTTGAAATTCTGACATAAAGGTAATAGTGTTAGTAGGTAGGGCCTTTGGGAGGTGAGTAGGTAATGAGGGTGAAGCCCTTGTGAATGAGACCATTGCTTACATAAAGGAGACCCCATAGAACTCCTGTTCTGCTTCGTGAAGCCGCGGCGAGGAGTTTGTGATCTGGAAGAGGGCTCTCACCCAACCATGCTAGCGGTCTGATACCAGACTTCCAGTTTCCAGAACTCTGAGCAATAAATTTTTGCTGTTTATAAGCCACAGATTAAGATGATATTCATTTGATATACTATGAATGTAATGTGAATTGTGTTTTTTTAAAATTTTTTGTTTATTTTTGAGAGAGAGAGAGAGAGACAGAGCATGAGTGGGGGAGGGGCAGAGAGAGAGGGAGACACAGATTCCGAAGCAGGTTCCAGGCTCTGAGCTGTCAGCACAGAGCCTGATGAGGGGCTCGAACTCAGGAACTGTGAGATCATGACCTGAACTGAAGTTGGGCGCTTAACCAACTGAGCCACCCAGCGCCCCTTCGGTGAGTTGTTTTAATTCACACATTGATCCACACTGGTGCTTCATTTTGTCCGTTTTACAGATAAGGATACTGAGATACAAAGACTTTTAAAGATACTAATTTCCAAGGTCCTATAGCTGGGATCATAGAACTAGTATGTGGGCCCTAACTATCTAATTAAAGAGCCTGTTTTCCCCCCAGCTTTACGTGGGTTCAAATGACATATGGCATTGTAAAGTTTAAGGTGTACCATATGTTGCTTGGATACACCTATGAATTGCACAGTGATTACCATCATAGCATTAGCTAACAACTTCATCATGTCACTTAACTACCATTTCTTTTTGTGGGAAGAGAGCATCTAAGATTTACTCTTTAGCAACTTCCAAGTAATAATCCAGTATTACTAACTATAATCACCGTGCTCTACCTTAGATTCCTCGAATTTATTCATCTTATAACTAGAAGCTTGTACTCTCTCACCAACAGCTCCCCATCTGCCCCAGCTCCCAGCCCCTGGTAACCACCATTCTACTCTCTATAAATTCAGCCTTTTTAGTTTTCACATATAAGTAGTTTCATATAGTAGGATTTGTCTTTCTCTGACTTATTTAGCATAATGCTCTTGAGATCTGCCCATGTTGACACAAATGGAACGATTTTCTTCTTTCTCATGCCTAAATAATATTTGCACCCGCGCGCGTGTGTGTATGTTTCATATATTTCTTACGCATTCATCCTTTGACAGACGCTTGAGTTTTTTCCATATCTTGGCTCTTGTGAATAATACTACAGTGAACACAGGAGTACAGGTATCGCTCTGAGATTTTGTTTTCATTTCCTTTGGATATACACCCAGAGGTGGAAAAGTGGGATTGCTGAATATTATGATAGTTATATTTTTAATGTTTTGAGACATTTCCATGCCCTTTTCCATCGTGACTGGACCAATTTGCATTCCCACCAAGGGTTGGTTCCCTTTTTGTCACACCTCAGGCCACACCTGCTATTTGTCTTCTTGATGAAAGCCATCTTAAAAGATGTGAGGTGATATCTCATTGTGGTTTTGGTTTGCATTTCCCTGATAATTAGTGATGTTGTGTACCTTTTCATGTAACTGTTTATCATTTGTATCTCTTTGGTGAAGTGTTTATTCACTTCTTCCCATTTTAAATTGGATTGTTTATTTTTTAAGTATTGTATGAGTTCTTTCTATATTTTGGGTACTAACAGATACCTGATTTGCAAATATTTTCTCCCACTTCATAGTTTGCCTTTACATTTTGTTGATTGTTCCTTTTGCTCTGCAGAAGTGTTTAAGTCTGATATAGTCCCACTTATTTTTTTTTCCTTTTGTTGCTTGTGTTTTTAGTGTCATAGCCAAAAAAAGTCGTTGCCATGATCAATGTCAAGAAGATTTTCCCATTTTCTTCTAGAAGTTTTATAGTGTAGGGACTTAGGTTTAAGTTTTAATCCATTTTGAGTTAATTTTGTATGTGGTAAAAGGCATCCAATTTCATTCTTCTGCATGTGCTTATCCTGTTTTCCCAGAACCATTTATTGAAGACACTATCCTTTCCCCATTGAATATTCTTGACTAATAGAGACTACTCTTTATCTATTACTTTATACCGGAGTCCAGGCCTTTATTGCTGAATTAGGTTTTATCACACCATTTTGGGTCACTCTCTTTACTATAATTATTACCTAATATAAGTAAAGAGAGAAAAATGTTATACTAAGATATTAACTGATTGAGGCTTAGGCTGCTCCAATGTTAAGGAATTAAGTAGAACAAGAGAAGCAAGGAGAGAGGACTGCATCTGTTAACCAGGATCACAGCAGGCAAATCACAAAATCTCTTTGGCATATAATAGTAAGTATTTGTTTAACTTACAAGTCTTAGAATGAGCTGTCCGAGGCTGGCTTAGCTGATCTTGGATGCATTCACCCATCTATCGGCCGGCTGGTTGGAAGCTTTGTTTTAGGCAGAGCTGGACCAGGGCAGCTTATATGCAGCAGCTCTGCTCACCTGCCAGGTCTCCTTCTGGGACTATTGGGCGAGTCCTGGCAGGCTCTTCTCATGGCAATGGCTTTTTGCAGATATTTGCTAATGAACCATTGGCCAAAGCAAGTCACACAGTTTAACCTGAACTCAGACAAAGAGAAGTAAGCCATATATACAATGAAAAGGAATTGTAAAGTTTTTTTCACAAGAATGTATGCAAGAGTGAGATGAATGATTTATGCTTTTAATGCAATCTATCTCAGAATCCAAGACTGAGTGACCAATGACTTTGGAAAAAATAGAACGTTTCACTCTAGTGAGTGAAGAACACGCATCACGGAGAATGTGATCTTCAATGTCAAATGTTACTGATAGGGAAAGTAACATGAGGACTGAAATTTGACACTGGAGGATACTAGTGACCTGTTTTTTAGGTTTATTTTTCAATTTTTTTAGAGAGAGCAAGGGAGAGTCAGAGAAGAGGAGAGAGAGAGAGAATCCTAATCAGGCTCTGTGCTCAAACCCACAAACCATGAGATCATGACCTGAGCCAGTATCAAGAGCTTGACCTTCGACCCACTGAGCCACGCTGGAGGTTGTTAGTGACTTGGACAAGACCAGTTTCAATACACTGTTGAGGACAAAATTCTGATTGTGAAGATTTAGGAGACAGCAGGGAAGATAATGGAGAGAATAATTCTAAAAAATACTTTGATGGTTTTTTGTTCTGCAAAAGCATATAGAGAGATGGACTGGTACCTGACTGAGAAATGTAGTTGAAAGGTGTTTTTTAAAGTATTTATTTTAATATGGGATAAATATTAGCAGGTTTATATGCTGATGGGAGTCCCTTAGTAAATGAGGGGAAATTGGTGATGTAGTACAAAGAACAGAGAAGGTGTTGGCATGAATGTCTATGAATAGACAGGTAGAGATAGAATCTAGCTCATGGTTGGAAGAGTTGTCTTTATATAGGAGCCTGGGGAATTTATCTGTAGCAACAGAAGAGAAGGTAGTATTGGAAGTTGTGGTCATGGTCATGGGTGTCTACAGAAAGTCCCTAGGAGACCACAGACTTCCCAGCTCTGGAATTCTCTAGTATGAGTGTGAGGAAACCCGCAGCCTAATCACGTACAGCTGAACAGTGTTCCTCTCTGTGACAACTCTCAATTACACTTTTTATGATTTTCAACCAGTATATGTATATACTGGAAATCAGCATAGAAACATGCCTCCCGCCACTTCAAAGACAAGAAATCACATTAAAGCACATTCATTTCTCTGTGCTACTTTAGACCTGAGAGTTGGTCTTTTTTATCAAAACTGAACCAACTGCTTGGTTGAAATCACTCTTAAAGTGCCTCTTATAGGGTTACATATCTGAAACATTTAGCAACAAGAATCAATTGCTCTCTTTGTAGTGATTGGGTATGATGGCTTTTCTTTCTCCCAAAAGTAGAGGTTGATTGAGTCAATGGATAAGAAGCCCCAAGTACACTTTTAGTAGGCAAAGAAAAGGAAAAAGAAAAACAAACTAAACTAGAAGAAAAATAAAAGCTAAGGATGAACGAAATAGCCTATATCGTAGAACCTAAATGGAATCCTCCAAACAATGCTATTTGTTCTCTTTATAATGAATTTTGTTTTCAGAAAGCAGCAAATAATGTGTCCTGCCTAAAGTACCTTTAGACGTTAACTAGAGACTCTTCATATTTAGTCACAGAATCTCTGCTTTCCCTTGTCCCCACCCCCTTCTGCCATCAATGAAAACGGCCACTTGCAATAGTCTGGGGTGACCTTGCTTTCACACCAGATTGCTTAGCTCAATGTTGGAATGAAAACAGATAATGCTACAATATAAATCTGTCCTTATAATAAAAAATTGGAAATGATGAAGGGTGGCAGATGGATTTGGAACTAAAGGAATCCATCCTCTGTGACTTTATCATTTATAAACCAAATTCTTTGCCAGGGACACGATGGACATTTGGGACAACCTTTGGCCAGGGATCTTGTCCTCTTTTCTACCATCGGGAACATCTTTGTGACTGCAGACATCCACACATATGCTGCCGAGTATGGCCTCAGCTTTACCCTTCGCCTGGTTATGCAGGCCTCCTGTGAAGGCTCTCAATCAGTATCATCATCATCATCACCATCACCATCATCATCTGCGTATTTGTTTAGAGGGAAAAACTGCAGTGTTTCCTAACTTCCTATTATGACCTGGCACGAGAAAATCATTTTCAATGACTGTTTTAAAGCTGAGCTGTCTCTGATTAAATTTTGAGATTTATTTTCTTTATAAAAAAGATATATCCTTTAAAATTCAAACCAGACTTACAAATAAGCTAAAACTAATTCCCCCCCCCCATTTTCATTAAAAAAGTCAAATATCTTTTTTGCCAAATCACATGGAAAGAAAATAAAATACAATTTTATCAGAAAGGAACTGGGACTGCTCTCGGCAATGTCTGGAGACATTTTTGCTTGCCGTAGTGAGGGGCGTAGGGTAGCTTTGGCCTGGGGTAGATAGAAGCAGGGACACTACTAAATGTCCTTTGATACATGAGACCATCTCCCCCCCCTCCCCCACCAAGAGAATGTCTTCAGCATAGTTCTGAGGTTGGAAAAGCAAGGTGATAATCATGTCAGATCCTCACTCCATTTCCCAGTGAATCAGAAACATTATTTCCCCCTTTAACACTAAAATAGATTTTCAGTAGATTTCTACTTCCAGTATAGAATCTGAGTGGACACATGAGACCTTCATTTATGGTAACACCAAGTGAAATGTGGGTGATACTTTGAAGTGACTTTTCTAAAGTAATTTATGTGACTATTGAAGGATTCTAGATTCAAGGAAACCTTGATGAACTGACTTCTAGGGGATGAAACCCTGCACACTTGAGCTGCGAGGTGCAGACGTTTCTGGGGCAAAAATTGGTTCTGGATGTCGGTGATGGAGAAAGCCTGCCAGAAACCTTAAACTTGGAGGTCCAGAGGAAGGCAACAGAGCCAGTGGCAATAGTAGGAGCAGGTGGGATGGACTGCAGCTTGAGAAAGACCCTAATGTTATAATAGTTTGGCATAACACAGCTCCCTGCTTCTCCTTTCATCTATTTTTGTATAAGAAAAATGAAGTGAAAGTAGGACTAACAAGCAGAAGGAACCTGGGTAGTCCCATACTCTCTCTCTGTGGCTGGGACCACTAAACCACATTATTCAACCTCAGATTCTACCTTCTGGTCTTTGGGTTCGAACGCTAGTTAAAATAAAATGTTGAACCCTAGGTGACAGGAGGGAGGGTTGCAGTAGTAAAAGCAGCAATAGCACAAGTGGTTGGGTTTAATTTTCTTGACATTGTGGTTCAGTCGCAGACTCCTAGTGAAATCTCTTTCTTTAGCAAACCAATGTTGAAAGAGTTTCCACTGTTCAAGAAGAGGAAGAGAAATAAATTGCTAGTATTCCTCAACCTCTAGTCTTCCATAGATAATGACCCTATAAAATGAAAAAAATTGCAAGACACGCAAAGAAGCAATAAACAGAAGTTGTAAAATGGCATTTGCTTAGATTAACCCACAAATGATCCAGAGAGGACTTGAAAATAATTGTTATAAATATGCTAAAGAACTTATAGCAAGAGGTGGAAAGAATGCAAGAACAGAATTTCATCAAAGAAATGAAAACTGCAAATATAGTAAGAGAAAACCTAGGTACAAAGAATATATGTGAAATTTAAAAGTACATTAAATTAACAGTAACTTTAAATGAAATGATCGATCAACGTTAAGGCAGATCAATAGAAATTGCCTGAAATGAAGAATAGAGAGAAAAATTGAAAAAGAGCAGAGCATACATGAACTATGGTACTAATTAAATAAACAAATGTGTACTAAGATTATCAGAAGAAGGGATATTTGGCCTGGAAAAAATTATGAAGATAGAAGAGCGCACACCTTATTTTTCCATTTATCTGAATGTTAACATTGTTTAAAAGTAATTATATATTCACTTAAAATAATTTATAAAATATAAATATTTATAATTATACATATCTATATATAAATATATATTTATAGTGATAGCAATTAGAGCACTAGTCCTGGAGGAGAATAAATAGGAAGTGAGCGTGAGGGACTTTCACGGATAATTTCATGGCTTTATATCTTGAATGGGGCACTGGCTACAGGATGCATGCATATGTCAAAACTCACTCTATTCACTTAATATCTGTATATCCTTCTCTTATCTGTGATTTAAAGATAAAATAGTGTTAGAAGCCAATACTGTATACAATTTACAATGACAGAACAAAGATGTCAGGTACCTTCAAGGACGACTTTTCTCTCTACTAGTTGAATAGCCATAAATGCAGGCTTTTTGCATTATAATTAACATCTGATAACACTCCCCTTCTCCATCCCACTCCCCACCTGGGCACACAACCAAACAGAATCCCTTTCAGCGTGCACCGCTGGGAAAAATCAGAATACAGTCCTATACCTTTACTCTCAGACTTACTCTAGTGGAAGAAAATAACAGAATTTGAAACTTGGCAGAACTCTTTGAAAATTTGATGAAATTAGAAATGATAAACTTTTATGCCTTCTGATTTGAATATTTTTTTCTTAAAAGTTTTATTCTTATCATTTTTGAAGTATAACATACATATGGAAAGTGTACAAAGCTCACAGCTTGATGTATTTTCACAGAGTGAATACACACTTGTCACCATCATCCAGATGAAGAAAAAGAACAATGTAGAAGGCCCAGTTGGCTCAATCTACCTCTAATGGTAATTAGTAGCCTGACTTGTAAAAATGTAGTTTAGTTTTGCCCTAAATACTTTTGTATTTATGGGTCTTTACACTATGTGCCATTTTGTGTCCAGTTTTCTTCGTTAAATTATACAAATGTGAGAGTCCTGTATTTGTGTGTAGTTTTAGGTTACTCAGTCTCATTGCTGTATAATAGTTCCATTATAGGGTATACCACAACTGATGTCCAGTTAGCAGAAATTATGAATGGTGCTATTCATAGGCTATAGCCTCCCTGGAACATAAAAAAGTCATAAGCTATAGGCTCTCTGGAACATAAAAAAGTCTTTTGGTAGACATTTATGTGACTTTCTATTGGATATGTACGTGAGTATAATTGCTGAATTCTAAAATATGCATATGTTAAACAACCAACTTTCCCAAGTAATTGTATGCAATTATCCTTTCATCAGTCATAAATGAGAGTTCTTGTTGTTCCACAGTCAAAGCAACAATAGGTATGATCTGACTTATCCATTATAGCCATTTTATATGTGTATGTGTGTATAACAATTTTATTAAGATAGAACTGACATGAAGTAATCTACACATAGAACGCACCATTTGCTAAATTTTGACAAGTGTATACCCCCACGAAGCCCAAAGCATGATCAAGATTGGGAACATATCCACTGTGCTACAAAGGTTTTATAATCTTTATGTATCTCTTCTTTCCTTTCCTCTTCTATATTCAGTTTTTTGGTTGTTTCAGGGAGGAGGGTAAATCAGATTCTTGTTATTTTTATCTTGCCTGAAAGTGGCAATTGTGTTGTGGTTGTAATTTGCATTTTCTTGACAGTTAATAAAATTGAATAGTTTTTTTTAAATTCTAAGTATTATCTGTTAGTTTTCTTTTGAATATAAAGAAAAGCATAATTGGTGGAGTCTCTAAAGTAACCACACAGACGTTACTTTATCAGTTTTTTCCAGGAGACAGTGGCTCAGCTACCATCATTCACCTGGCATCAACTTATTCATATTTTATGCATAATACTTACTATATCTTGGGCACACAAATATGCCAGTGATCTCATAAGCAATCCTCCATAGATCTCAGTAAAGACAAATTTTGATTAAACACCAAGGCGGTGAATTGCATAGGTTATAACTTAGAGGAATCTTTGAGGTGGTCTTTTGTTACCTGGAACCCTTCTATCCTAGTTATAAAAAAAATTGAGAAATAAGAAAAAGAGTAAGGCATGCAAAAGTAAAAATATCAACTTTATTGATCCAATATTGGAGAATATAATTTAAATATGTGAGCAAGTCATCTTTGTCATTCCAAACCCAGGCTTCTAGTTTCCCCCCCAGCCCAGGCATCATGGACTGGAGAAGGTTTTCCTTCCCATGTACCCACATGTGGCATGAAAGAGCAGAACATGTGCTCTGTCAAAGCTTGCTTCCAGGAAACGTAGAAGAGAGAGTCTGGGCCACACATGCTCAGATTTTCTGTCTATAAGCAAGGATCTTATGTCACTCCTCCCTACCCCCAGGAGAGCTGTGAGTGATGGAGTGAGAGAGAATTATCATTGTGTTGAATTTCAAGGGATGATTGGAAACTTCGGGGGTGGAGAATAAACTTCTCCTTACTATTTTTTTTTAATCTGGTGGCTTAACCATTAAATGTGTGGTCAGCTAAGAGTGAGGCTGTCTGACTCAGGGCAGGAGAATTCAACCATCTAAAAATCCAGGTTCTGTGTTCAAGAGACTAAGCCTCCAAGAAAAAGCACTGTTCTGTTGGATATTTTGCTAAATGACAGAACTTTGCCTTTGAGAGCTCTAAAATGGGTCAGAACTATCTATTCACTAAAACAACTTTTAGGCTCCAACTGAGGCTAAAAACCCAAGGTTTGGGGCACCTGGGTGGCTCAGTCGGTTAAGTGCCTGACTTCAGCCCTGGTCATGATCTCACGGTTCGTGAGTTCAAGCCCCGCATCAGGCTCTCTGCTGTCAATGCAGAGCCTGCTTCAGATCCTGTGTCTCCCTCACATTACTCCTTCTCCAGCTTCTCTCTGTCTCTCAAAAAGAAATAAATATTTAAAAAAATTAAAAAAAGAAACATGTTATTAAAAAAATAAATAAATAAAAAAATAAAAACCCAAGGTTTATTGTTCTATTAACATTCCAAATTATATCTAACATTGTCTAACTGCCCCATTGCAGTTTCTACAACAGGATCAGTTTGTAAAACTACCTAATGTCAACAGAGAAATGCAGCAAATCTGACTACTATAGATTTTATGAGGAGAAATTTCGATCCTCAAATTAATGTTTTTATAAGCTGAAGCCAAAAGAATTTAAATTCAAAACCAAATTATCTGTTATGACTTAAAATTCAAAGAATTTAAATCCAAAATTCATACTCAGGAACTTTTTATTTGTAATTGCATCTGTTCTCTGGGGGTTCCATATGGTTCCTTTAGAATTCAAAGTTTTGTTTAATACCAAATTTCTGATTTGTTTCACTTTTTAAATAATGCAATATTTAAAAAACTACACACTGGCCTCACTGCCACAAAATTGAGGAAATGCTAATTCTCAGCTCAAGAGCAATGATCTCTGGACAATCATGTGTCCAGAGTCCAGGACTTAGTGCTAACAAGGAATTACTTTAAAAAATGCATGGTATCTAAGTGAAGAAGGTTACATGAGGAAAATCTTGGTTTCACCTTTAGATGCTAGTTTAAGGCAGTTGTCTGGAATGGTTGCATGAATGAATTTAACCACAACTGGATGAAACCTCCCAGTGAGAGCTTAATATTGGCATCCTATGTTGGTGGAAGAAGCATGCATACGTGCATACTACCTTCTTCCCTTCTGGGAATGGTATTTGAGATACCACTACCTTCTTGCAAAACTTAGAAATTTGTTCCAGTCCCTTGGTTTTTTTTTTTTAATATTTATTTATTTTTGAGAGAAAGAGAGCACAGCTGGGGAGGGGCAGAGAGAGAGAGAGAGAGGGAGGGAGACAGAGAATCCTGAGCAGGCTCCACACTGTCATTGTGAAGCCTGACACGGGGTTCAAACTCATGAACCATGAAATCATGACTTGAGCCGAAATCCAGAGTCAGACGCTTAACCGACTGAGCCATCCAGATGCCCCTCCAGTCCTTTGGTTTAAAAGAAGTTCCTTTCTTTTCCATCTTCGTATGTAAAACCCCTTGATCACTAATTCACCTTGGCACACTTTTTTCTGGCATCTCAGTGCTGCACTGAAGCTGACCTTAATCCAGTCACTAATGGCACAGCCTCTACCATAGTGGATCTCCATTTTAATTTAAAGCATGTGTTCTAATTACCCAGGCAGCTTTTTAAAGTACTGATGAGTGTATCTCCCCAGAGTGTCTGCTGCCCAGTTTGGGCAATGGGAGTTTGAATAGCACCCCAGGTGATTCTAACACGCAGCCAAGATGGAGAACACCTGCTCTACTGTGGTAAGCAAGTACAGTATATTTACTTTTGGTCTCACTAGCAGCTCCCTTCACTCTTCGCTTTGGAATTGCTAAGGGTGAAAGCTGGCTCCAATGAATGTTTTCCCACTGAATCCCACATTTGTTTTAACTGGAGAATCACTTCCTGCAGATTGCATGAATTGTAGCTATGATTGACGTTTATGAAACTTGTGGCCCTAGAAATATACAATGTCCAATGTTTGAACAGCAGTTTTTTATAATACATTTTTGTCATCAATAGTAGGATATAGCTCGAATATTTCATCTCTCTTTGATGTTCTGTTCTTTCAACAAGACTCAGTACAGCTTCTAATGGTTTAATGTTTTAAAAATTGGGCTGTTTTCTACTGCATATAGAATTGTTCGGTGGATTTTAGTGTACTATTTTTTCTTTCTCTTTGATTTTTGGTCCAGAAATTCATCTTCAACACTCTCTTCTAGATTTTGCCATCAGAGCATACTCTGGGTCCACATATGGCCAGGTAAAAAGTTCTGAGTCTGCAGATCTGTTGTTCACATAAATCTTGTTCCAGTTCACCTCCCAGAAGGAGATACTTTAGGTCAAATCAACATCCAACTCAGGCTTGGACCAGTGCTACCACCCTCTGTCTGACTTCCAGGCAAAGATACACCATCTTTTTTGAGATTTCTTTTTGTTATAATCCCATAAATTTATTAAGACCCAGGAAATGTTGTACCTACAAAAGTAATGGAGAATACCTTCCAATAGAATTTTAATTATTCTGTAATAACCTTTCATTATCCTAAGTCCATCCAGAATTTCTGTTCCCCTTGATCTTACTGTCCAAATCCTTGAGAGATATTTCTCTAATTCCTCTTAATATAGACTGCGTATGGTATTAAGAAATTTGCTTCTCTGAATTTTTGGACCTGGATGCTTTTAGTGGTCATACTCGCCTGCTCTCTGAGAAATACCTATTCTCCTCCATTTTATTACTTTGAACCCTGGTCTAATAATACTTGAATTCTCCTTTTTTCATTCTTTCCTATTGCACTCAGTATTTCATTTCATGTATGTCTGACTAGCTCTTAAGATTATAACCTTTCTTCTAAGGAAATATCTCTTTTCCTATGACTGAATCAGTCCTCTTATAATGGTAAGACAGAAGCGAGTTTTTTGTTGTGGTGGTGGTTGTTTGTTTGTTTTTTTAACCAGTCTAGTTCTTGCTTGATTTCCTGAGTAAACATGAAGCTTGGAGACACAATCTCAGGACTTTTCAGTTGTTCCTTGCCTTTGGAATTGTAATAATTTCACTGCATTCTTTCTTTACCTTAACCCAAGAATGGAGCATATTCTTACAATAGTAAGTATCCACCTTCCTTGTCATTTGTTTGTGAAGACATTCTTTCATCTCCTACAGGTGAAATTACATTGTTGACTTTGGAAATCCAAAACTCAGGTCAAAATGTATATAATTAACAAATCCAAAGTGAAGTTGGACTTCAGATCGATTATCCCTATGTATTTCAATATTTTCCTTCCAGGTTCTTCCCTAGGACCAAAAGAAAGTTCAAAGGACACAAAATAAGGACTCAATATGATATAGTCTATGTGTACTATATACTTAAACATGCTATTAAGAATTTTCTCTCAAGGGGTGCCTGGGTGGCTCAGTGGGTTAAGCATCCGGCTTTGGCCCAGGTCATGATCTCACGGTTCGTGGGTTCAAGCCCCATGTCAGGCTCTGTGCTGACAGCTAGCTCAGAGCCTTGAGCCTGCTTCAGATTCTGTGTCTCCCTTTCTCTCTGACCCTCCCTTGCTCATGCTGTCTCTCTCTGTCTCTCAAAAATAAATAAAACATTAAAAAAAATTTTTTTTTCCAAGCCCAACATCTTTTCCTTTGCCTCAAGTGTGCCTGCTTAGGCAAAACATAATTCAAAGCAATTCAAAAAATATAATTCAGAGACAGACTGTAGCAACTGCATCATAATCAAATAAAAATGCTTCATTTAGTAAGGCTCTTTTGTCCCATATCACTTAGGTAAAGTAATGGTTATCAACAACTATATAACAGGCATCATTATCCTTATTTGCTAGACATTGCAATTGACTCAGATGTTAACATGTTTGTAAAGTACATAGAGCTGGGAATTGGTGAAGCTAGGATTCAAATCCAGGAAATGTAAGAGACCATGCTAATCAGGACATATAAAATGTACAGAATAATGTACCTTGGGACTCTGGAGTATCACATGGCCGATGAGGAAAGATAAAAGTCAAAAACATTTTCAGATCTAATGGGATTTGATGTCTGAATTGAGCAGATTATAATCTGAGTTTGAACAGCAACAGAGGTCTTTGGATATAAAAAGACTTGTAACGACAAACAAATAGAAACAACTTCCCATCCCCTCCCCCCCAAAAAATTCCCCAAAAAACAAAAACTCCCACTTAGGAATGTTTCCAAAATTTTTACACAAGTCCTGTCACTTACTTTGAGCTCCCAATGTATTTTTAGAGTCTTATGACAAAGAACATGTCCTAGCCTTAATGGCCTTTCTTACTATCTTTTCCCCCTTTGGCTCATATCTTAGAAGCCATCTGAGTGTCAGATGGGTACTTGGTTTACACCCACTTTTAAAGAAGTGTGAGTCATAAACTCATAAATGGAGGTTGTTAGAGGTATGATTCTTCTAAAGAGAAGAATAGATAGATGGATACCCTCAGAGGCCTTGGGAATTCTAAGGGTGACTTGATTCTCCTGCAGGAACCTACGGAAACAAGATTTGTAGTGAAGTTCACTGAGGATATCATTGTGCATATTGTTTGTTATCTTCCTGTAAGAGGAGATTAAAAGGACAATCTCCCAAACTTAATCTCCTACAATATCATTTAATCTTTTCTCTGTAAATGAAGTATAATCAAACATAGCGACGGCACTTTTAGAAACATTCCTCTCAATAAGTTGTGTTGAGGTATAAAATGATCATATAATGATCTATCCTTAATATTAAACATTTCCTAGGTTTGCTTATTGATTATTTTGGAATAGGGAATGGTAGTTATTTCTACTGGAAATTGAAAAGAATGGAGATAAAGATCAATTATGGCATGCCCAAGATTAAAAGAAAAAGAAAGAAAGAAAGAAGGAAAGAAGGAAGAAAAAGGAAAGAAAGAAAAGATTTGTGAAAGGGTGATTTTGGTTTTCTGTAATCTAAATTGAATATCTTACAAAGAGCCTCACCAGTACTTACAAATAGAGATTCTATTTTTTTATGTCTAGAGGCATATGGATCATAGTTTCATTTTTAATAAATCCTATAGATTAACAAGTACAAGCATTCTGGATGTAGTTAAGGGAGAATTAAGGTAAAGGAACTCAGGCATAGAGAGGAAAGTCATGTGTGTTTTGTTTTAAATTTTACCAGGTTCTCATTCTTAACAAAACTGGTGGAATTTTTTAAACATTGTTATATATATTTATTCATTATTTCTTTTTTCCCATTGGCTGCCTGAAATTTATTTTACACTTGGGACAAGGCACAGGGTTATGGGGGTGTCATGAAAGGTTGCGTGTGGCTTGGATAGTTAATAGTGGGCTTCTGTCAACTTCCTTGTTGGTGTTTTGCTATTTTGATATAAAAGAACCAACTGCTTCTGCTTGCTGCAGCCTGCCTAGATGACGGGGAGGGGAGAGGGTGGTCTCTGATGAGCCCAGTGCCTTTTTTCCAGGTTGGCCACCAGGCTGCTTCCTCGTGGTTTCCAGAGTCAAGTCACAGGTGATTGTGCCGCTGAAGTCCTGGGAAGATTCTGAGCCTTCTGGGGACTCCAACCCTGTAGCCTTGAACAGGAGAGTGGACTTCCCAAAAAAGAAACGTGCCCACCAGTGACCTGGGTTGGCCTTGGGGAGATCTGAGAGAAGTATAGTCATGCTATCTTGCAACAGACAAGTTTTAAAGATAACATAGGGGTTCTAGAATAGTTTTCACTCCATTTCCCCCATTATTAACATTTTATATTATCATGATACATTTGTTAAAACTAAGAAACCATAACTGGTACTAATAATGGAACTCCAGACTTTGGATCTCACTAGTTTTTCATCATTGTCCTTTTTCTGTTCTAGAATTCAGTTCAGATACATTTAATTGTCACATCTTCTTAATCTCCTCTTGTACATGACAATTTCTCAGCCTTTCTCTGAAAATATGGTAGGGATATGGAAAAAAGGAGAGGATCAATACGTTACTTTGAAAAGTTAAAGGAAAAGAAAACAACCAAAAAAGTGAATACATTATTTTGGGGAAAAGAGGGAATGAAGATCCTGTCTCTAAAATATATCCCAGGAGACAAGAGGACAAATTTTTGCAGTTACCTTGAAGGTTTCATTTGCCTGGGGGAGGGGGACTTGAACTTGTGGAAGCTAATAGGCTGGCATTTATATCACTTACCTAATTCTTCTCATGTGCTAGTACTCGTCAAAGTCTTTAAAAACTCCATAAGATCTGAATCATTATTAGACCTATCTAATACAGTGATTCTCAATCGGAGGCAATTTTGCCCCCAGGGGACATTTGGAAATATCTAGAAACATTTTTGATTATCACAACTAGGAAGGGAGGGTGCTCGTGACAACTACTGGGCAGAGAGAACAGGGCATAGGATACTTGCATAGGACAGCATCCCACAATAAGGCCTTCCAAAATAAACTCTGATAATAACAGAGGAAACAAGGCAAAAATAAGTAACTTTCCCAGGACTAGACATTAAGTAAGTGGCGGATTACATGAGAATCGGTGCTTTTCCACCACAGTGTACCTCCTCTTTAAGGGCATCATAAGAAAAGGGTTCAGCAGGGACAAAATACTAAGGTAATATGAGAATAGGGCATGTGTGTGCATAAGTGTGTGTGTGTGTGTGTGTGTGTGTGTGTGTGTGTGTGTGTGTGTGTGATGATCGTGGTGGTACTAAACATAAAATATGGAGCATTCAACTAAATACGTGTTTACCTTAAGAGCTACAGAAGCATCCTTTCTTATTAACAAGATGACTCTTTGGGACAGTAATTTTAAAACTATTTCAGAATGAGGTCAGCTTTGGTGTTCAGTTATTACTGGACCTAGCCTGGGGTGCTGAGACTAGAGAGCAGGTTAATACAAGAGATCCGGGGAAAACAAACAATGAAAAGGGCTTGAAGGATGAGTAGCTAGTCCAAGCAAAGGACAGCGAAGAAGTAAAAAAATGATTTTGCTGCTCTAAAATATAGGATGTAGAGGAATTATGGTACAACGTAACAGATATGTGAAAATTGGGGAAATAAACTGGTTGGGGAAAGAAATGTTACTTGCGATCTGAATGGTGCTGCCTTCTAGCCATGATGGGAGTGGGTTACAGATTTCAGGCTTAATATAGTTTTGTTCTAGATTTATCCTGGTTTGCCTCAGAAAATCCCAGTTTAAGCTATTGCCTGGGCATTACTTTTATAAAGTTTATTTATTTTTATTTTTTATTTTTTGAGAGAGAGGGAGAAAAGGAGCAGAGTAGGGGCAGAGAAAGGCAGAGAGAATCCCAAGCAGGTGCTGCACTGTCAGCATGGAACATCTGGGCATTATTTTTAATATTGTTTCTTTCATTTCCAAAAGTGTTATATTTGGAAAATAAATTATGCAGTTATACTAACAGGAATCCAGTAAGGTGTGGAATCCTGTAACTATCTGGTATTTCCAAATGATGCCAAATTTGTGAAATTGTTGATAAATACCAGCAGAACACAGTCTTATCAAGAGGGAAACTATGTCTCAGACTGGAGAACATCTCTTCTAGATCACAGCGAAATAATATCTGGAAGCTAAATTCTTAGTTTTTGTTTTCCAGAGTCATGAAAACATCATGCTTTAAATGTAATTAAGTAGAGATGGAGAAGAAGATAATGCCAGAAATTTATCCTCTCTGATAGATAACTATTGAGGGGAGTTTATTCAGTTAGAGGCAGGGACTGAAAACAATGGAGCTGAAAATGACTTTATATTATTCTTAATTTTGTACTCTAACATCTGTAGTACACATGAATGAAATACTAGTCTCCACGTGAGTTTGGGAATGCTTGACTATCTTGACACAACTGTAAACTTTATTTGAACCTAAGTTGCATTTAAAACACAGAAATAGGTATTTTCCACCTGGTTGCTGTCTGACTAACCAATGGGCTTGGAACATTTTGGGTCAGGCGAATATTGGAAACAGAAGGAAACTAATTTTAGCTTGATTGATTATAATATGATCTCTTCAAATCTTTATTCTCATGAACTTTATATATTGCATCTGTTTAGGGACCTTTCTCAATGGATCAGTATATAAAACAGATGCAGACTTTGGAGGATGTTAGAAGCACAAAGAAAATCATATGGACTTCATTCAACTGAGCACAAAATTCAACATCTGGAGGAGTCAAATTTTGATCCCGGTTCTGCTATTGCCTTGCAATATTCACGGAAAAATCTCTCATTCCCTTTGGGCTTCAATACGCTCTTAAGAATGGGAAGCATCCTGACATCAATAGCATGGGCTGAATACAGAACGATCTAGTTAATTTCAATATGAGTTTGGAAAACTTACAAAGACATGCAAACTACTATGAAATTTAGGTCAAGACCCATAGTTTATCTTTAGAAATGCCATTGATGGCATGCTTTGCTTGATACTATAAATCTTCAAATTCTGCTCCGTGCATTTTTAACAAAATCTTTGGCTGATAAATTGGGAAGATGCTTTTTCCATGCAACCTCTTCACCTGATTATTTTTACTTCTGGGCTTAGCCAGATTATTGTCTCTAATAAATTAGTACTATCCCATGACTCTAAAAAAAAAACAACAAACAACAACAACAACAAACAACAACCCTGCTTCAGTCCTTAAAAATCTGATAGTAAAAGGGCTCCTAGGTGGCTCAGTCAGTTAAGCATCTGACGTTGGCTCAGGTCAGGATCTCGCAGTTTGTGAGTTCAAGCCTCAGGTCAGGCTCTGTGCTGACAGGTCAGAGCCTGCTTTGGATTCTGTGTCTCCTCTCTCTGTTCCTCCCTCACTTGCACTCTCTGTCTCTCAAAAATAAATAATTTAAAAGAAAATCTGATAATAAAAATCATTTTAGTAAATATTTTAGAAAACAATTAAATTTTAAAAATTTAATTACCTGCTATTTTATTACTCAAGGGATAACTCTTTTAGCACTTTTAGTGCCAGAGCTAGTAAGATTTTTAGGTTGAGGATGCTTCATTTCATTTCTAGTTTATCTTTTAGCACATCTTTTAGTATCATATATATTTGGATATATACGTGGATTTGTATCTATAAGTACAGTGTGTATGGTGTGTGTGCGTGTGCGCATGGGTGAGAAAGAGAGATTATATATGTATTTGTCATTTTTCTGGTTAACGTATAAAATTTCTTTAAAAGTTTGATTTAAATCTTCTCCAAGCAGTTTTTAATGCCATTTCTGTCCCTTTGGCCTTAATAGTGGTGAAAGAAGTACAGGCTGCCATAAGACGATATAATTTGGGGATGATTTGGGGAAAAAATCATAGTGGAGGATAGTTGTTTTTGATAGGTTTGGATAATATACAGCAAGATAATGGCAAGAAACAATACCAAATTCTTGTCTCATGGAAAGAAAAATATCACATACTCTATACATTCAGATCTATGGGTTTGCAATTACTAAAAACAAATTCAATGATTAACATAAAGTCGCTAAGTTATAAAAAGTGAAATTTATCCTCTCATAGTCTTCTTATATGACACATACGACATTGGTCAGAGAGATATTGAACCCTCAGAGTTGGAATGAAAAAATTTGTGAGTACCCCAGTAAATTCTTGGAAGAATCTGAATAAGTTCAACTTTATTTTTCAATTCTGAGAATTAAGTATTTCCTTTTAGGGGAAAGCTAAAATTCCCTTCCCTTTGTACTCTCCATCGCGGTCTATTCTTTAAATTACAGCCTGAATTCACTCAGCCCTACGGTAATATTTAAAATCTAAGTGAAAAGGGGTAGGGATTCAAGGAGAAAAAAAGTTAGTAATTTCTCATATATATCATCAAAAATCTATAAGAATTGGATTTGAGTTATTAGGATATTAGCATTCGGTGAACTGGGAGTGGAAAGTATATAGGAAGTTTCTGTAAAAGTGTATTAGTCTGCTCAGGCTGCCGTTACAAAATGCCACAGACCGAGTGGTTTAAACAACAAAAATGTATTTCTCACAATTCTGGAGGCTGCAAGTCCAAGGTTAAATTTGTTGGCAGGTTGGGTTTCTCTTGAGGCCTCTCTCCTTGGCGTACAGATGGCTGTCTTCTCTGTGTCTTCACGTGGTTTTCCTTTGTGTTTATTCTTGGTTTATTCTTGTGTTTATTCCTGGTGTCTTTTTGTGTCCAAATTACCTCCTCTTGTTTTTTGAGTTTTTGTTTAAATTCCAGTTAGTTAACATACAGTATAATATTAGTTTTAGGTGTACACCCCTTCCATGCATCACCCAGTATTCATCATAACAGGTGCACGCCCCAATCCCCATCACCTCTCTAACTCAACCCCCCACCCACCTCCTTTCTCATAACCATCTGATCGTTATCTGTAGTTAAGAGTCTTTTTCTTGGTTTGCCTCCTTCTCTCTTTTTCCCTTTGCTCCTTTGTTTTGTTTCATAAATTTCACATATGAGTGAAATCATATGGTATTTGTTTTTTTTTTTTGAGTTGCTTAGCATAAAATTCCCTAGCTCCATTCACATCCTTGCAAAAGGCAAGGTTTCATTATTTTTTATGGCTGAGTAATATTCCATTGTAGATATATACCACAATCTCTTATCCATTCATCGATCAATGGACACGGGCTATTTCCATACTTTGGCTATTATAGATAAAGCTGCTGTACCCATTGGGGTATATGTATTCCTTTGAATTGGCATTTTTGTATGCTCTGGATAATTACCTAGTAGTGTAAATGCTAGATCAAAGAGTCATTCTGTTTTTCACTTTTTGGTAGGCCTTTATGTTTTTAATTGCTCATTATGTTTGTTTTTCATTTCTTCCTCTTATGAGAATATCAGATCAAATAAGGCTCACTCAAATGCTTTCATTTTAATTTAATCATTTCTTTAAAGGCCCGTCTCCAAATAGAGTCACATTTTGAAGTACTACTAGTTAGGGTTTCAACATCTAAATTGAGGTGGCGTGATTTTTTTACCCATAAAATGTATAGTTCAGAAGAAAGTCTTTAAAAATATAGATCTTATTTGTGGGATTAGATTTGAGATCATTACACCAAAACAAAACAAAAAAACCCCACAAATTTTTCACAGGTGGATTTATTGATGGGAAAAATTGGCCAAAGTCTGCATTTGAGGCTCTAGGAGGAACTAAACACTGTCGTATACTGGTTTGCTGGACTGGGTTATGCCAACCGGGATCCAGCATCAGCCTATCCCAAATGACCTGTAAGAGCCAGAAATGGGTCTTGGCATAATCTGTAGAAAAACATGTTGTTTTAATGCCAGAGAAAGAAATGCTCAGTTGATCTCTGTCCATCCACCATGAACTGCAACTGAGTCCAGAAAACTTTTACCTACAGCTTTGTCGTAAGAATAGATTGGGGAGGAAAAGGAGCCGAATATTCTCAACATGCGTTTAGAGCCTGCTCTTATCCACTTTAAGTGCTGCTGTCGAGTGGCCTTTCCACTTTTGGACAGCATGGGAGAAATACACAGTGGAATAAGTCTAGGTCAAAACAGCTGCAGATACCAAGAAGACATAGTTTTTATAATATGTAGTTAGGAGGTGAAGGGCTCTGATCTTAGCCTTGTCTCTCATTGGCTTTGTTCACATGTACTCTGTACTCTAGTTCAGCAAAGTGCTGGTATGTAGAAGCCATTCAGTAAGTGTTTGTTGAATAAATATATGGATGATAATAATACCCAGCAATATCTAAGATTTAATGAGGGCTTAGCATTTCCTAAAATTTCTCAAGTCTCTTATCTAAGTAGTAATGTATGTAATTCCAAAACATCTCTCATAACATTGGCACTGTTATTTTCCCACAGTCCGGATAAGGAACAGTAATTTGTCCTGTATCATCTACTTGATGGCTGGCACAGCTAGGACTTGAACCCAGTTTAAGATAGATTCCAAAACCCATTTTCTTTAATGCTATAAAAATTCCTTTTAGAATTTCCAAAAAGAACCTCTGGACTTTTATCTAGATGATTACATTCTAATCATCTGCTCTAAAAGGTGAGATGGCTGAAGTCAGGATTTATAAATATTTCTATTAAACTGGCTGAAAGATCAGACATCTGGAAAGAAATATTAGTGAACTGGTGACAAGGACTATTTTTATGAAAAGTTATGCCAAAGGACCTTCAGAATGAACTAAAAGCCTGAAGAGTGTCCGCAAATACTTAGCCAAACATTTCCAACATCTAGTTGAGACTAATAATTCAGTGGACAAGACGGCTACTAATGTGGTGAGAGTCAGTTTCTGCAGTCCTCATGAATACTTTGTGCCCTCATGAATACTTTGTTCAATGTGGCAGTAATAAAAAAGAGTGCAGTGATCCAAAAACAAACTTCCACTTATCAAAGCTGGCCTGGTGATTACAACTCTTAAGTTCCTAAATTGCCAGCAGCAGCAGTCAACCCTGAAGTTGTAGAACGGTACAAATACTTGAAAGAGACAAGCCAACTCCCCAGTGGCAAGTTGATTAAATACAACATCTTTTGTCACAGGAAAAGCGGTATGGATTTTTTCTCTTGTTGGTATAGTAGTCTTTCTGCTTTTCTGTTTAGGATTCCTTTTTTTTTTTTCTTTTTGTCTCCTGTTTTTCTGGACTTAGCACTTAATGTATCATAATGATGAAATCAATGCCTTATAGAAAATACCGAATTGAAGGATGTGCAGTAGAGAGAAGATCTCCATGAGTTTCAGTATTTGTTACATCATCACCCATACATATGAACGGGTTGAAATGGCATTATGCAATGGCCCAATGAAAACTTAATTCTAGTGCCAGCTGGAAAATGTTATTCTGTTATGTAAGGAAGCTCATGTATGTCTGAAACAGGAAAAAGAAGTTGCTGTTTTCCCCTAGCCAAAATATATAGATCTAGTAATCAAAGATCGGAGATGGGGTAGTGCCTTTTTTATATATACAAAATGACCCACATTTTAAATGTTCAGTCCTGTCCTTATGCATTTGATATCTGTTGAATCAAAGGTCTAGGTAGTGAAGGTTGAATGATTCTACCAGGAAGTATACACTCTTGTGACCACTGGATCTGGCTGAAGCTACCATTTGGTCATTGTATTCTCCTTAAAAAAGGGGGCTAGCGCCTTGAGAGTGGTAATTGACCTTTACTGTCAAGGTAAAACACAATCATTTCCAGACACAGAGGGTAAGAGGATATGGTTGGAACCCGATATTCTTTATGCTCCCCTTTGTACTTTCAATCCCAGGGGATATAACTATTGGAAGACTATTACAACCTCACACAGATAGTATCACAAACACTGTTCCTGGGGCATGATGCATATTTGGGTCACACCTATGTGCAAAACCACCTGACCAACTAAAGGACTGGCTAAATGATAGATAAATATAAAATATGTTGCAGTGAAACAAAGTAGAAACTATTCACTACAGCCTTGTGAGCAGTTGACCAAATAAAGATCACAATATTTACTAGTATTTCCCTGCTTGCTGTATCATTCCTTTTTTGTTTTTCCTTTTGACTTCTATCCCATCCCAGATTGGTGAGTGGTAGTTACATTTATCATGTCACCTATAGATTGTAGAATAACAAGATGAAATAGTGTTGAAATTAGGAGAGAGATGGGCATCAGCTACAGGAGCAGTTGTTGAAGCCAGATGCAGGAACTTCCTGTGGAGGTTTCTTTGGGAATAGGGTTGAGTGTTTGTCCAGCATTACCTCTTTCTTATAGTAATGACATATTTCATTTTGGGGAGGCGGTAGATCTCACTTTCTCTATTTCATGAAGTCCCTAAGGGATTTGTAATCCTCTGGCACATGAACCAGGGGAGAACAGCCAGGTGGAATAAAGACACCTGAAAAGGTAACTCTTGGGAGGCCTACCACAAAGTTGCAAACAGTTGGAGCTCAGTCTTTGCAGCACGCTGAGGAAACTCCCCATTATATTTTCTCAGTTAGTCTTTGTGGCTTCTTTGAATTCTGTCCTTGATGCAGTCTTAGAAAACTTTTCCTGGAAATTTGTGAGCTTCCCACCCAAAAGCCTTTCAATAAATTGTCTCTCTGCTTAAATTAGCCCATTTGTTTTCAGTACTTCGGACCAAAAATCTAACTGATGCATTTTCTTAATTTGTTGCCCATAGGCTCTTATAACCTGAAAACCGGATTGCATCCTATTCTTTCATGTTTTCTCTTTGTTCTTTTATGAAGACTCAAAATTAGAGATACTGCTAAGTAACTGTTTACCCTGGGCAAGTCATTAGTCTCTCTGGGCCTCAGAGTCTTCATACATAAAATAAAGTGATTTTTATCCTACCTAGTCCATAGAACAGTTGTGGAAATTAAATTATGAACTCTATGAGATGATGTTATTAGAGGAACATAAGGTATGACATATTAACCTCATAGGGAAAAACCTAATTAGGACAGACTTTTATTGGAAGGCTGTTTCTCTGGATTTCATCTTTCCTGGCACTAGAATATTTCCCATGGTTAGATGTAGTCTGTACAGTCCAGGTATGAATTCATTACAAGACTTTGTCTTCTATGAAAGCATTTCCCAATGACCATCCACTTCTTCCTTACCAAAGGGTAAGTTTTTCCTCCTGTATTTTGCTTGTATTCTCCTAGCATTTTGTGTCATCTCCTCTGTAACCCTTGCCACACTACAATGAAATACTTGGATGTCTTTCTTTTATTTTCTAGTGATTAAGAGATCCTTGAAGACAGTTACCACAGCCTAGTTATTAGTATATGCTCTTTTTGTATACATTGAATTTCAACTAATTAATAGAAAAATTAAAAATAAAGATTAAGAGGGATGCCTGGGTGGCTCAGCCAGTTAAATGGCCAGCTCTTAATTTTAGCTCAGGTCATGATCTCATGGTTTGTGAGATTGAACCCCGAGTTGGGCTCTGTGCTGACAGTGCTAAGCCTGCTTGGGATTCTCTCTCTCTCTCTCTCTCTCTCTCTCTCTGCCCCTTCCTCTTTCTCTCTCAAAATAAATAAATGAGCTTTAAAAATTTTTTTAAAAACAAAGATTAAGAGAAAATAGAAAAACTAGTAATGGTAATATTAACATTCCACTTTCATGCTTTGAAAACTTTACAGTACCAAGCATGATGTTAATAGATGCTACACAAGTGAACTGCTCTTACCAGGAGAGAAATGCATGGTAATCTCCAGAAAGTATTACCGTGAGTCATAATGGGGACATCCTAGAAGAGCACTTTTAAAAATAAGAGTCCCTCGGGACACCTGGGTGGCTCAGTTGGTTAAGCCTCCGACTTCGGCTCAGGTCAGATCTTACGTTCGTGGGTTCGAGCCCCGCGTCGGGCTCTGTGCTGACAGCTAGCTCAGAGCCTGGAGCCTGCTTCTGGTTCTGTGTCTCCTTCTCTCTCTGCCCCTCCCCCTCTCATGCTCTGTCTCTCTCTGTCTCAAACATAAATAAAACATAAAAAAAATTAAAAAAAAAGAGGCTCTCATTTTGCAATTTAGTTTTAAAAGAGATACTTGTTGGAAGAAGAGTTTGATAGGAAGACTAACCATTAATGACATCAGCAAACATTTACAGTGTTATTGTGAGTACTACCCAGTGTCAATACATAAACAGTCACCCAAACTAACCCTAAGATAACCAGCTGAACACAGAAAGATTTATTACTGGAACTAATAATTCTTCTAACAGTGGTTGGAAGCTTTCTGAGCAAACACACCATTTATGAACTAAAACAGTTAGGTTATCTTAGGCATAGATTTCTAAGAGACCATGGTAATGTGGTGAGATAATATGGAGCTTTATTTTACACTAATTTGCATAACATATAAGAAGGTTTTATTGATTTTGCACGTATAATTTTGGTTCATTGAGACTAAGGTTCTATTAAGGGGGAAATCTATGTTCTTGAACAGAGCGAATCAATAGAAATGTCCCTTAGCATAGGGGTTAAGAAGCATACTAACAAAGGATGCTAGGTTCACTTCTTAAATAATGTTTCTATGAGTTTTAAGTTCAGAAATGAAATCTCAACTTGAATTAGCTTCTCTGTTCCATTAAAGAGCATGAGAAATAGTTTAATTATGATATCATGGGTCAGCCAACTTTTTATTTAATATCACTCTAAAACACTCTGGAGCAGTCTTTAAGTGCTTTTTCTAATTTGAGGGAAGCAATGTTTGAACAAGAGGCTGGGATTTTTTTATATGAAAATTTTTATTTCAGCTCTATTTTTTGTTCCAAGTAATTCAGAGCATGTGTGTATCATTGTTCTATGTTAGCAAAGCACTCTTGATAGTCAATAGTTATTTTACTCACTGCCTTGGTTGGAAAAGAAATGTTGCCCTATGAAAATTAAAATCCATGTAATTTTATATAACGAAAAGAGCTTTAGGATAAGCTCTAGAATCAGAAGAAACATAACTTCAAATCTAGGCTCCATCACCTTAACTATCCAACTTGAGTGTGTTACTTTACTTGACTAAGTCTCAGTTTTGGCATCAACAAAGTGAGAATTTTTTTTAACTATGACAATTTTGTAAGGATTAAATGAGAAAAACAGTGTCAAAGTTCCAGCTCAGAGCAATAGCTAATTAAATAAATTTAGTTTTACTTCTAATGTAGTTTTCCAAGAAAGGGATGGAAGGGAAAAAACAATCAGATGAAAGAAAGCAAATAGATGAGAGAGAGACCCAGTCACTGGAAGGGAGAATAATAATGTAGAACCACTTAGGTTTCCCCATGAAATAGATGAACAGGAGTGAGAATAAGAGCCTTTCTTGTCACATATAAGGTAGAAATGACTGCCAGTCAGCTGTACCTTGCCTGATTTCCAGAAATTCCCACACCGTGCCAAAGCTTTGCTGTTCCGTCAATGACTGTATGTTTATTTCTTGACATTTGTTTTAGGAAATATGATTTCTAGTTGAAGGTAGAAATGTGATTAATGTATTTCCTTTTAGCTTCATGCTTTGAGAAATGACCTTTTTATAGAACACTAAGCAAAATGAATATCTGAATGTTTAACTGAGGGAGTTTTCTGTATTCTAATCTTTTAAATAATTAGGTTAGTTGTAATGTCATCCTTTAAAAAATCAAATTTACTAAGCATTTTATTTAAGCAAGATTCATCTTTTGTTTAATTTGTGGGTTTTTCCCCCAGTCTATATTGTCATGATCTTTAACATGCATGTTAGTTTTCGATGGTTGCTGTACCAGAACACTGGAAACGTTCTTAAAACAGCACAAATTTATTATCTTACATTTTTTGTGTTTTTCGAAATCTGAAATAGGTGCCACTGAGCTAAAATAAAGGTGTTTATGGAACTGCATTTGATTCTAGAGGCCCTTGGAGCAAGGAAAGATTTTGTTTTCTTGCCTTTTGCAGTTCTGGAGCCTGTCTGCATCCTTGGCTCATGACCCTCTTCATCTTCAAAGCCAACAATGGTGAAAGGAGCCCTCGTATAGCAGCACTGGGACTTCTGCTTTCTTGTTCAACTTTTAAGGACCTGTAAGATGATATTTTGCCTACTCAGAGTTCGGGATAATACCCCAATCTCAAGGTTCTTAATCATCTTTGCAAAGTTTCTTTTGCTAAGTAACATAACATATTTACAGATTATGACTTGGATATATTTTTCAAGATTTTATTTATTTATTTTGAGAAAGAGGGAGCAGGAATGGGAAATGCACTGACAGAGAGGGAGACAGAAAATCCCAAGCAGGCCCTGCATTGTTAGAGAAGAGCCCAGCACAGGGCTCGACCTGGGACTCAAACTCCCGAACTGTGAGATCATGACCTGAGCCAAAATCAAGAGTCGGACACTTAACCTACTGAACCACCCAGGTGCCCCATGGATATTTTTGAGGGACAGTTCTGTGAAATAGCTGTCCTTTGCTTTCTTTCTCTCTCTTCCACTTAATTTTAGAGCTCTATGTTTCACTGTGTGTTAATTGAGTTCATTGCTTCCAAGTACTGTCTGCTATTATTCTTGTACATCCACCATGTTTTACTTATCCTTTTGTCTTCTAGACAAGTAGGATGCCAACATTTCCTATTGCAAACAAAGCTGTTATGAACAGTCTCATACATATTCCTTTGTGACCAGCATGGAAGTTTTCTGCAGTATATATTCAGACAAAAAAAAAATAGAATAGTAGAATAGTACAAGCATCATTAACTTTTATTAAATGCTGCCAGAGATAGGTAGTTTACACCTTCTCCTCCCACAGTGCATGAAGGTTCTCACAAACCCTTATCCTTGCAAGCACTTACTATTCTTTCATTTTGTAATTTTTGCCAGTCTCATAGGTACCATCTGGTTTTTAATACATGTTTTGTTTAATAGTCTTTAATGCAACGTAACAGACAGAGCATGGTACAGATCACAAGTGTACAGCTCAGTTATCACAAATTGAACGTACTTATGCAGCCCGCACCCCCAAAACAGAAGCCTCCACAATGCCACCCACCTCCATTTGAGTTATTATCTCCTCCAAGTGTAGCAATTGCTCACATTTCTTTCTCTATAAAATAGTTTTCTAAATAACCTGAATGAAATTGCATAGTATGTTTTTGTTTATAGTCTATTGTGTTTTTTTGCTTCTTTCCCCCATGGAGACTTTTGCATGGATTTGTGTGTAGCAATAGTTGTTCGTTCTCGTAGGGTTTAGATGTCTAAAATGCGGTGAACACCCAGAAAGTGGCAGCTGTTGTTTCTGTGTTCCCAAATCCCTTTGTCTCCTAGGCCCTAGATAGGCAGTCCCTGAAAATGAGACTCTCAGACAAACTGCTTTTATTTTCAAGTTCAAATTCATGGGCAGGTTAGTTCAGACCCCACCAGCTTGTATATTCGTTCTTCGTAAGTCAGCCTCCACTTCGTTTACTGTTAACCCACATGAACTTTTATTTCCGTTGCCTGAAAAAATTTGTCTGCAGCATTAAACTCCTACAAATTTATCCCATCATTTATTTATTTTATTGTAGATGTACCTTTGTGTTGCTTTAGCATATTATGAGTTGTGTTATGATAGAAATACTGGTCGATGACCTTTGGTAAACGCATGTTTCCATTTTTAATGGGTCCAAATCTGGTGTCAGAATTGATGGGTCATAATGAGTGAGTTTGTTCATCTTTTACAGACATTACCAAAGTGGTTATATTGGTTTCTACTCTCACCATTAATATATGAGAGTCTCGGTTGCTCCATATTCTTGTCAACAGCATTGTCTGACTTTTCCATTTTTCCATTCTGGTAGATGTGTAGAGGTATCTTATTCTTTAAATTGCCATTCGCATAATGACCAATAAAGTTGAACACTCTATGTTACTGGATGTCTGAATATTTTGTGAAGTGGCTGTTCAAATATTCCGCCCTTTTTTTTTATTGGATTATTTGTCCTTCCTTACTGAATGTTGTAGTTATTTGTATATTATAAGTATGTATATTTTTTGGAACAAATGTGTAACAAGTCTTACCTTTAACACTGTGGCCTGATTTTTCACACTGTCTCATCTCTAGCTGATGGATAAAATTGCTACTTCAATATAGTCAGACTTAGTTTTTCCTTTAAAGACAGGCTTCAAGATCCAGTTTAAAAAGTGTTTGCTTCTGAACATATTACAGGGTTACTTGTCACACTGATATCTATTATCAATCTGAAATTGATTGCTTTACTTACTGTAAGGTTGGGGATCAAGTGCTCCCATTGATCTAACAATGATTATTGAGGACCATAGGGAGGGGAGGGGGAAAGGGAGTTGGGGAGAGAGAGGGACACAAATCATGAGAGACTATTTAATACTGAAAATAAACCGAGGGCCGAAGGGGGAGGGGGAGGGGGGGAAGGAGGTGATGGTCATGGGGGGGCACTTGTGGGGAGAAGCACTGGGTGTTATATGGAAACCAATTTGACAATGAACTATATTAAAAAAAGAAAAAAGAAAAGACCCTATTTAACCCAATGTATTATAGAATCACTTTGGTCATGAATCAGGTGGTTCTGCACCTGTACCTATGATGTCTCCTGGTCAATATTGTTACTTGCGTTTGGTCTCAAAGATATGCCATCATCATAAAATGGGTTGGGAATTATTCACTGTTTTTCTGTTCTCTGGAAGATATTACATAAAATTAGTGTTATTTCTTTATTATACATGTAGAAGAAATCAGCCTAGAAACCCTCTAAACCTCTAGAAATTTTTTGAATATGTATGGTAGTACTCATTATCATTTTATTATTTGTAAGAACCTTACTTTTATTCCCCTTTCCTGTATAAATATTAATATTTTTGCCTTTTTTCTTATTTTTTTACCTTACTATAGATCCATGTGTTTTCTTAGTTTTTTCAAAAACCATTTGTTTTTAAAAAATTTTTTTTTATTGCAGGGCACCAGTGTGGCTGATTAAGCATCCAACTCTTGATCTCAGCTCAGGTCCTGATCATACAGTTGGTGAGTTTGAGCCCCGCATTGGGCTGTGCGCTGACAGTGTAGAGCCTGCTTGTGATTCTGTCTCCTCTTCTCTCTGCCCCTCCCTAGCTTGTGTTCCTTCTCACTCTCTCTCAAAATAAATAGATAAATTTTAAAAATTTTAAATAATTTTTCTTTATTGCAAATATGTATATACTTCAATTGACTTCTACTCTAGGTTTTTATTATTTTCTTCCATCTATAGTGGGGGAAGGGGGAGTTACTTTGCTGTTCTTTTAACTTCTAAAGATATATATTTAGATTTCTGATTTTCACATTTTCTTCTTTTCTGATATGACTTCCCTTTTAAGCAGAGCTTTAGCGGCCTCTGGTATGTTTTGGCATATCCTTTTTTCTCATTGATTCAATTTAAAATTCATTCTAATTTTCTCTGTGAGTGTTCTTTGACAGATGGAGTATTTTAAAGTACATTGCTTAATTTCCAATTATTTAGGGACTTTCTAATGATTTTTTTTTGTTACTGATTTTTAACTTAACATTAATGTGGCAGGAAGTAGTTTCTGAATGATTTCCAACCTTTAAAGTTTGTTGAATCTGACTTTTTGATTCTACCTATATCCATTTGCCTTCAATGCTTGATATGTACTTGAAAAATAGCCGGTGTGTTCTGTCATTCTTCCTTGTTTTATATTCATTGATTAAGTTACATTTCCTAAGCACGTGTTCAAAGCTTCTACATTCACACTGAGAGTTTGTTTATAACATAGTTTTGTCTCTTAATTATTGAAAGAGGTGTGATAGATTTCCAACTGTGATTTTGAATTTGACCATTTCTCTTTTTAGTTCTGCCAGGTTTTGCTTAAATATTTGTTTACTGAAACACATACATATACAAAGAAGTAAACATGTCATAAATATCCATCTGAGTTAATGTTCATAAATTTACCTACTTATGTAGTGAGCTCCCAGATCAAGAACAAAATATCATCACCAATATTAACATCCTGAGTTAACATTGTTCTCCTTTCTAGTCATTATCTCCTGAAAGGTAATCACAATTATGCTAACAGCTAACAAACATTTTACGTGTTTTAATTATCTTTTTAATGAAACATGCTATGCATTCTTCTTCATCTGGCTTCACAAGTTGAACACTGTTCTTTGAGATCAAACCATGGTATTATAGATAGTCATTATCATTGTTGTATAGTATTCTACTTTGTGAATATCCTATTTATATATCCATTGTACTATTGATGGGCAGTTGGATTACTGCCATTGTACTATTGATGGGCAGTTGGATTACTGCCATTCACAGCAGTACTGCAGTGAATATTTGATTGCAAGCCCTTTGGTGGACATGTGTAGAAATTGGGAGTGGATGGGTACCTAGAGGTAGGAGTGATGGATCCTGGGGTTTGCATATCTTTGACCTCAGTAGGGGCCACACATAATGGTGTTGTAGAGTGGCTGTGCCCGTCACATTCCCCTCAGCAGAACATCAAAGTCAGGGTTACTCTGCTGTGCTCAAAAGAATGGTTATTTTCTGACTTTTTTACGTTAGCCATTTTGGCAGGTGTGTGGCGGTTCTCACAGAGGTCTTAATTTGCATTTCTAGAAAGTTTAACACAAATTTCATGTTTAGATTGTCTTTTATGATGTGTCTTCTCACTCCTTGGCCTAGTATCTATTGTGTTGTCAGACTTTTCTTATTGATTTTGTAAGAGTTTTTTGTTTTGTTTTATATTTTTTGGTTGTTTTGTTTTGTTTTGCTTTTTTATTTCATTCTGGGTATGGATCTTCTGCTAAATAGAAGAATAATGAGTGTCTTCCATTTCACGTGTTGGCTTTTCATTCCACTAAACTATGTTGTAATCAAACCAACATAAGTTCCCGCCTTGGTGGGGTAGAAAATGCACCAGGTTGGGTTATTGCACAAAGAAGACTTTATTTGAAACAAGTAAGGAGATCATGGAGAATGGCATCCAAAGCCATGACTTCCCATCCCCCTCCTCCCCGAGAGTAAATGGATTCCTTTTTGTTTAAGGTTAGGGTGAATGTTTGAATAGGGAAGCCCTCCCATGATATGTAGAGATGGGCATAAGGTCACACATGTGCCTTACGGAAACATGCCTAGATACACGTTGTATGTTATATAAAGGAGGCTGGGACTCATCCTTGGGAAGAGATTTTAATATTATAATGAGGTAAAGGTGATTGTAGGTCATTCCAGAGGTCCCTCCATGGTCCATCTGCGCAGGCACAAATCAGATTTAGCTCAAACGGTCTGGGCGGTCTGGGCTGGTGGGAGGTCTCCTCAGGGCCTTGGCCATCACCTGGGTGTGGCTTTGCTTTTCATTTGCCTGAGTTACGAGGAAAGCTGGAAAGAGGAGCTTAGGGAAAAATGGAAACAAATGTTAGTGAGAAGAAGGTAGGTAGTAAAGGCCAGGTCTTGGCATTGACCCAGTAACAGTGTCTCGATAACTATAAATTTTTATAATGTAGCAATATCCTTTTTTAAAATATACATGTAACACTTTGGAAACTTTGTTAAGAAATCTTTGCCCACAGTGAATAAAGATTTTCTTCTGTTTTTCTCTAAATAGTTTATTGTTTTCTTAGTTTTTATTTATTTATTTTTATTTATTTATTTATTTTTTTGAGAGACAGAGACAGTACAAGCAGGGGAGGGTCAGAGAGAGAGGGAGACACAGAATCCAAAGCAGGTTCCAGGCTCCGAGCTGTCAGCACAGAGCCCGACGTGGGGCTCAAACCCACAAACCATGAGATTGTGACCTGAGCTGAAACTGGCTGCTTAACTGACTAAGCCCCCCAGGTGCTCCTACATAGTTTATTGTCTTACATATCAGAGTTAATACTTGATCCATCCAGAATTGATTTTTTTTTTTTTGTTCATGGTGTGAGATAAAAGTCAAAGTACATATTTTCACATGACCATTCACAGAATTTCAGTGTCACTGTTGTCAAAAATCAGTGACTCCATATGCATGGGCCTATTTCTGTGCTCTCTATTCTCTCTTATTGGTTAGCTTGTGTATACTTGAACCCATTTCATTCCCTCTTAATTATTATATCTTTATAATATGTCTTGATGTTTTGTAGTATATGCACTTTTTACTGCATCTTTAAAATTGCCCTCCGTGCTTTGCAAATCTGATTGCTAAGAAGTGATAATATGTTATTTTTATTTTAATTTTTCTGATTACTTTGAGGTTCTTTTTATATTAACAGAAAACTCAGTACAAATTTTTCTTTCCTTCTTCTATGCATTGATACAAAGTAGCTTTTTGTGTGTTCTAGAAAATAACCTCTTATAGTTTTTAAGTGTTTTATGTACATTTTCCAGTGTGTTCCTCATTTGTTCACTCTTCAATCTATAGAAGATTATATATTTTGATATACAGTCAAATGTCTCAGTTTTACTCTGCTAGTCCATGCTTTGTGATTGTATTATCTTTAGGGGCACCATTTTTGCTTTTAAATTTCGTTAAGACTTGTTTTACACACATAAGCCCTGAGTCTACCTGAAATTGGCTTTTCTTTATAATATCAGGTAAGGCTCCAATTGTATTGATTTATTTTCCATATAGTTAACCAATTGTCACGGTGATTGATGAGTCCATTCTTCATTGACTTCTCTGCAAATGCATCTCAATCATACTTCAGTCTTTGTGCCTACTTGGTTCTGTTTCTGAGCCTTTTATTTTATTTCAGTAGACTATTTTTTTAAAACTTTTATCAATATTTCTCATCCTTTACACTCCCGTATTTCCTAAAACTTTATAAACTACAACTTTGATTTCTGCTGGGGCAAGTAGCTCCATTTTCAGTAATTTTAGTTACAAAGTAACTAAACACAAGGATTTCCCATTCTTGTTTTGTGATGACTTGAATCAGAAATTGGTATTGAAATCTGTCAAATACTTTTACTGTAATTTCACAAATAAAGACCCAGATGCCTATAAAGATGAAAGCTTCTGCAAAGCAATGACTTCTGATTCTCCCTATACCTCTTTTATAATGTTTAAAAAAAAAAAAAACCCAAAGAACAAAACAGTAGTGATGTGAAAACTTATCTTGTATCGATCTCCTATGATCTTCTTGGAAAAAACAAAATAATTGTGCATTTTTTTGGTTTTGTTTTTCTTTTGACATGAAACATCGGCTTGGGAACGATTTCATTTCATAGCTTAATTAAAATCATAAAATCCAGGAAAGGATCACTGATTTGCAGTTAGTGAAAGGAGATTTTAACGACAGGTGTGCCTGTCACCACCATGTAGCTAAAGATAAGTTACATTTGTGTCTTCACTGTTTGGGTGGATTTGTCTGGTCATGTTTAGGTCCTAGTTAATTATTTTTTTTATGTTTTTTATTTATTTTTGAGAGACAGAGACAGTGCGAACAGGGAAGGGTTAGAGAGAGAGGGAGACACAGAATCTGAAGCAGGTTCCAGGCTCTGCGCTAGCTGTCAGCACAGAGCCCGATGTGGGGCTTGAACCCACGAACCTTGAAATCATGATCTGAGCCGAAGCCAGATGCTTACCTGACTGAGCCATACAGGCCCCCCGGTCCTAGTTAATTTTTAACTGTCTGTAAACTTATCCTTATGTGTTGAAAAATACTAGATATTGCTCATATTAGAGGGAAGAGAAAACAGCTTCTGTCACGGTTTGCAAATAATTGCAAAGAGTTATTTTGAAACTGAAGTTAAGATGATGAATGAATATTAAAGAAGAACAACCAAATAAATAGAAACCTATATGAAAAATATCAGATGGGACCCTGTTTTACATGGTTGCTAATGCTATTTCATAACTTTATTTAGAATAAGGACAATGTAGTTTCATGATTTTAATTTCATGAAATGTTACCCTTTCTAACATTGGATATTGAGACAGTGATCTGAAAAATTTAAGGCAAATATTTTCTATCTGAATTACCTCATGAAGTAAAAGGTAAACTCCTTTAGACAATGAGATTTGGCTGTATTGCAAATATCAATCATTATAGGCGTTCCTTCTTTTTTCTCTGTGTATCAAGCAATGGTGTGTTTTCTAAGTATCCAAAACCATGAGATATTGTCATGGGATATGAAGTTAATGGATAGGAATATTCAATTTTATTGAAATAATATACTAATTTGAAAATCTAGTCTCACATTAAATAATTAGTTTGTGTCTCAGTTATATAGTAGGACCAATGTTATTTAGTTTCTTATGTGGGGGCATAGATCTTATGAAGAAAACCATGTATTAGAACAAAAGGATTATTTATATATATATATATATATATATATATATATATAATACTTTTTGATGACTTATGAGTTATAATCTAAAAATCCTAATATGAGATCAATGTGAACATATGTAAAAATATTTTTTCAGGTTTATTCACTAGGTTATTTTGAAAATGCACTCACTGGGACTACTCGGTTGATGATGGTGATGTACTTAAAATCCCTAGAAAAATGGTCGAGAAAACACATATGACAAAATTTGGGGAAGACACATCTTTTTTGTTTGTTTACCTATTTTGAGAGAGAGAGTGGGGTAGGGACAGAGAGAAGGAGAGAGAGAGAGAATCCCATGCAGGCTCCAAACTGTCAGTGCAGAGCCCTGTGTAATGCTCTGTCTCATGAATTATGAGATCGTGAACTGAGCCAAAATCAAGAGTCAGTTGCTTAACTGACTGAGTCACGCAGGTGTCCCTGGGGAACACACATCTTAATGAACCTCCAAATATGAATGGTTGCAGACAAACTAGTAACAGTTTAACAGTTACTATCAGTATCTCTACAGTGTGAAATAGAAAATGAATGCAACATCTGGAAGACCTAAGAATAATAGAAACCAAATAGCTAACAGATACCCGCTGCAAAGATCTAGGGGCAATTTGAATATAGTATGGAGAAATTTGAATATAGTAGTTGAAAATAAAAGACGAGTACCCACCAGAAGAGGTTCATAGTAAGATCTCAAGGAACAAAAACAGTGTGTACCCTCCCCACAAAATCTAAAAACCAACAGGCCAAGACTACCTTCTCTAACAAAGGCAAACACTAAGGAGAGATATTGAGATTTGGTTCTATATTGAATAGGGCAGGACAAAGGAAGGTGAAGGAGCAGATAAAAATGGCGAAGAGAATCAGTACCTGGAGATCCTTGCAACCATTACCCCATGTTTTTGACTACTTTACAAAGGCAAGAGAAGCTGGTGCTGTACAGCATGAAGCTAGAAAACTCTCCTGATCCAACCTTCCTCCTTAAAGTGTAGGGAAAAAAAGTTACATAAAAATTAGGAGTAGGAAAATAGCATGTTTGAGTCCTATACAAACGTATTAGAAGGAAAAAGATGTGTATGTGTGTGTGTGGGGGGGTGATAAGAACCATATAATAAACCTAGAGACAAAAAAATAGCATGACAAACAGATAAAACTATTACTCACTATTTCATAAGAAGCTAAAATAAGGAAAATAATAGAGAATATGAAATGATAACACAAATTGCAATTATGAAAAAAAATCAGAAGTGAAATGATAGACATCAAGGCAGAATTAAAATAAATGAAAAAATATTTCAGAAATTCATATTCGATTAGGAAAAGCATAAATGAGAATTAGAACAGTAGATAATTCCTTAAAACAAATAAAAGTTGAAGAGGAAGAAATTGTAAATATAGAAGAAATGCAAAGAAAATCCCATATATGTATAATAAGAATTCCCAAAGAAGAGAAATCAAAGGACCCATATACTAATAATGGAAATGGAAGAAATTGTAAACTCACTAGGATGATCAACTGAGACTTAGTCTAATAAAATACAATAAACCTTAAAAATAGTCTGGATATCCAAATGAAAAGAACAAATCCTACATAAGGGAATGATTGTGGCATCAGAGCTTTTTAATTGCAATGTTTTATTGAACATGACAGTGTTTACTCAAGGAAGTATATTCAAGGAAAGAATAGATGAATCAAGTATATTCTATCTTGTCCAACTGATTTTCCAAATAAAAATAGATCTAAGGTTATCAAAATCCCAGGGAATTTTATTCCTATGAGACTTTCCTAAAGCATCTGCTGTAGAATGAACTTTAGATTACCAGAATAATTGGGAAGATAGAGATAAAAAGACTGAGTATATAAAAACATAGTATTTGGAACTAAGAATAAATTATGATTATAAGGCAGAAATTATTGTGTATCATAGGTATATACTTTGGCAAAAGATAAAGTTCAATCATTTAAAAAATAATAATAAGAGAACAGGGGTGTCTGGTTGTCTAAGTCAAGCAGACATGCAATCTTGACCTTGGTCAAGTGAGTTCAAGACCCACATTGGGTGTAGATATTATTTAAAAATAATATCTTTAAAAATGTATTAAAATTTTAAAAATAAGAGTACAATAAGAAGAGCACATCAAGATATATAGTACCATTTATTACTTGGAGATAAAATGATATTACTTCAAATTATATGCTATGGGAGAGGTTGAAGGAAGGGAAGAAAAGTTTATTAGCCATGTTAAGTTTTCTTCTTAGTAAAGTGCCAATACAAAATAATTTTTGAAAGTCTATGTTCTTAGGAAAGTGCCAATGTAAAATAATTCTCAAAAGTATTTCATAAAATGGTATTAATATTAAAATAAACATAGGAACAAAAATCCAGATGTTTCAAAAAAGCCCATATATTAAAATATGATATTTGATCCTCTACATAAAGGTTGATCGCGTCTAGATATTTGCTCTTCCTAAAGAATGATGGGAAAATAAACTATCAAATAACTAATTAATTAACTTGTAAGAAAGGGAGGGAATCAAGTAGAACAGGGATAGTGTTTATACTTTTTAAAAATGTGGCTTACATGATAGATTTAACTTGGAACTGTGTAAATATGTAACATAAAAATGAAACATTAAATATTGTCTTTAAATTTCTCAAATTTGAAATGATTCATTAAATGAACTAAATGAAGGCATGTCCTTTGGGGCATAGAAAAAGATTAGTTCAACTCATTTGGAACACATTAATTTGATAATACTCATTAGTATATTATGTTGAATTGCCAAAAGAACTGCAAAATAAAAATTTATACAATTTGTAGTAATCATATTTTTAATGGTAGCTGTCAGTATTATAATTTTGTTTCACTGTGTGTGATGTGGGATGAAATTAAGGGTAATCGCATGATATTTTAATACTAGCACCGCCACTGTTCTTGGCAATTGGAATTTTTCAACATTAAAGGGAATAGATGAAAATGTAAGAAGTTATGTAAAAATCTTATAATCTTGACTTTGACTTTAAAGTATCTTTATGATTTCATTACTTATTATATCACAAAAATGCTTTTTGATTTATCCAATGAGGAAGACTAAAAACAACAAATAAGTCAGAAGCAATGAGTATACTTAATTTCAAGTTTGGTCACATCACAAGGAGCCAGGGCATTTGGAAAAGTTGCTGATTTCAGACCTGGGACAGTAAGTGTATACAGGTAAGTAAGTCTGTACCTACGCTACAGGTCTGATAGCAAGGAAATTATCAATGGGCCCTAGAGCTGGGTCAAAAGAATTCAGAAGATGAACTTGAGGAGGCTTTCATGGCCAAAACTGAGATGATTTGTAAACCAGCCAAAGTAACAACTACAAGTAAGATTCAGAACTTCAGGTATATTTAATCTGTGATTTGAAAATCATTCAAAAAAGATTGATCACCAGCACAGAATGATAATGAATCAAGTCACTAATTTTAAGATTTAAAGGAAAAGAATCATGAATTTATTATTCTCTTTAAAAAATTTTTTTAATGTTTATTTTTGAGAGAGAGAGAGAGGCAGAGACAGAGTGTGAGCGTGGGAGGGTCAGAAAGAGAGGGAGACAGAATCCAAAGCAGGCTTCAGGCTCCCACCTGCCAGCACAGAGCCTGACATAGGGCTCGAACACACGAACTGTGGAACTCTGAGATCATGACCTGAGCCGAAGTCAGCCGCTTAACCCACTGAGCCACGCAGGCACCCCTATTCTTCTCTTTTAATATAAGTTGTATTATGAGACAAACACATAGTTAGAGGGTAAGTGTCTCTTTAGAGAAGTAGTCCAGCTAATAGAAGAAAAGGAAATAATAGAAATAGGATACTGTAATTTTGCAGTGGCGTGTCACTGCATATGTATATTTCAATATATATGACTTTATATGTCATTTTGTAACCTTTACAAACTTAATAATCTATGCCCTGAGGATCAACAGCTGCCAGTACCACAAAATGAGAGTCAACTAGACATGTACTGTGCTACTAATGAAAGAACTCAATATTATTTCTGAGGTAACAATACCAAAATCAAAACAATACTAAATTTGATTAAGACTCTAAATCCAGCTATCAAATTATAGGACATGCAGAGCATAGAGGGCCATGTTCAAACAAAACAAAACAAAAACCATGAGGGGCACCTGGGTAGCTCAGTAAGAGCTGACTTCAGCCCTGGTCATGATCCCGTGGTACGGGAGTTCAAGCCCAGTGTTGGGCTCTGTGCTGACAGCCCTGACAGCCCAGAGCCTGGATCCTGCTTCACAGTCTGTGTCTCCCTCTCTCTCTGCCCCTCCTCCACTCGTGTTCTCTCTCTCTCACTCTCAAAAATGAATAAGTATAAAAAAATTAAAACAACAACAAAAACAGGAAGATACAGTCCATAAAATGTAATCCATGGCTATTCTATAGGACCACATTTCCTATGTAGATGAATTCCAAGGAAAGAGAGAGACAGAGAGAGAGACAGAGAGAGAGAGAGAGAGGGAACGAACCTAGGGAGAGAGAATCTAAGAGAAAAAAAAAGAGACTTAAAAGTTTATCAAACAGTTTTACTATGTGGACTTCATTTAAATCCTGGTTCACACAAAATGTAAACATAAAATAAATCTTTGACTTTTATGATGAAACTGGATATTTGAATTGTCTGCATATTTGATGATACTAAGAAACTATTGCTACATTTTTAGGAGTCATGATAATATGGCTATGTTAGGAATGAAAGCTCTCAGGGGCACCTGGGTGGCTCAGTCGGTTAAGTGGGTGACTCGATTTTGGCTCAGGTCATGATCTCAGAGTCCGTGAGATCGAGCCCCACCCACATCGAGTTCTGTGCTGACTGTGCAGAGCCTGCTTGGGATTCTCTCACCTTCTCTCTCTGCACCTCCCCTGCTCATGTCCTCTGTTTCTCTCTCTCTCTCAAAATAAATAAACATTAAAAAAAAAGAAAGAGCTTTGAAATTTTACAAACATAACCATTTTTACAGGTGAAATTATGTTTGATATTTGATTTAAAAAATAAAGGATATGGGAGGTGGGAGGGAATCAGAATTAAACAAGTTTGACCATGAATTGATAACAGCTCTTTGGTGGTACAGGAGAGGTCATTTTACCATTTTGTCTTGTTTTGTATATGCTCGAAGTATTCCATAATTAAGAGTTAAGAGAGTAATAAGTGTATGTGCCGATCTTGGGGATGGCAGAGTGCACAAATGACGTACGTGGAGACTGCCTGTCTTTACTTCCTCCTTGAGCCTTCTCTGGGGATATTTGTACTCCCCAGTCTCCAGGAAATTTCTTTCCTTTTTATATGCCGTATTTGCTCAGAGCTGCTCCGCTTCTTTCCATGAAGCATCAGTGTTAGCATCTCATTTATTGCTCGTTATTTTTATCTGCCATTCATAGAGCTTGTCAGTCTTTCATTGTGTTTATAATAACAGAACAAACTCTGTCGCCGGGACCATCGGGAGTTCTGTTCCTTAATAACATTTCTTTCAATACCTACCAGCCCTGAGGGGGTTGTGAGCGTGCTCCTGGGCTAAAACAGACATCTACTTCATGGCCAAGTTCTATCAAATTTATTTGAACATTGTGAGATCAATTTGTTACGGGCTTTTGGTTAGATCAGTGTATTTTAACCGGCACTAGCCATGCACTGGGTTTTAAATACACCCTTGACATCCCCTAATTGCAATACCGCTTACTGTCCTGTTCTGGAAACACCTGCTTTAGAGCAGGCATCCTGTCCAAACTTCAGAGAGTCTGCCAGGTATTTCTAATAGATAACCCTAGTCACTGGGCTATAAAAGATACAGACCTCTGTAATCATAGAGCCTCCAAAAATTTAAAAATAAAAGTTAACTTATTTGGCAATAAACTGAAACGATGAAGTAGTCTATATGGAGTATGAACTCAGTTCTACCAGGACAAGTGGAGGAGTGAGCAAGAAATAATTAAGTTCTAGAAGAAAGAAGCTAGTGCCACATGTATTAAATTTATAAACAAAGCTAGTGGTATGTCTTTCCTTAGGTTTCAGAAGTGCTTTGATTCTTTAGTAGCAAAAATGTTAGTCAGTTAAAATACTATTAAAAATATGTTTTTTACCAAGTTGACTCAACTTCAGGATCCAGAAAAAAAAAAATAGAAAATTGGATTTCCACTTATATACCACTTCTAAACCATGAACTTACTCATTGTCTTCTAACTTGAAGATGTACACTTCCTTGGAATTAATCCCTTTCATAATTTTATCACATGTTCCTCTTACCTGATGACCTTGGCAACTTTGATCATAACCAATGTCATCAAAATTGTTACATCAAGTTGCTAAGTCCAAGGGGGAAGGGGCAACATTATATTGTCTCCCCTGGAATGCATAGAATCCAATGAGAGTAGTGCTTCTTGGAATATGCAAAGGGGTGACACTGATTTTAGAATGTGTAGACGCAAATAGGTCCTGCAGTAGACTGGATCTTTGTGTCCTTCCCAAATTCATACATTGAAGCCCTAACCCTCAATGTAATGGTGGAGCCCGCATGAATGGGAATAGGGCCCAAAGTTCTCCCTTCCACTCTGTGAGGACACAGTGAGAGGATGGCCATCCGTGAACCAGGAGCAGGTGCTCATCAGACACCAGGTCTGCCAGCAACTTGATTGGACTTGCAGAACTGTGAAACATAAACGTCAGTTGTTTGTAAGCCAGCGAGTCTATGGTATTGTGTTAGAGAGGCTGAACAGACTAAGACAGCTCCCCTGAAAGGGAACGAGTTATTATTCCAAGTTCCACAAAAATCTCTAGGAAACACTCTAAAACACATCACCTTTTCCGATGGTGAATCATTTTTGAACCTCACAGCACATTTTCTCTTTGATTGAAAACATGGCTTTTTGAAACGAATTTAATTAAAGATAAAATGTTTTTATAACCAAATAAGAGCCTGTGATATTTAAACTATAAAGATTCCTGTTTAAAAGTAATTGTTGATTTGTTTCCAAGGCTGTGAGGGGAACAAGGTAGAAATTTAAATGGCAGGCTTGAGGAGGGAGGTCAGATGTTGCCGCAGGCAAATGGAACGTGAAGTTTAAAAGCTTCCGCGCTACACTGAACTCCAGAGCTGTTATTTTTAAGAAGGTTCTAAAGTTGGCAATCAAAATTCTCCCATCCTTAAATGAAAAACAGTGAATTTAATGTAACACTCTTAAAAATAAATATACTCAAGTGGATGTTTTGGCTACTTTAGGGCTGGATAATGTGATCACAAACCCCAGGAAGAGAAAAGGAAAATGCATCTGGGAAATGTTTTTCAAAGTGGAGGACTTGGCTTTCCTCACACATATTTCCTTTAGCTTCATCACAAAAAGCTACAGCTATTTCAGATATTTTGAAAAATTTCCCCTACTGACCAGTAAATTTTCCCATTTCCCACACATGTTCATATGTTTGTGTAACTTGTGTTGGTTGAATCTCAACTTCATGGTTTTCTGCAGTTGGCTAACCATCTCTAAAGCAAAACTGTCTTCAAAGCACAATTTCTAATATGATAAATTTGACAGGGCTGCCCCATAAGCCTCTGCAAAGGGAAACACACGTTTTGTGTGTGTGTTTTCATTATCTTAATGACAGAACTTCTGCTTGCTGGTCAAATTCAGGAGACAATTCTTGTCTACTGCTGCTCTACTAAATTGTGCCTGTGTATTGACGAAGATAAAATCTGAACAATCCTTAACACATCCATGATTCTGATAAATAGCTTTTCATCCACATTTTCTCTAAACTTTGGTTGTAAGTGTAAAAGCATATATAAAGTTCTAAACTATCAGAGGAAAAAATGCTAATAATAATTGTCCTCAAGATTAGTGAAACGCCTTCTCCTCCTGTATAATTTATAATCATTGCTTCTGACCTTAATATTCTTTTTTAAAAGGAAATGGCAACTTTCTTGTCTCTCTTATTATTTCATGTTCAAATACAGTATAATGTTCTTCACGTGGAATAAGAAGTCCTTTTATGATTTGGTTCTAATGGTTTTTTTTTTTTTTTGTGTCCAGGTTTCTGAAACTATAGGGGAATAGATTTCAGCCTAATAAGCAAGGGAACTTTCAAAAGGATGATCCAAAGATATAGAACTGGTTCCTATCATAAATGATGGTTTCACTCTCCGTAGACAACCACTTGGCTGTACTGTTCCAGATGCGATGGGTTAACAATTGGAAAAATAACGTGGTAGTTCATGAATGCTCAGACTTCCAAGATTCAAATCACAGTTCTACTCATGAGTTTCATGCACTTAAGCCTATCACTTCTGTTTATTTCTCATCATCATACTTATTTCAAAAATTGTTTAAAGATCAAATAAGATACTGTACATACATGGGTAAGCATATAATTTATCTTCCAAATAGAGTTACTTTTGAGATTGAAGAAGGGATTATTAATAATTATGTCAAGACAACAGGTGCCTTATCCTAGACATTTTGCAAATAAAACATTTGAAATTACCTGGCACACACAAATGATGAAGAAATTTTAGCTCTTATTACTGTTGTGATATTATGATTGCTGTTTTAGTTGTTGTGATGAAAGACATGACCCTTAAGGTTTCTTTCCAACTCTGAGATTCTAAGTCTTGCTAATAAATAGCTGTCATTGGCTAGCTCTGGTGAATCCATTACCAAACAATCCATCTCAAGAAGGAGCTGGGAGAGGGAGAGGTGGATGGTAAGTGTGAAGAAATAGGTTTATTTCCGGAAGCAATGTGCTTTGTCTTCAGTGCACCAGCTGTGCATAAAATGGAGAAGACCTCTGTCAAATCTGTGGTGGAGACCACTTTATCACATTGGCAACTTTCTTTCTTCCCACCAACTTTGGATTGTAAAAGACAAGTAAATTGTGTTGATGTTCTCTGTTATGGCTTGCACTGACATGATTGATAAGAAGCAACCTTCATGATTGCGTAGGAGAAAAGAAAATAATGGCACCTTGCACCAGTGGAGGGTGTCAAGTACAGAGAATTTCTCTCAGTCTCTGCAGGGGCCCCAAAACATGTGTGTTCCCATTTTTCCTCAAGCTAAGAAAAAGAAGAAAAATAAAGATAAAGTTGTTTTAAAGATGGACATATTTTTACAAGATAGGATATAGTAGAGGGAGTATACTAATGCATTTTACCAAACTTGTTAAATTACTATACTTGCTGTTAAAGGACCCCTTTCAGAAAAAGTAATACAATGACTCTCAGGTATCAACTGAACATGTGTTAAAGATTTTATTTTATTTTATTTTTTCATTTTAACAGTTTTTATTTCATGTCGTATATAAGATTACTTTATTCCTGCATCTTCTCCAGTGTTTCTTCCTTGTCTTTGCCCTTTTCCTTTCCTACTTGGTGAGATTTGGCTTTGCGTTCGAGGATCTTTTTGCGGTCTTTGTCCAGCTTTAGTCTAGTGATAACCACCTTGCTGGGGTGGATGCCCACGTGGACCGTGGTGCCGTTTGCCTTCTCTCGCTGTACCCGTTCAATGTAGATGACGTATTTCTTCCTGTAGACCTGGACTACTTTGCCAATTTGCTGACCTTTGTAGTGTCCCCGCACGACCTGTACTTCGTCTTCCTTCCCGATGGGCATGGACTGAACATTGTACTTCGGCTGCAGCTCTTTGGAAAGAGGGGAAGACAGAATCTTCCTGCGAATGTGGGAAGGAGCATGAAGTGCCTTTTGCGGTTCTTGCTCCGGTCAGAGGTCTCAAACGAATTGAACTTCATAGTGGCCGCTCTGTAGCTCCAGTGATGGCAGAAAAAGAGAAGAATAGAGATTTTATTTAATTCATTAATAAAATAAGGGGACCAACAGATGTCAAACCAGTTCAAAGGAGAATCAAAAGAACAGACGTATGTGTAAATGAGGCTTAGTGAAATTAGTATAAAAATGGAAGGTGGAACTGGCTTTTTCCACAGTGGGAGAAGAAAGTGAACTGAACCTCTGACAAACAGAACTGACATGTCCATCAACATGAACTAGTTTGCACTGCAATCAGTTATCTATAAGTAATAGTGCTAGTTGTGAGATAGCTCCCAAGGAGCCAGAATCCCTAACTCAAAGACAAGCTCTAGACTAAGAGCTGGCAAATCAGCTGAGGGCCAGCCACCTATTTTATGTTGTATTGGGATTCAACCACGCCCGCTTATGTATTGTTTATCATGGTAAATTGCATGGCTGAATAGATGAAACCTAATGGTCTATAACTTAACTAAAATGTTTACCATTAGTCATTTTACAAGAAAATATGTTGGCCCTTGCTAATAATGCATTGGTTTCCACTGAAGAACAAAATTTTCTCTATGTTATGTAGTGTTAAAAAAAAAGTGGAATTTGGGAACTAGATAAATCTGGATTCAAATCTTAACTCTATTACTTAATGAATGTATTATTTTTAGCAAGTTATATTAACTTCCAGAAATGCAGTATTAAACAAGTATAAAGACATCATTCTTTATTAACTATGTATGATAATACCTCTCATGGTTATCATCAAAAAAAGTAGATACAAAGAGTCTAGTAGAATTTTTCAATCGAAAACAGTAAGGAGTTCAAAAAATGTTAATTTTTATTTATCATCTTCTATTTGGATTCATTGTCAGGGACCAAACTACCTATAAACTAATAGCCGTAAACTACTAGGCTTCTCATCAAAAGAGAGCTGGCCATCCCTGCTGCCTGCAACAGTATCTGGCTGCCATGCTCTTCTTTGGGACAATAAAGAGCAGCCTCGTGTATCAATAAGCACAATGAATTGGGGATCAAGAGATTAGAGACCCAGCCTAGTGAGTCTGGAAAACTCTCTGATCTCTCTGGTTGTCAATTACCTTGTCTCTAAAGTGAAAGTGTTGAGATAGAGTCAGAGAACTTCTGAGGTCCTTCAATGCTCTGAAATTCTTTGAAATGAAGACACAATAGCCTCCTATCATTTCACAGCTGAGAGAGTGAAGTTTGGGGCAAAGCCAAAACAGGACAGGAAATGATGGCCAGAGAGACAGCAGTTATTATTTTCAGTATAATACTACTGCTTTCTTCTTATATTTTCTAACAGGTATTTATTTAGGCAAAAAATGATGTCTAATATATATGTATACATGTATATATATATATTGTTACACCTCCACTCTGTTTTTTAAATGGTTAATAAGAGTTCTACACACAGTGGAACTTAATAGCCAATGAAGATGGAAATAACTCTTTAATGATTATTATCATTAACTGTTCCTCATAACATCCCTGGGAAGCAATGTCAGTATAATGGCCTTAGTTTTACAGGTGAGAAATCTGAAATCCAGAAAAGGTGGAGCCATGTGGCTAAAGTCATACAGTTAGTAATTAGCAGATCTGGGAATAGAATTCAGCATCCCAAGTCCTGGGATTTTATTCAAACAAAATTATAACCACAGCTTGCCAGTGGACTGGCAGCCTTGGGGAAAGACATTTTCCTGAAAAGACCAGAGGCTTTCTATTGCTAGCCAAAGCCACCAAGCAGGTTGGGCTCCTGAGAAGCCACTTATTTCTCATACATTAACATATTTTCTCAATCCTTATGATCTTTATATCAGAAATGTCCTTATGATACTATACACCTTGTTAACATGGCTTTCTAATTCTTGGGTAAAATGTCTAAGCCTAAAGGCACACCCTACCGATGGGGTTAGTAATTTGTAAGTATTGTTGATTAAGAAAGTAGGTGGCACATAAAGCATGATTTATTTCATTCATTTATCTAACAAATATTTATTGAATGCCAACTACTTGCCAGGTACTGATCTAGACATTAAGAATATAGCTATCAACCAAACTTCCTCTCCAGACACTACAGTGTGGTGAGACACAGAAAATAAGTAAATGTATAATATAAAATTAGCATTAATAAATGTAATGGAGAATCAGGAAATCAGCTTAGGAAATAAGAACAGGCAGTGTTTAGGGAATTTTCTGTTTTTGTTTTTTATTTATTTATGTTTTAGGGGAGGGTCGTTTGCTATTTTTATATATAATTGTCAGGGAAGTCCTTTCTGGATAAGTAACATTTGAAAAGAAGCCTAAATAAAATTAAGAGGCCATGCTGGAAAAAAAGTGACTGGAAAATTTAGTGTGCCCCGAAGCCTTGAGACACCACATGCTTGGTGTGTTTATGGAACAGCAAGTAGGTTAGTGGGAATGGAGTGTGCTAAGTAAGGGATAGGGTCAGAAGACCATATTGTAGAGGAAGCTGATGAGGCTCAGAGGCCAGGGTAAGAACTTTGAATTTTATTCTAAGTGAGAAGAGAATGCATTGGAGGGTGTGAGGCTGGAAACTACCGTGCTGTAATTTATATTTTATTTTATTTAAGTTTGTTTAGTTTTGAGAGAGGAACAGCATGAGTAGGGGAGGGGCAGAGGGAGAAGAAAACAAAACTCAAGCAGGCTCTGCCCTGTCAGCACAGAGCCCAAAGTGAGGCTTGAACCCACAAAACCATGAGATCAGGACCTGAGCCAAGACAGAGTCCAATACTTAACTGACTGAGCCAGCCAGGCACCTTTGTAATTTATATTTTATATTGCCATTCCAATGGCTTGTGCAGAATGGACCGTAATTAGTATAATTGTGAGAAGAGAGAATTTAGAGGGCATTGCAGTAGCTGAGTTGGAAAATCATGGAGGGGTTATTGTGGATATGGTGGATGAAGTTTGGAGATTGGATCTATTTTGAAAGTGAAGACAACTTTTTTTCTAATGAATTAGATGTAGAGTGTGAAAGAAAAGAAGGGTCAACGAGTTGGATGATTCCAAGTTTTTGGCCAAGGTTCCTAAATGACTGGTGATATCATTTACTGAGCTAGAGAACACAGATGAGGAAAAATTGGGGAAGGATGCAAGGTTTTCAGTTTTGAACAAATTAAACTTGAGATGTTTATTTGCCTTCCTCTTTAAACTATTCAGTAGGCAATAGGATTTGTGAGTGTGTATTTCAAAGGAAAAGTTGAGACTACACACATTTTTAGAGAAATTATTATGTAGATGGTATTTAAAACCATAGATCTGGTCAAGTTCATACCTAGAGATTGGGCTCTGGAGCACTGCAATATTTAGATGTTCAGAAGTGAAGGAAGCTTTATATAGGAAACTGAGAAGGAGGAAAGCCAAGTGAGTATGTGATCTCAAGGGACAGATGAAGAGTATTTTAAAAGTGGGCATGATTACCTTTGTCAAATGCTGTTAAGAAACTGGATTCAAAAAGGACTGACAATTGACTATTGAATATGGTAATATAGACTTTGGTAATGAGGTCCTTGGTGACTTGAACAAAATGGCTTTAGTGAAGAGGTAGAAATGAAAACTTTCACAGAGAACATTCAAGAGAAAATATGAAGACAGATATTAGAAAAAGACACAGAAAATTTCTTTTGAAATATCCTAAAGAAAGGATTAGAGAAATATAACAGTAATTGGATGGCGATGAATAAATAACTTATTTTTTTAATGTAGGAGATAGTATATCATGTTTGAATGCTGTTGGGAATATTGTAATAAAGAGGCATTGTGCTGATTTGAAGGGGCATATACACCCCAACATTTATAGCAGCACTGTCAACAATAGCCAAATGATGGAAAGAGCCCAATTGTCCATCAACTGATGAATGGATCAAGAAGATATGGGCTATATATATATATGTGTGTGTGCGTGTGTGTGTGTGTGTGTGTGTATGTGTGTATGTAATCTACACACAGAGGCACAGACACACAGTGGAATACTACTCAGTGGTGAGTACTACTCAATGATGGACTACTCAGAGACAGACAGACAGACACACACACACACACACACACACACATACACACACACAATGGAATACTATTCGGTGATGAAAATGAATGAAATCTTGCCATTTGCAACAAGGTGGATGGAACTGAAGGATATTATGGTGATCAAAATAAGTCAGATAAAGACAGATATCATGATTTCATTCATATGTAGAATTTGAGAAACTTAACAGATGATCATAGGGGAAGGATGGGAAAGTAAGATAAAAACAGGGAGGCAAACCATAAGAAACTCTTAAATACAGAGAATAAACTGAGGGTTGATGGGGGTGGGGAAAATGGGTAATGGACGTTAAGAAGGGCTCTTGTTGGGATGAGCACGGGGTGTTTTATGTAACTAATGAATCACTGGATTCTACTCCTGACGCCAAGACTACGCTGTATGTTAACTTATTTGAGAATAAATAAATTAAAAAGAGGACTGTTAGACAAGGGGACAAGGAATTGATGGGGATAATAGACGGTACAGACTTATAGGACACATGTGTTCAAGATTCTTATGAGTTTAAAATTCATTGGATTTATGTCACTGGAAAGAATGAGTTGGAAACCTAAGAGATAAGACAGTGGAATACTCGACGTTGAAGTCTTATTAATAGACAAGATGCACTGGATGAGAAGAAGGAGGGTGCTGCTTTGTTATATGTTTACACTTGTTAACTCATTGCTCCAAAGAGGACAAGTGTTAGTTCTGTTTTCTGTTGTCACTGTGAATACTCAGAATAATGTGTCTAGAATAAAATCTAAATGTAACTAAAATTTTCCCTATTTAGAGGTTGTTTATTCTCTTTGTTTTCATGCAATGGAGACAGAAGAAAAGGTGTAAGTGCTGGAGAAAAGGCTATGTAGGCTTCAGGACACAGGTGAATGGACTGACTTTAGGATTATAGACAATCTGTTCCAACATAAAAGGAAGGTGGAATGTATGTCAACAGAGGCAAGTTGGTAAAGTTGGAAAAAGCATGAAAATATGGCAGCTCTTTCCTGATTGCATTTTTTTCCTCTGTGAAATAAGTAGCCAGAGCTCAAAAGAAAGGAGAACAAATTGAGTGGGGAAATGGAGGAGGATTGCTAGGCAGCCCTGAGGGCCTGCTTGAAGTTTCCGGCCATAAATTTAAAGTGAGACCAGCCAGCATATTTATGTGTACTACAATATTAGGGTTTTCTGTTGAAATAAAAATTTTTTATTGAATTCCCACTTCATCTTTTCTTGTTTACTGCCACCCAACATAATATCTTCAGGCAGTGAGGAAAGGATTTTATTTACATGAAAATTGGATGATAAAATTAGGCAGCCCACATCCACTCTTCTTTCTGGAAGCAAATAGACTGTACTTAAACTAATTTGTTTGCTTCAGTTGAAGAGTTTTTGAGATCCATTGCTGCTTATAGAGATACGCATGTTAACAGACTTCCATTTTATGTTCTGAAAGAAATAACTTTTTATATTGTATAAGTCACAATATTCATTATGTAAAATGTGAGAGTCAGTTAAAAATACAAGAAAATAAAAATCATAGTTTCTATCAACCTCTGATAATCCCTAGTAATGTTTTAGTGTATTTCTTTTTTGGACTGTCTAGAGACATAGATTTATTTCTCTCCCAATGGGACTACACTTTAAAAAGTTTTGTTATCTACTTTTTAAAATGCAATAATATATGTTCTAAGTGCCTTTCAATGTCATTCTTCTGGTATATCATTTTTAATGAATTCTTTTGTGTGCATGGTTTCATAATAGAACTGACAAATTGATTCCAAAGTTCAATGGAAGAGGGAAAGTGTAAGAATACCTAAGAATATTTTGAAAAAAGAAGAAAACAGGAACAGAAAGTACAAATCCTATAGCGTAGCAATGCTATTTCTAAGATGCATATCTTATAGAAATATTAATATTTTTGCAAAATGACATTTGTGTCAAAGAACTTACTGAAGCACTGTTTCTAATAATTTAAATTTAGAAATAACTCAAATATTTTTAATAGGTGAACAAATGATGATACATTTAATTTAAAAATGGGGTTTCCAAGACATATTATCCAGTGGGAAAAAATCATTCAGTAATAGGTACAATATGTTATTTATGAAAATGAAATTAAAAAACAACAAAACTTTCTATTTTTAAATAAATATAAATGAAGGTCCATAAGGCTAACACCATACCAATAACAATGGCTATCTCTTGGACAAGAAATGAGATTTGGGGAAGGACAAATAGAGCAATTATGTGAAAAAATTTTGCATCTTTACTCTGTGTATTTGTTATTGGTTATTTTTTAATATTGAACATGTGGCTATGCATTATTTATCTGTTACTATTTGTGTATATATCTTATAAATGAAATATAAAATATATACATTTTAATATATTTTATAAATAAAATCATATGCATATAATTTATACATATTATAAAGCACCAAAATAAAAGTATTAAAAGCAGAACTCATTGGCAAATTTTTGGAGCTTATTATATATAGCTAACTTTATCTGAAATGCGGGTGTTTATGGATGAGAGCAGTTGAGGTTTCATTAAATGAATTTTAAATTAGGGTGCAAAGGATTAACATGCATTAGATAAAATTGTCAGAGATGCAGGAAACAGCATGTGTGAAATCTCACAGGTGAGAAGAAGCATGGCATATTTGAGAAACAGAGCTAAAGTGTGGCTGCAGCCACCAATGGAAAGAGTACCATAGGATAAGGATGGTGAAATTAGCATAGTTAAGATCATGAAGGGCCTTGTAATCCATGCTGGGATTTAGAGATTACGTTAGAGAACAGTAATTAAAGAGTTCTTAAATTCAAGAGAGATGTGATCAGATTTACATTTTAAAAATCTCAGCTGTGGTTGAAAATGGAGATTGGATTGAAGGAGAGCATATCTGGGTAAGAATACACCTACTGGGTCCAAGTGACACAACACAGTATAGTGGGTAGTGTTGTAGCACCAAGTATGGAAACAATGGTATTCACCCAAGGAATATTCATGAAGGGGAAGGTACAGGAATTGCTGGTAGGTTGTATATTAAGGTAAGACAAAAAAAAGTCAAGTTTTATGCTTTAAAAAAGGGACATATAGAAAATAAACACACAATGGCTAAAAGTAAAATAGTGAAAAAATGTAGATCAGGCAAATACATAACCTCTACATATTTAAGAGCTTCTATAAATCAATAAGAAAAAAACATATATTTATATATTTATTTTTTGAGCTTTCTTGAGATACTGTTGACATATGACATGTAAGTTTAGGGTATATAATGTGTTAATTTGATACATGAACATGTTACAAAATGATTACCACCACAAAGCCAGTTAACACCTTCATCCCTTCACATAATTACAATTGCTTTTGTGGCAAAAGCATATAAGATCTCTCTTAACAACTTTCAAGTATATAATTACTTATTTTTAATTATAGTCACGATGCTGTACATTAGACCTTCAGAACTTATTCATATTGTACCAGGAAGTGTGTACCCTTTGATGAACATCTCCCTATTTCCCCCATCCTCTACTCTTGACAATCAACTATTTTACTCTTTTTCTATGAGTTCAGCCTTTTTAGAGTTTACACATCTGTCAAAATATATACATGTATTTATGACCTATTTCACCTAGCATAATGCCCTTAAGCTCCATCCCTGTTGTCGCAAAAGGCAGAATTTCCTTTTATTTTTAATAGCTGAATAATATTCCTCTGTGTGTTTTATGCCACATTTTCTTTGTCCATTCATCCTTCAGTGGACTTGTAGGTGGTTTCCATGTCTTGGTTATTGTGAATAACGCATCAATAAACATGGGAGAGCAGATATCTTTTTGAGATCGTGACTTCATTTACTTTGGATATATTTCATGTGCCGGTTGACCGTTTAGATGTCTTGGGAAAATGGTATTCAGGTCTTCTGAGCATTTTTAAATCTATTTTGTTGCTATTGAGTTGTAGGAGTTCCTCATATATTTTTGATATTAACTATTTATCAGACAGATGCTTTGCCTATATTTCCTACATCCCATGGGTTGCCTTTTCATTTTACAGATTGTTTCTCTTTCTTTGCTTTATAATTTGATATAATCCTACCTGTTTATTTTTACCATTGTTGCTTATGCTTTTGGTCATCTCCAAATAATAATTAGCAAGACTAATGTCGAGGAGTTGTTTTTACCTATGTTTCCATATGATATTGTTGAAGTTTGGGGTCTTATATTTAAATCTTTAATTCATTTTGAGTTGTCTGAGTAGTAAGGTAGAGGTCTAATTTCATTTTTTTGGATGTGAATATCTGGTTTTATTTCAAGAGACTATCTTCTCTCCATTAAGTATTCTTGGCACTCCTGTCAAATGTGTGTTGACCAAATGAGTTTATATTGATTTTTACATCCTATAATTTTGTTGAGTTCATTTATTACTAACATTTTTTGTATGTGAGGGATATTCTGTATAAAAGGTAGTTTCATCTGAAAACAGACAGCTTTACTTCTTCCTTTCCAATTTGGATGCCTTTTCTCTCGTTAGCTTGCCTAACTATTCCAGCTAGGATGTCCAGTGCTGCACTGAATAAGAGTGGTGAACGTGGCATCCCTGTCGTGTTCCTGATATTACAGGAAAAGCTTTCAACCTTTCATCATTGGTTATGATGCTAGCTGTCGATCTGTTTTGCATGGGCTTTATATGCTTAAGTGTGCTTCTTCTACATCCAGATTGTTAAGAGTTTTTACAATGAAACGACGTGGAATTTTATCAAATGCCTTTTTCTGCATTTATTGAGATGATCGTATGATTTTTATCTTCCAATCTATTAATGTGGTGTTCAATTCAATGTGGTGTTAAATTTAATCACATTTAATGATTTGTAGAAGTGGAACCATCCTTATCACCCAGGGAAAAATCCCACTTGATCATGGTCTGCCGTTCTTTTAATATGCTATTGAATTTGGCTTGCTGGTATTTTGTTGAGAAGTTTTGCTTCTATAATCATCAGAGACACTGGCCTTTAGTTTTCTTGTAGTGTGCTGATCTGGATTTGGCATCAGGATAATGTTGGTCTCATAAAATGTGTTTGGGAGTATTCCTTCCTCTTTAATTTTTTTCAATTCCCCTTCCTCAAGGTTTAGTTTCAGAAGGATTGCTGTTAATTCTTCTTTAAATATTTGGCAGAATTCACCAGTTAAGCCATCTGCTTCTGGGATTTTTTTTTTTTTGCTGCGAAGTTTTTGATTATTAATTCAATCTCCTTACTAGTGACTAGTTTGATCAAATTTTCTATTTTTTCATGATTCAGTCATGGTATGTGGTATGTTTTTAGGAATTTATCCATTATCTTCTATGTTACCTGATTTGTTGGCTTATAATTATTTATAGTAGTCTCTTATGATCACATGTTTTTGCAGTGTCAATTTTAATGTCTCCTCTTTGATTTCTGATTTTATTTGAGTCTTCTTTCTTTTTATCTAATTCTAGCTAAAGTTTTGTCATTTATCTTTTCATAAAACCAGACTTTAGTTTCACTGATCTTTTCTATTGCTTTCATGGTCTCTGTTTCATTTATTTCTGTTCTTTGTTATTTCCTTCCTTCTGCTAACTTTGGGCTTAGTTACCTCAATTTTTTCTTAATGGAGGAGTTTATCATTATAAAATTCCCTCTTAGAACTGCTTTTGCTGCATCCTGTAAGTTTTGGAATGTTTTGTTTTTATTTTTGTTTGTCTCAAGAATTTTTTTTTAATTTTCATTTTGATTTCTTTTTTTAACACATTGGTTATTCAGTAGTATATTTTTTAACCACCTATTTGTGAATTTAATGTTTTTTCTCCTGTTATTAATTTCTAGTTCATACCGCTGTGGTTAGAAAACATAATACTTGGTATGATTTCAATCTTTTTACATTTGTTAAGATTAATTTATGACCTAACGTGATCTATCCTGGAGAATATTTCATGTTTACTTGAGGAAAATTATATTCAGATGCTTTGGGGATGAAATGTTCTATATTTGTTTACTATGTCCATTTTGCATAAAGTATACTTCAAGTCCACTGTTTGTTTATTGATACTTTTGGTTGGATAATTTATGCATTGTTGGAATCGGGATATTGAAAACTCCCCTACTATTGTGTTATCTATTGTTCCCATCAGATTTTTGGGTATTAGCTTAACATTTTTAGATGCTCCTATAATCAGTGCATGTATATTTATAATTAATATAGCTTCTTGATGAATTGACCCAATTATCATTATATAATGACCTTATTTGTTTCTTCTTATAGGTCTTGTCTTCTATTGAGCATAGCTACCCCCTACAATTCTTTTAGTTTCCATTAGTACAGAATATTTTTTACTGTCTCTATACTTTCATTCTGTATGTGTCCTTACAGTTAAAGTGAGTCTTTTGTAGATAGCTTATGATTGGATCTTATTGTTGAATCCATTCAGCTACACTATGCCTTTTGATAGCAGATTATTCCATTGAAATTTAAAGTAATTATTGACAAGTAAGGACTTATTAATGTCATCTTCTTAATTATTTTCTGGCTGTCTTGTGGTTTCCATTGTTCCTTTCTTCCTCTTTTGCTGTCTTACTTTGTGCATTGATCATTTTTTAAAAACATTTATGTATTCTTGGAAGAATGCAAGCAACTGAGGAACAGAGAGGAAAGGCAGGCTCTGTCCACCCAGCAAAGCCACCCAGCAGCCCCTGATCATTTTCTGCAGGAGTATTACTTGATTCCTTTCTCTTTATATATTTTTTATTTTGTAGTTACCATGACTCTTACATAAAACATCCTACAGATATAACAGTTTATTTTAAACCGATAACAGTTTGCTGGAGTTGGTCAAAGGCTTATGTCCATGGTAGTTGGCCTAGTTGGGAGCCTGGGTTCACAGGGGCTGGTTTTGAGCTTGCTGCCCCAGGAACCACCCAGGGATGGTTTCAAGGTAGGTCAGGGGCCTGAGTTCATGGTGACCCACTGGTGTCATAGAAGTCATGCATGGCCATGGAGGTCACTTGGGAACAATGGAGCCAGCAGATGACTGGGTAAACCAGAGGTCAAAGTCCACTGGGAGCTACCTAGAACCACAGAAGTTGGGCTGATGCTAGAAAGTCCTTGGGGGCTTAGGTATTCACTTCACTCTCTCTCTCTCTCATAGGGAGAGTATCTCTACATGTGGAAATGCTCAGGCTTGGTGGAGGTGTGTTGGGAGTACTATAGATCCATTTTTTCCTACCGTCCTCGGTGTGACTTTTCTTATTTCTGTGCTTCATTTAGGTGCTCTAATTTTTCATCTGGAACTCTTAGCCCCTTTAATGGTCTTTTCAGGCACAGATAATTGTCCAAATAGATGAATTTGAGAGGGAATGGCCACTGAAAGTCTTATGCCACCATTGCAGACATCAGTCTCCCCCCAAAAAGCCCAATTTAAAAATGGGCAGAATGCTTCAATGCACATAGCAAAATGTGGACAGTGGATAGAATGTTCTGCATAGGGTTCAGGAGCTCATCTTATTTTGTGGCAATGCGCTGCTTGAGAGAATATGACCTCCTTCCAGCTGGGAGAACTGGACATACGCAGTTTCCTGCAGGTTCAGTAACTTCCTACACCTGAAAGTACATTTTTCTCTTTCCAAAACCATCACCCCCAGAGATGAGGAGCAGCTACCTCATATTCTTACTGATGCAGACTTGGCTCAGGTATGGACAGTGGTGAAAGCAAAAAGTATCTCATTATCACCCCTCCTTTATAACACAATAATTGTAACAAGAGATGAAGCCCGGATTTGACAGGAAGCAACCTCTCTAATACTCCAGTGGTTAATTAGTGGTTAAGTTAATGATAATGCAGCCAAGATTCTGGCATTAGGTTATGTAGTAGTTTTATTTTTCAGTGTACCAAAGATTTTTATTTTTACTTATGTTTTCATCAGAATAAAATTGGAGGTTGGAAGCATCATGGCCTGTTAGCAAGTTTCTATTTTTCACTTTCATTCTACATGAAGTAGAGATAATAAAGATCTCTTAGGGAAGGCAAGATTCACTTCTCTATTTCTGGGGATGACAAAAAGAGCAGAACTGGGCCTCAGCACTGTAGGGATGGTTTTGACTAACCATTATATAAAGACTGTCTTAGTGGTCTTATATATAACATTAGAACAGGCTACTAAAAGAGCTTGAAAGAGCCCATCTTAAAAATCTTTGAGAGGGGGGAAAAGGAGCTAACATCATATAATACCACTTTAAAGGCAAGGAAAATAATTCCATGAAACACCAAGCCAAGAAAAGGAGGAGAGAGAATACTTTTCCTTAGGTCTTTGAGTTAAATTGACCTGTTTTAGGTCTTTCTAGAAGAGGGTTACCTCCCAGGTGGAAACAATACCACACCTGTTTTCCTGTTCAAATGACTGGAGGGAAGAGTGGATAAAGAGGACACTCTGTATTGGCTCCAGACTATAATCCCTTCCATCATCAGTGGGAAAGCTCCAAACCTTAGCAACATGGTTTAATGTTCATTGCTTTTTTGACTTGACTAACACATCAATAATCTCCTTTGGGTCTACAGTGAGTAAGGAAGAGAATAAAGTTTCCATCACGCTCTAGCTCACAAATTTTTAGAAGTGCCTTCTGTCTTGTCACTCATAAAATGGCTTAAAGTAGTGTTGTGAGATGTTGTTTTTAACTTAAGGTTCTGTAGCACTGACTCAGGAGTCTCATTAAAGAAAAAGATGATAAGGGTCGGCTCTATGCTTCTCCTGCTCTTTTTTTTTTAAAAAAATAGCTTTATTGAGATATAGTTTAGATACAATACAAGTCTCATTTATTAAAGCATACAATTCCATGGCTTTTAGAATATTCACAGATATGTGCAACTATTACCACAGTCACATTTAAAGTATTTTTATCAGGTCAAAAGAAATCCTGTGTGCCTAACACCCTAACTAACATTCTGCGTGTCACCTCAATTTTAGACAACCACTAATCTACTTTGTGTCTCTACAGATTTTCCTTTTATGGAAATATCATATGAATGGAATCAAATAGTATTTGGTCTTTTGTGACTGACTTCTTTCACTTAGTTTCGTGTTTTCACATGTTGTAACATGTATTTGTACATCATTCCTTTTTATGATTAAAAATTATTTTGTTGTAAGGTTTTTAAAATATGTGGTTACAGTCTAAGTTTTATTTTAGATAAACCCATTTTATGCTGTTTTAAATTTTAAAAAGCGTATTTGTTTTGTACAAAAAATAATTTGAATATTAATGACATGAAGATCTCAAAGTCAGCTCCAAATCAGATATTCTTTGATTCTGTAATTTGTCTTTTGTATAACCAACTATCCAACTGAATATTCTTGGGGAGCAAATGATCCTAACTTCCCATATTTGTAATAAAACTACAAAGAAATTGAGTTAGTATATGATCACCTTTACTAGTATGTTTAGGTTAAAGATGACTGCCCAGTCAAGTCCTCTTCTTTAACAAAATAGAGTATTCAGAATCTTCCCTGAGATGCCACTTCTCTTGAAAACCTCCAGATGAATCATAAAGTGATCAGTCCTGTGTTTTCTAGAGTCTACTGACTTGGATTTGAATCCTGGTTCCATTGTTTTCTACCTTTGGCGAGATCCTTACCTATTCTAAGCTCTAGGTTTTTAGAATGTACGATAAAATAATTACTATATCTGCATCTCATGACTTTTTTCAGAGACAATTTAATGAGAATAAATATGTGAATTTCAGACACAGTTCCTGGCATACCAAATGCCAGTAAGCATTTAATAAATGTGGGTTGCCATTATTCATCTACTCATTATCACTTGAGTCCCTGTATGTATTGAGGTGCTTATTACATATTAATTAATTGCCCTCCCCCAATATTTGTCTACTAAAAGAATAGATGAATTAAGGAGTGTCTCAAAACTGGGGGACCCTACATTACATGTTTTATTTTACCCTGTTTTGTGTGAGCCATTTAAAGAGGCCACTGGGGGAAGTTCTCATGACCAAAGTTACTACTAGTGGGGAGATGTGTCGGTTTCGGTCTTGAGCCTCTCATCTCTGAGAGAGGAGGAGGTATTAAGATGTTTCATATCTGTTGATAAACAGTGATGATATTACATCCCCTGTACTCCCTTCCAAGGTGTAATGAGATCAGAATCCCTGAAAGAATTTCTTCCAGAACCACCCGGCATTGGTGTTTTGTTTTATTTTGTTTTGTTTTGTTCTGTTTTAGCTGCCCTTCCTAAGGACTCAGCAAATTCACAAAGTGAAGGAAGCAATAATTCTGTGACCAAGAAAACTGCTGAAGTAAAGCCACATATTCTTTCTATACCTGCTGGTATAACAGAGCCACCTTGGCAAAATGCTGACCACCCCCCGCTTCTTGTGCTTGAACCTGTTCATTTCTGAGGAGTGGGGAACCTGGGGCTCAATATCTGTATTTTTGTTGCTCTTAGGTTCCTGTGGGTATGTGTGTTCCATTTGGTTCTCGAAGTTGTAGACTGCCTTGATTTAAGACAGGGGAAGTCTTGAATTGTCTTTTAGGAATACATTACAATTTATTGAGGGCTTCTTTCTCTGCACATTTTTTTGGATACATAATAAAACATGAAGTGAGACCCTTTCAAAACATAGAGAAAAGAGGACGTAGTTCTGGTATGTCCTCTGGACTCCTGAATCTAAGCAATTTGGGAGTTGGCTGGATATTTCTTGAGTCTGTGTATGAGTGAAACTGGAATTTTGTAAGAAGAATGAATGAAGGAGAGAGAATGAAACCAGAGAAGGGAAGGCTTCAGCTAATCACAATTGTCTCTCATTCTGTCTTTTCAGTGTCCGTATGCCTGTGGGCCCCCGCTCTTCTGGGGCCAATGCTGTTTCCACGCTGCCTGTTTGGGCTCATTATAGCCTCTGGGTAGAATGAGGACAAATCTGTACTGTGTTTGGTTAAAACAAACTTGGTTTTTTTTAAAGGAATGTATTAGAGAAAAGATGAAAAACAAAACAAAACTGAAGAAAATCAACCTCTCGCCTGAAAGAATAGAGAAAATATAAAAGCATGGAGGAAATAGAGACTATTGAGAGATTCTTGGTTCTCAAGGCAGCCATAGATTGGCTTGGTGGCTTGGCTCAGCAGGAGCTCAACCCTTACGTTATTTCTATTTACCTTAAATGTCTGTACTTATGTCAAACCCGTGTCTGCCTTGGGATGTCTATATGTTGTTTGCATAGGCTGTTTTTTTTTTTTTAAATACAGTGGCTTAAATAGTAAGTTTTACCATTCTTGGAGCCTCTGTGCTATATGTGGTCCTTCTTACTTGGCCTTGCTTAAATTCTGGATTCACCACATTGTGTGATCTTTCTAAATCATAATTCCATCGAGTATCTTAGGTTGGAATTCTAAAACCTAACCCGGAGGGCTCTTGTAAGTATTGTTAATGTCACCTTCATAGTTACTAGTAGAGGGCCCGGCGTGATGTAGGAGCTCAGGAAAATGGCAGTTATTTTTGTTATTACCACCGCTGATTGGAAACCTCTACCTCTTACTCCGGCTAAGATTTGAAACCTATTAGAATGTTTTAAGTTGTTAGCTTCTAGTTTTCAAAGCACAGGTGACTAACAAATTACTATGGACCACTTCCATATCCTTTCTGGGTTTTGTATACAATTTTTAATGACATTACTTCATGTTGCTGTAGGCACCTCCCATGAAAACATCTGTAATGGTTTTCCACAGAGGTGAGGTGCCCAGTTGGCATTTAAATTCTTTCCTTCTTGGATAGGAGTGCTCAACGTTCCTCATCTCAGAGATGGTAGACCAGCTTTCACTTTTTTTTAATTTAATTTAATTTTTAAATGTTTGTTTATTTTTGAGAGACAGATAGTGAGCAGGGGAAGAACAGAGAGAGGGAGACACAGAATTGGAAGCAGGTTCCAAGCTCTGAGCTTGGAACACGGGGCTTGAATTCATGAACCATAAGATCATGACCTGAGCCAAAGTTGGCGGCTTGACCAACTGAACCACACATGCACCCCCAGCTTTCACTTTTGTGAGGACTTGGCTGTTTATTAGAACTGGGAATGAAAACAAACCAACATGTAGAGTCAAAGTATATAGAAGTTTTGCTCCCCTATTCCAGCCTTAAGTGTCTAAGTACGTGTTGTGTAATCCACATTCAAATATACTTTTCAACATTCTACTGCATTGACTTAAATACTGAGTAATGTAATAATCTATGTGTCATCCTATATTGAGTTGGGCATCAGCTAGGCTAGGCTTAAGCAGTAGTGAACAGGGCCAGAGGAGAAAACCCAGAGGATTTACGATTTCAAGAATGAAGTAGGTTAGGTTGAACAATAAGTCTGGTACCATGTAACAGATTGAAGCCACTAACTTGAGCAGAGCAGAGTGTCAGTAAGACAGGGGTGAAGAGAGCAGAAGCAGTCACTGGGGAAAAGAAGACATTAATAGACTGTATTTAATATACAAGACTCCGATCAGCATATAGTTTTTCTACTTCCTGGGTATGTGATTATAAGCAAGCCCCTTCACTCCTATAAATTGCATTTTCCTCATCCATAGGATAGGAAATGTATTCATCTTACTTACCTTCCAAGACTAGTGATAAAAATAACAAAGCACTTGATAAACAATTGAGTGCTATGTACATTCTAAGGTCAAGGTAGCCTGTAGGTCGGATGCCACATGCACATGTATTCTACTTGGCTAACATGGAATCCAACCCTTGGGTAACAGACAATACGAATTTCCTTGAAGCACTGAAAGATCTGGAGCCCCTGGGCCAGTGTTACTGGATGACAACAGGCTGGGCATTTTGGTTTGTAACCTGTAATAAGAGATTCATGTCTCCCCTCTGCTCAGGATCCAGACCTGACAGCCCAGGATATGATTAATCAGGCTCAGGGCTCAGGAAGCAGCTCTCCACACCTGGCAGAGCCTGACAAAATCTTTGCAATCAGATTAACAAAGCGGCGATACGATGTCCTGTCAGTGGGGGCCTGGACATGGAACATCATTATGCAGAACAATTTATTATCATAGCTGACCTTGTGCTGGGTTTTTGACTGCATATTGATGTGGCACAGCTCACCGAGGATGCGTGGATAAATGCTGTGGCCGAGGCGCTGTGAGAGCAGTTGGAGCAGCTAGACGGCAAGCTCTTTCCGCCCCAAGCCCAGCTGAAAGAGCAACTCAGTTCCGGGGCCTCCGTTCACTTTGCTGTCTCTGATACCTTTCACCTCTGCTTCAGCAAGATACAGGGGGCCTTTTTCTTAATTCTCGAATACTTTTGGCTGTTTCTCCTTCCATTCTTTTTCCACTCTGGGGCTTAGATCAAGGAAGTAGGATAGTGATAGAGTAGGATCTCTTAAATTTTTTTAAGATATCAATTATGCTTTTTTACAACAGTTCAAGATATACATGTTTCCTCCAGAATCTCCTTTTTTTCAAATCCAATTATCCATACTCAATAGGTCAGTCTATGATGTCACTTACACTACCATGAGGGGTCACTTTCTTGCATCTACATCAGGCCACTGCCCCCAAACACAAGCGCCTTCTCATCACTGTTTACTGAAATACCCACCAGTAACTTTAGACAGAGCTTTGGTCATGTTCTACTTCTGCTATTTAATAAAAGGGGAGGCCCTTGTATTTTTTGAATAACTCAAAATTTTAAGTTTTAGTGTCTTCATTTTTAAAATGGCCATTATAGGGAGAGGGGGCAAGAAGCCATGTTTCATCTGGCTACCTTCACAGCATTAAAGTGCAGTGGATTTGGGGGTGCACTCGGAACCTGTGATCAGCCTGGTAATCCAGACATCAGTGTACTTCACAGACCTGGTGACCTTAGACTCGGGAGGGAGAAGGACACCAGAAGTCCCACTGACACCTTCTAGAATGAGCCATGTTCTCCGAGCTACATTTATCAGAGGGTGCTCGCCTACTTACCCATTCGGTCACTGTCCTTGAGTGCGGGGCTTCTTTGGAGAAACCAACTGCAATGGCGGGAGAGTAAAGATGAGTTTCATTCACACAACAAAAGTGCATCTCGATCAATGCCATGTTTGTAAAACATATTCATTGCCTTTGAAAAAAGATGTTGGTGTCACAGGTCAGGTTTTCCAGGAAGTGCACTTTGAATAGAAGTTTGCATATGGCAAATTTATTAGGAAATGCTCTTGAGAGCAGTCCTCCAGGAACAGAAGGAGAGAAAGATGGGGCAGAAGGAAAGCTTGGGCTGTGATGTGGTCTCAGTTAAATTTTTAATCAATTCTATGGGTGAAAATGGCTGGGATAGCTATTCACTTTTCCTACACATTGAGGGTGAGGGTAAGGCCTTTATCCCCGACCAGTCACTGGCTGTGGGAAGCCTCTAAGAAGGGGTTTTAACCTTCACAGAGGCAACTCTGTCTTGGCCAGAGTAGGTTGGGGTGGGGGGCTGGGCCAGAGAAGCTGGATTAAATGATAGGTTTTGTGCTTTTTCTTTTCTTTTTAATGTTTATTTTTTAGAGAGAGACAGAGCATGGGCAGGGCAGGGCAGAAAGAGAGGGAGACACAGAATCCGAAGCAGGCTCCAGACTCTGTGCTGTCAGAAGTTTGTGAACTCACAAACCATGAGATCATGACCTGAGGTGAAGTCAGATACTTAACCGACTGAACCACCCAGGTGCCCCTATGCTTTTTCTTAGTGCAGACATTTTCCTTTTCAAAACTACTAAGATTTCTGCATAGAACACCCCCTTGTTTTTGCATAATGGTTTATATCTCACAGATGTTATTATAATGCCCCTTTTTTTGTGACATTTTTTTGAAGCCAGTGAAGCAGATATCATTCCTGATTTAAAGAAAAAGAGGAGCATCTGTGTGGCTCAGTCGGTTAGGCCTCCGACTTTGGCTCAGGTTATGATTTCAAGGCTCGTGGGTTCGAGCCCCACATTGGGCTCTGTGCTGATGGCTCATAGCCTGGAGCCTCCTTCAGATTCTGTGTCTCCCTCCCTCTCTGCCCCTCCCCGGCTCACACTCTGTCTGTCTCTCTCTCTCTCTCTCTCTCTCTCTCTCTCTGTCTCTCTCTTAAAAATAAACACACACTAAAAAAATTTAAAAAATAAGAAACAAATTTGGAGAGTCTTTTCTTTCCAATCACTCCTTCCTTGTGTAGCTCTGAACAAATTATAATCTCTCTGGGACTAAGCTTCCTTTTCTATAAAACGGAGGTGAAAATAACTTATGTGCCTAATGTTTCATCCCTGGTTTAGGATCTATGGCCATGTACCTTGCATAGATATACGGGTTTGCTAAGTGGAACGTCTGACGGGACAGGTCAGTGATGGGGCTCCCCAAGATTACAGAGATGACAGCACGCAAAAGAATTAAAATGCAATCTGAAAAATGTCCCCAGTGTACAGGTTTCCTTAACGTGTTTGGCATTGCATGAATAACAATGATTAATATTTCCATTCTATGTGTGCCCTGAGATTTCTGTTCCCCCTTCCAGATAAAATGACTCCTGCTCCTAAAGTGGAATCACATGGGGCAGACGTGGTAGCATCCTCTGCAACACTCATGCGTGGTTTTAGTTGGTTTTTAAAACCATTTGTTGACATAAGCCTTTTCTGCAGTACACATGCTATTCTCTAAATTTAGCATGTTCTCTTAGTGAAAGACAAAAGCAGTGGCATCTAACTCAAGTGTTTGTGGTTCTCACATTACATTTTAACCTCTGGATATTCCAAGTACTCTCTTTCCAACTAAGAGGGTTTGCAGAACCATTCCATACCCATGGGTGGCATCTTCTCCCCTATCTATGTGGGGTGGACATTTGGCCTACACATTTTCTTGCAATTTCAGCTGGCATTTAGTGCCCAAGCAAATCACCTCTAAATGGGGGGCTGGAGCAGACCCAAGTCAGACCTCATCAGCATTCAGTAATACAGATACAAGGTAAGTGAGAGAAGAGGCAAGACAGGTGGAAAAGGGTCGATCAAAGAAGAGCGATGAAGCAGTAAATAAGGACGGACATTGCCAGGCTGGTTGGCCCCAATTTCATGTACCTTACAAGCTGTTTATTACAACACCGTGAGGTCTCCTGATCTACCTAAGTGTGCCTTTTCTAACACTGTAGTTCTTAGACTTGGGGATACCTGTATTTGTTGTGTATAAGCTCGGGTTTTAGAGAAAATGAAATTATGTATCAAGACCGTCAGTTTGAAGGAGAGAATGCTCTCAGCTCCCTGATGTGAAAAATGGAGCAAGGCAGGGAGCAAGAGGAAGTTCTTTGCTTTGCACTCTGCCTTTGTCTTTGACAACTGCTCTTGAAAGCTTGGCCAGTGAGCTGCCCTCCTGGATGTGCACGAACTTTTTCTGAGGCGCCTTGGTGGATTGATTTCCATTTCTTGTCCCAGGTACCTCTTCTCTTAAGATCTTTACTTTTTGACTCTTAAATCTCTTTGAGGAAATTTCTCAAAACATTATGTTGATTTAATTCCATTCTTTAACGCATTCATTCATTTCATATATTTGCAATCACAAATATTGCCGAATGACGCATTCCCCATCACTGGAAGGAGCCAAAATGTTCTAGTCACAATTCAGGTTGACAATAAATACTGAGTTTCACTCCTGTCCCTTCCTCGGGTGCTGTAGTAAAATGAGCGGAAGTGATGTCATCAGAGAGAGATGTGAAGTCCCCCAGCTTCAAGTTCTGTCACAGAACCTGCAGAGCCAAGGAAGCTTATCAGTCAGTGTATAGCATTTGCATGTGGGATTAAAGATTTGAATTTCTATGTACAGCCGGGTATATAGAAGTACCATCAGAGTCATAGTGGACACATGAGCTGGTAATAATGACTTCAGTTATAAGGCCAATGTCCATTTTTTTAGAATAGGAAGGTCACACTAGAACTTCCCTAGAATATTCTTGACATTGTAGTGTACATTAAATCAAACAGCTTAACGGTTTTGTCTAAAAGCATCAATAATGTCAGTTATAAACTAAGAAGTCAGATCTCAAAGCTACACTCATTTTCTCTCTGTCTTCAGAATTATCCTAATCACACATCAGGTCTGTCCCATCTTAAACCGACAGATAAACAGAACCAGTGAAAGGAACCAGTGATGGATCCAAACAGCAAAACTCTTTAACTTCAGTGTTCCCTCTAGCCTTGTTACCCCTTATCTCTTTGTTTAGAGTGAAATATCTGATCACAGGGCTCTCTAAAGTAAAATGTTCACAATCAGAGTAACTAGGTGTGGGGTGCATGGGGACTCTGTGCCATCTTGCAATTTTGCTGTAAATCAAAAACCACTCGAAATAAAAAATTAGTTAAAAAAATGTTCTCTCTTCACCATCTCTATTTTTATCAACTCGCACTCACGACTCAAGCTACGCTAGTCTGACTGACTCAGCACTGAATCGAAAGGACTTTGCAGAGTTAACCAATAATCTTCATCTTGATAAATCCAGTGATCTCTGTTAGTCCTTATCTCTTTCAACTAACTTTTCAGTCCTATTGAATACTTCTGATCACTCTCTTCTTTTTGAAACCTGTTCAAAGGAAGACACCATTGCTCTTTCATCTGAAACAGAGGGCTGAATGTGAATGTGTTGTGTGCTCTAAGTAAGGGAAAACCAGACTTGGAAAGCACTGTCTTTAACCATCAGTGGAGTCTGGGGAGCTATGGAGTACAAACACAGACATACTTTCAGAAGTGGGAGTATTTGGGAATAGGTTAAACTTCAGCTTTGAAAAATTGGTTATGGGATGAGCCGTTGCTGACTGGCTGACTTGAATGCATGTTACCAAAGACGGTTGTTGCCATGTAAGTCATCACTGACCAGTTGAGATGGATTTAAAACCAGCTCTGGAGATGATTTTACATATCTTGGACTGTGGCCAAAGAACAATCAACCCTTTCCTTGAATTATTAGAAGTAAATCAACTTTTTAATTTTTCCCTTGGCTTCTGTTCCTCTCCTAACTTTCCTCCCATGTCATTAATTTCCCCATTTCAAGCTTTACTTGCCACACCATTTCCCTTTTTTAAATGCTAGACACTTAAGGATTGATTCCTACCATCCATACATTTTATGTGCACTCAATTTCATGTGTCCTAAGACCTCTTCTCTCCTCATCAATCTCTAGATGATTTCAGCTAATCTTATGTCTTAAATACATCACTTTTACCTTCCCAGAGTAGATTTCTAGATGAGACCTTACCCCTGTATCTCATATTTATGTATCTAATTGCCTACTAATATTTTCACTTGGTTGTCTAATATACATTTTAAGCTCAATACAGCCCAAATGAATCTTTTTCCTAAAATTTTCTTCCAGTGATAGCCCTGCTCATCTCAACTAATGTCAATTCAATAATTTATTTTACTTTTATTCTGATATAATTGACATATAAAATTCTGTAAGTTTAAGGTACACATGTTGATTTGATACATTTATATATTTACAGTATGAATACCACCACTGTATTAACTAATACCTCTGTCATGTCACATAATTATCATTTCTTTGTACTGGGAACAGTTAAGATCCAATCTGTGAAGGGAGCCTGGGTGGCTCAGTTGGTGAAGTGTCTGACTTTATCTCAGGTCATGATCTTACAGTTCATGGGTTCGAGCCCCACATTGGGCTCTGCGCTGACAGCTCAGAGCCTGGAGCATACTTAGGATTCTGTGCCTTCTTCTCTCTCTACCCCTTTCCCATTCATGCTCTGTCTCTCTGTCTCTCAAAAATAATAAGTGTTAAAATAAAAATTTTAAAAAAGATCTATTTTTGAGACACTTTGATGTTTATAATACATTATTATTATTTATCATCATTATGCTGTGCAGTAAATCTCCAAGACTTATTTCTTTACTATTTCCAAGTTTGTACCCTTAAACCTCTCTCTAATTTCCCTACTCCCTAGACTCTGGTAAATACCACTCTACTCTCTGTTTTTAACAAGTTCAGCTTTTGTATAATTAACATATAACTGATAATATGCAGTATTTGTCTTTCTCTGACTTATCTCACTTAGTAGAATGCCCTTACAGCCCACCATGTTGTCTCAAATGGCAGGATTTCCTTCTTGTCATGGCTGAATAATATTCCACTGTGGTGTGTGGGTGTCTGTATCTACATTTGTGTGTGTGTATGTGACATTCATTGATGGACACTTAGGTTGTCCGTATCTTGTCTATTGTGAATAATAATACAGTCAACATGGGAATGCAGATACCTTTTCAGTATCTTATTTTCATTTCCTTTTGATAGATACCCAGAAGTGGGGATTATTGGAAATATGGGAGTTCCATTTTTCAATTTTTGAGGAACCTCCATACTGTTTTCCATAGTGGGTGAAACAAGTTAACAAGTATACAAGTGTTCCCTTATCGCCACACCTCAAGGACACTTATCTCTTGTTTTCTTGGTAACAGCCATTCTAACAGGTGTGAGATGATATCTTCTTGCAGTTTTGATTTGTCCTTCCCTGATGATTAGCCATGCTGATCATCTTTTCATATACTTATTGACCATTTGGATGTCTTCTTTGGAAAACTGTATCTTTAGTTCCTCTATTTCTCAAAAATATTTATTTATTTTGAGAGAGAGAGAGTGAGTGGGGGAGGGGAAGAGAGACAAGGAGAGAGAGAATCCCAAGTGGGCTCTACACCATCGGCATGGAGCCCAATGCTGATCTTGATCTCAGATACCATGAGATCATGACCTGAGCCGAAATCAAGAGCTAGACACTTAACCACTTGCGCCACCCAGGCGCCCTTCCTCTGTCCATTTCTAAATCAGGTTTTGTTGTGGTTGTCGTTGAATTGTGTGAGTTCTTTAACATATTTTGACACTCAATGAAGGAAAGACAATTTCTTCAACAAGTGGTATTGGGAAAACTGGATAATCACGTGTAGAAAAATGAAATCAGGCCCCTGTCTTATACCACTCATAAACATTAAAACAAAATGGAGTAAAGAATTCAAGGCCTGGTAACATAAAACTCCTATAGGAAAAGAGGGAAGATGCTCTTTGACATTTGTTTGGGCAATGATTTTTTTTTATTGTCTATGACATCAAATGCCCAAGAAGTAAAAACAAAAATCATTAAGTAGAACTGTATCAAACTAAAAAGCTTCAGCACAGAAAAAGACAATTTTTTTAAAAAAAAATCTATGGAATAGAAGAAAATATTTTTAAATCACATATGAGAGGACAATTTTTTTTAAAAAAAAAATCTATGGAATAGAAGAAAATATTTGTAAATCACATATAAGAGGTTAATATCTAAAATTCATAAATAATTCATACAATGTAATAAACAAACAAAAAGCAACCTAATTTTAAAGTGGGTAGAGGAACTAAATAGTTTTCCGAAGAAGACATCCAAATGGCCAACAGGTACATAAAAAAGAAAACTGCTCAGTCATAGGACAATTCAATCCTATGCTGCGTTGCCTTGTGGTGGGTGGAGGGGGACACTGGGAAAGTTCCTCTTACCGCTGTGACCAAACTTGTATGGGATTTTGTTTGTTTCTTTGTGTGTTTTTCTGCTCCTACGGTGTGCTGAAATCTTTTGGGGAGAAAGCTGGATTGCTGTAAATTTCCTCTTGTCCGTGGTAATCTGTCCATGTGGCACTCTCTAGGCTTTTTTCAGCCTACTGTGAAAGGGGTTGTGGCATGTTTGCTGGCTCTGCTGATTCTGCAGCCCTTATGAAGGTCTATTTGCTTATTACCAGATACACAGATGGGTGGGACTCCTTCCAGGTCCCTTGGCATCTGGTGCTAGGTCCCACTACACCCACAAAGGTTCTTTCACTCATGGGTGGATATCTAGTTCATTGTTAAAAATTAGGGGCAAAAAATGAGGAACATCTTACACCACCATGCTCATGCCCATGTTATTGCTCCTAGCATCAATCTTTTCATTTGGAGTAATTCTTGACGTCTCTTCTCTCACACCACACTATTCAATCTGTCCACAAATCCAGCTGAACGTGACTTCAGAATAAATCTGTAAAATAAGCGTGTCTTGCGATTTCCATAGTTACCATTTTGGTCCTAAGTGCCAAGGTTGTTTGAGGTTATTGCAATAGCCTCTAAACTCATTGTTCTACTTCTGTTCTTGATCTTTTCACTTACTATTAAGTTGAACAACTAGGCTGATTTTCTCAGGACTTACCTGGGTTTAGCACTGAAAGTCCTATGTCTTAGGACCCCCCTCACTGCCAGGAACCTGGGAAAGATGTCTTTACTTTCAAGACAATGTCCAGAGTTGTTTTTTTAAAATACAAATCATGGGGCACCTGGATGGCTCAGCTGGTTAAGTGTCCAACTCTTGATTTTGGTTCAGGTCGTGATCTCACAGATCATGAGATCGAGCCCTGCATTGGGCTCTGCACTGATATGAAGCCCACTTGAGATTCTCTCTCTCCCCTCTCTGCCTTCCCCTCCTCATGCATTCCCCCCAACCCTCAAATGAATAAGCTTGAAAAAATTCAAATATTAATTGGATCATATCAATCTTCTCTTTAAATCCTTCAGTGAAGCCTTACTTTTCTCAGAGTAAAGGCTAAATACTTACAATGGCTTACAAGTCCCCATGCACTGTATTCCACTACTTTCTCTCTTCTTCTGACTTTGCTATAACTCTGCCTCTCATTATTTTACAACAGCCACAGTGCCTTCTTTTATGTTCCTTGAGCTATCCTTTCTTAGGATCTTTGCATTGGTTTTTCCTTCTGGAATACTCACCCTATAGGTAAATACGTGGCTCATACTCTCATTTATTTAAGTCTTTGCTTAAATGTTACCTTCTCAATGATCTCCACCCTGACCATTTAATATAATATTGCAGTACCAACTCTCAGAACTCTGTTGCTTATCTTCCATGCCTTTCCCCCTCTACTGTATTTACTACCTTTAATATAACATATAATTTACTTACCAATTATGTACATGTCTGTTAACAGTAGACTGTAAGCAAATCACAATAGGAATTTTTGTCAGTTTTGTTTACCAATGTATTTTCAATGTTTAGAATAGTTCCTGGAACATACTAGATTCTCAGTACATATTTGTGAAATGAATAAATTAATGTCTTTATTTACTATCTACCCATGGAGTTTTCTCTCTCTCTCTTTCTCTCCTTCTACCAAACCTCTCTTAATAGTTCAGATCTCTATAAATTTCTGCTTTCTTAACTATACTATCAGGGTGTCCTTCTGGAATTTCAGAATCAATTTCTTCAAACTGTAATTCATTATCTTCCCACTCAGTCCACACCTCTTCCAATGTGCTCTTTTCTAGGGAATGACCATATTTTATGTTTGATTATGCAAACTAGGAACTTGAAGGTCATCTATGACAGTTCTTTCTCCATGATCTACCATATCTAAAATTCTGACACTTCTGAATAAATGGAATCTCTTCATTTTATTCCACCTACACTATCAACATTCACGTGCACACGTCCATCATGTCTCAGCTGGCTGATGTCCTTAACTGATCTTCTTTCCTCCCTTTTATCTATTCTTGCTACTGTAGCCATCTGAAACACAAAAATGTCAGCTTGTGAATACACACGTATCACCATTGCTGTGCTCAAACACTTAGTTTTTATTGTCTTTAGAATAAATACTAAATTGTCAATATGGCCTCCAAGACCAGGCATGGTCTGGCCTTTACCTTTGTCACCATACCTAGTGCTAATGTCCCCCAATAGTGATAAAGAATTATTTTCCTTCCTAGCTCTCCTAATTCTGGCTACAAAAGTCAACCTGACTTCCTTAAAAGCTTTATGCCCTTTTGTCTTGAGGCGTTAATACATACTTTCCTTCTGCCTGAAATGCTCTCCCTTTCCACCTTTTTCTGATTTATTGCCTGTTTCAGAGCTCCACTCAGACATTGATCTTTCTAGATAATGTTTTGGGACTCTCCAAATCTTGTCAATGTCAGGGATTGGCTCTCATAAAATCATTCATTTCTTTTTATAGTCCTTTAGAAAAGTAACTTAAATAATTATGTGATTGCTTTCTAAATGTCTATCTCCCTGATAAAATATCAACTTTATGAGGGAAGAGACTATTTTTTTCACTGCTGTCTCTCAACCATTTAAACCATATGGGCTGTTGTAACAAAACAGCACAGACTGGGTACATAGAAACAACAGAAATTTATTTCTCACAGTTTCTGAGGCCAGAAGTTCGAGATCATGGTTCAGCATGGTGGTTTTCTGGTGGAGATCCTCTCCAGATTGCAGACCACTGACCTCTAGCTGTATTCTTATATAGTAGAAGGGGTTAGTGAGATTTCTGGATTCTCTTTTAGAAGAGCTCTAATCCCATTTATTAGGGCTCCATCCTCATTACCTAAGAACCTCCCAGATGTCCCATCTCCTAACGCCATGATATTGGTAAGTAGGATTTCAACAGATGAATTTTGGAGAAATACAAATATTAAGACTGTAGCACCATTATTTGTACATTTTAGGCATTCAGTATTATTTATGAATGGATGGATGGATAGATGAGTAAATGAGTGAAGATAAAATTCTAGCTGACACCTCTCTGATATTGTCCTCCCTCTTTCCTCTTTCTCCTTGTGGTATGTTGATGAAAGTCTTCCAAGCTACATGATAGCTACATGTTGAGTATCACATCTATGGCAGCCATTTTTCAATAGTGATAAAGAATTATTTTCCTTCCCTTAGCAAGTATAGCTGCAAGTTAATCAGAATTAATTTTGTAATGTTCATATGTTATATGAAATAATAACCCTGTATGTGCTTTCATCTCAGTATACTGTGCTGATATAAAGCCAAGATATCAGGAAACTAAAAGCCCTGGGAGAGCCTCTTACCTGAGGGGCTTTAGATGAGGGAAAGTGTATAGGGTGAAATTAGGGTGATTATAAAGTGTTTTCATGGAAGACACCAGATGCTGATTGAGGTAGTTATCAGAATTACAAGTATAGATAAAAGCAAATATTAGTAATGTCAATTACACAATAGAAAGTACCTACTTCGGGAGGAAACACTGGGCAAATTGATTAAATTCTCCTGATGGAGCCTTGCAGACTCTCCTATAAAGCATCAATCACCTGTGTACTTACTTCACCGGCCATGTTAAGATAAGTGCCTTATCTCTGGTTATTCCCACCACCCAATTTGTATTCTTAAAAGAAATGTGCAAATTTGATTATATGAAATTTATGAAAAGATTGTGGAAATATGTATTAGAAAATAGTTACACCGGTTTCTGGAAGGTAGGATGGCAGGATTGAGAGGAGCTCTTCTCACAGAGAATCAGAATAATCATGACTCAATAAAACAAAATTTCAAAAATGTAACAATATGTGCATAAGTGGTTCAGGGGTAGACTAGATCTTTCACAGTCTTGGGACCCAGATCTAGCAGTTGCCCTTCAGTCTCCAGGGTCCTGCTTTAATCCAGTACTACTTACCATCCAAATTCTAGCCTGTGCGAAGGGCACAAAGGAGAAGTGAAGAGCATGTTCTAGAAAGGGCACACTTCACGTCCGTTCAGATCTTGTTGGTCAGAATTTAGTGGTAACCATAACTAACTCTAAGGGAGGTTCGGAAATATACTCAGTATCCTCATGGCCATCTGTCTGCTTAAAACTGGGGCTAGTATTACTCTGAGAGACAAGGAAAAGTAGATCTTGTAGGAAAACTAAAAATCTCTATTACAGTAAATAAATTCAATCGCATTCATGTTTTACAAGCATCTCACTCCATATGTTTTCCGGAGTTGTTTTCCAGTGAAAATACTTTGGAATACTTTCTGCCTTTTGTTAAACAAGCCAATGATAAGTAAAAATAATGGTAACTTGAGTTCACCATCAGAGTGAGTGGAAATTCTTACATGGAAAAGCATTATAAGCTCGAAATGAGTAACAGAAATCAACTGAGTTGTGTTTTTCTTGATGTAAACTAAATTTGTGAAATAGACTACATGTGATGGAGATTCCATATCCTTCTCATTTTCTCTGTGCATCTTTACTAGCTTCTATTTTTCTTAGTTAATATTTGCTCTGAGCTGTTGTATCCACCGCATTAGGAAAAGAACCATCTTCTTTCCCACTTATGGTACCTAATATACACAATGCTGGATGCAAACCAGTCAATATTTGATTTCTCGCATGATACCACTCACCCAAAGCATTAATGTATATAGTAGAATTTATTGAAGATTTTTTGTAATGTTTTGTGTATGTTCATGTTTTATGTCCATATTGAAGACAACAAAATATTTATTATTAGTTTGGTTGTTTCTTAGAGTGTCTCTTTTAAGTTTCCTGCCTACTTAGTCTTAAGCCTTCCTTCTCCCTTCTCTTTTCTGCTCTCTATCCCTCTTCAAAATTTCTGTTTTTTTCCTATTTAAAACAGTTTGGCTTTCTTCCATATTTTTAAATTTTTTTCTTGGTTCTGCTCATGTAAAAATATTTTTTTAAGTATTGATGGTTCTTAACTAATTTTTGGTACCAGATACTAAATATTGGTGTGATTATTGTCTTACTATTTGTGTTCTAATTATATGCATTTCCTGAATCTGAGTTTCAAAAGAAATATATGAGCCATTTATTTATTTTAACACCTTCTAACATCACATTAACAAAGTAAAAATAACCATGTACAATTAATATTAATAGCATATTTTGCTTAACCAAATAAATCTAATATAATTTCAAGATGTAATCAAAATCACTGAGAAATTTACTCTTTCTTTTTGTTCTAAGTCTTCACCATCTGGTATATATTTTAAACCTCTAGGGGCATATCTTAGTTCACATGCTAAATTTTCATTGGATCTGCATAATTTCTATTTAGAGTTCATCATATTTGTGGTGGAAAGATCATATTTACATACTCAGGTCCTTGATAATATAAATAAACATTTTCCAAAATTGAATTGAATAACAAAAATAATCTTCCTTTAATATTCACATCTACATTGATAAAGCTTGTTCATCTTTTATAGGAGAGCTGATTTTACTTTGAAGCAAAAACTTATCTATTTTAAAATTATATCTATCCAAGTTAAATAAATTCACAACTTTTGCATCAATTTGTGATTATTAACATTGAATTCAAAGAAGCACTCCATAAAGGGCCATTTTAAATCCAACAATATGAACTTTTAAAAGTTTTTCTTGTAATTTTGCAACTAATTTCCCTAGCACAGTCCATTCTGCATATTGATTCATTTTAGAAATATTTGTAAAATCAACAGTATTGATTTATATTTTAAAAACTCAATTTCAAAATAAATTCTAGTACTTCTCTAGTAAGTTCACAAATAAATTCTTCCTTTAATTGAAGGTTTAATTTAGTTTGTGTAGTGAAAAAAAAATCCTAACTCATATTGCCATATTTGTCTTTGATTTTTGAATATTTAACAAGAACTTCTCTTGTTTCCAGAAAATTCTTAATTTGAGTTAGAGTACAGTAAATCTTTCTAAAAGTCTTTCATCCCTTAACCAATGAATACTGGCAACAAACTAGATTATTAAATATATTGTCTTGTGTTTCTTTCAAAAGTTCCAAAAATGGGCTGTGATTTATGTATTTATGACACTTTTCCTACTCTACTTCAAAAGCCAAAGCATAAATATTTTTAACATGGCTCATACAGTGGGATGAAGCAGTTAAAGAATTATTCTCTTATTTTAAAATCTTAATAAATCCAGAAATTTGACCGAATAGAGAATACTTCACAGTGATAAAAAAAGTTTTCTTTTCCATACCTAGTTGAAATCCTTCTTTGAAAGATGTAAAATACTCAAAAATATATATGCCATGAGGTTGATATTTTAGATGGTAATTGACAACATTGCCTCATAAATTTGAAAGTCTCTTGAGACAAAACATGCCCAACAATTTAATCGTGTAGTGTGTTTTGTTTTGCCTGACTCATCTAATGCAAATAAAAAAGTATTGCAATTTATCAAATTTCGAATCTTTGATATTCTTGGAAAGGTATACTCTGGGCATTTGTTCAGTCCTCATGACTTTCTCACTAAATTTTCATGACTGAAATAATAATTTACTTTCCCATCTCTTAATTTATAAATGCCATTTTTTGTGTGACTACTAGAATCCAGGTTGTTTTATAACTGGCCAATGTTATAATCTTGGATCCTGTTAAAAATAATTTATAATTTTTGGCATCTAATTTTATTTTAAAGTGACCAATTTCTTCAGTTTGTTTTAGCTACTGAGATAAAATTTCTTATCAAATTTATTATGCCCACTTCACATTGTTCTCTTTCTCATCCCAGATTGTTTTTGCAAATCAAGCAACCTTTTAGTTTTGCTCTGCTGTAGCTAATTTTGATTGCTATATGTATTATTTTAATTAAAAGTAATTTAATTATGTTATAATTAAAATAATAAATATATCAATTTATTATTGTCAGTTTTCGCTTACATAGATACTGCTGCAACCCTTGCAGTCTGCATAAAATACCCAAATTTAAATAAACATGTTACAATTGGGGCATTAAAATATATTCAAATTGAATCAATTCATAGACACCAACTGAATTGATGATAAGCTTATGTGTATTACTATAACTGACAAACGTTTCCAACGTATGCATTAGAACGTGGCAATAATATCTTACACAATCCAGCAGTCAAAGCGAAATGTAACTCTACCAAAATAATAAACTTGTGTAACACAAAAATATTTTACACTGCTTAAATTTTTAAATATAAGTTAAATTAAAAGTTACATTTCTTTTTTTTTTAAGACAAACTTTTTACAACATTTTACTATTTTCTAACAGTTGACAATCTGCAAACACACACACAGTAAAACTCTCCAAAATTTCCCTATGGCTCTTTATACAAACACTGAAACCCTGTATTTGCTGCTCAAATTCTACAATAAAGATAGAAAAACTATGTCCTATTTTTTAAATAAACATTTCAGAACAGGAGAAGAGAACACGAAAGAGCACATGATTATCTGGTGCTAATGACCTAAAGACTGGCAGGTCTCAAAGATGAAGCAAAATGTGTAGTTTGAACCAGACGGGAAAGTGGTTTAGGGCTAGTATCCAAAAGTCACAGGCTCATCCTGTGACTCATCCGCCACATTCAAATGTTCATCCGCCATCCTGTGGCTCATCCGCCACATTCAAATGTTCAGTGGTCACATGTGGCTGATAGCTGTTGTACTAAATGGGGCCACGGTAGGAGCTGGGGTGACATCTCTTAATATTTAATTCAGTAATTTCTGATGTTTCTTAGTTGCAATAGCTTTTAAAAGAACACATTTCTCTAGTTGTATGCTTTGTCATAAATTGTGTCTTTTATGTATGCTTCCTACCTAGCACATTTCCTAGTCCTTGGTAAATACTGTATGAATGAATAGGCGAAACTGTATTTTTTTTTTCTCCATTTTTCGTTCCTTCCTGTGATAGACTTTTCCAGTACATTTAGAGCCACCTGTAAATCTGGTCAAATCTAGAGACTGGGTCAACTCTTCGGGCTTTCTGCAGCCCTCAGCTTTGATTTCCATTCTCTTCAGTCATCTAAGTCCTTATTACTCATTTGATTGCTTTCCAGCCTCCAAAATATTGTTGCTATCATTCTTCTACATTCTCCCAGTTCCAGTGGGTTGATGCTTTTGTGATGTCATTTTAGGAAGGTATAGAAATAAATGCTTGCATCCAATTACCACATTTCCCTTTTCTTTTCTTAACTCAATATAATCTGCACTTTGGCCTTTTCTGTACTACAGGCACTATCTCTGAAGTTGCCAGTAACCTCAACATTGGCACATCTCACTGACTGTTTTCATTTCTACAGTATTTCATGACTTCTGTCTGAATATGAAATTCTGGAGACCAATTTCATCTGGTTCTTTTATTTTCATATTTCATATTTCTCAGTTCTACTTCACGCTCCCCCCTTCTGTTTGTCTCTTAAGAGGCTTCTATTTGCTTATCTAGTCTTTAATTTTTATCTAGATCTCAATTTTTCACTCAAGACCATCCAAACCCAAACTCATTATTTTATCATAGATAGAAACATCTTTCTTCTGTATATAAACTCTATAGAAGCAGGAAGTATGTTTTCCTTGTGCATAATTTTATTTCCAATCCTAGCAGGTGTGAGGCATGTAGTAAGCATATAATAAACGTTGTAGAATGACTTAATGAATGAAAACTCATTTTAAATTTTGTTTTCTTACATCACTAATGAGATATCTTCAATTTCCTTTTTTTGGATTTCCTTTTTCTGCCAACACTTAAATGCTGTTCTCCAGGTTTATCCTGGGCCTTCTATGCATTTCACTCCAAACTTTCATTCTATATTTTCTCTTAGCCATGACTGTAACTACTATTTATTCTGGTGACTACTTATGTTTTGATTTCTAATCCAAATTTTACATAAAGCTCCAGACTCACATTTTCAGTTGCCTACTTTGTACCATCAGAGTCTCAGTCTGGCCCCTAAAACGTAACACTTGCCATATCCAACAATTTCTTCTCCGTCATCCACCTTTTGCTCCCTATCCTGGATTATGGAGTCACTTTCCACTAAGTTGTCCATGACACACACTCCCTCCATCTCCCCATATCAGTGACTCAGTTGCCAAATCTTGCATCATTCAATTCATAGAATTCCAAATCCAGTTGCCTTTGTAGGTCAAATCCTATCATCTGATCAATAATCCCTTTTTTTCCCCTTTCCTCATTGCAGCACTGTCCTACCTGATTTTCCTGCCACCATTCTTTCCCCTTCCAGTCCATCTTCAATATTCCCTTATTGTCTAGATGGTTATCTTTCTAAAAATCAAACTCGGTTCTATATCTCTCTTGAACAAAACTTGTTTTATTTTTGTCTCCTACTATCTACGCATAGAAAGATCTCACAACCTATTTTTCCTGACTTAGCTCACAACTCCTCTCCTCTACCCTTAACTTCTATAGTGTGCACTGACAGGCTCCCTATTAATAAACCCAGTGGATTTGTTTTATCTATTTCTGAAACTGCTACCTCCTTAAATACCTTTTTGCATGTTTTTGGAGAAATATATGTTTCCCTCGGCCCGAAATGGCTTCCTACCTCATCTTTGCCTGAGGAATCATTCGATACTCCTTGCAAATGGATATTCACTGTATATCTGTAGGTTCTAATATAGAAACATGAGTATAAATTTATCATTATTTGGAAAACAATCTTCCTTTATTTGAGAAAGCTATTCTCTTGGAAAGCTTCTACCTTCCAGAGGGGACACATGTGAAAGAAAGGGGACAGTGCTAAACCGTACATTATCAAACAAGTCAATCCTGTTACTTAGTAGCATGGCAAGTGTAGAGTCTGGCCTCGCTCAAACCTAGCTTAGAAGCTACTCACATTCTATTTCTGCTCTGATAGTTTCTTGCAGGCAGTCAGCCACTGTCTGTGTTACCTTAGTATTTGGTTTACAATTCCATTAAAGCGCGTATTCGATAATACTCTAGTCATTTGTCGACATGTCTACTGACGTGAATTTCTTGTGGACGAGTCCAATTCATCTTTATCTCCCTGGATATATAATTTTCTCTAACTTCATTTATTTCAAATGAATAAATTTGGAAGAACAAAGGAGGAGTGAGAGATATGTTGAGGACCTGTGAATCAAAAACCTGTTTTGATAGGTCTCCTCTTTCTTATGTATTTCTAGAGGGTAGACTATACCTGCCTAAGCCAGGATTTGTAATAAAGAGTTTCTTTCAAAGAAAGTTTATAATATCAGAGCTTCTTGTGTTTGAAAGTTGAGATGTCAGTTTATCTGGATCAGAACTTCATGTTTAGGTGCTTTAAATAACCTCATGGATGGAGATTCATTTTTGATGGACCTTTTGTGGCATGAGCAAGGCCACAACTCCTGTGATTCTAGTATGTAAAATTGCTAAATAGAAAGAAGAAGGAAGACTTTGGCCAAGAATCTTTGGGTCACTTGGAAGCAACTGAACAATACCTTTCCCTCCTCTCATTTAATACAAAAGACTCTTTTTATTTAAAATTCTTGCCTTGACAGGTATGTGAAAATGATATGTTAATCATCAGGTCATTTACTAAAAGGTATGATATTGGTCCAAATACTAGTCTCTACCCTTTAAAAACATGTAATCTGAGAACTTGAGAGCTATCAAGAATAAATTTTTTAATTTCAGAGTTGGGAGATTTACTTTAATGAAGTACAGAGCTCCACCCAAAATTAGTGGCAGTCCTGTTTAATAAGATTCCTGGAATAGCCTCATCTAAGGGAAACAAGAAATCTTAAACGTGAGTAGCCTGAGTTACTAAGGACAAAAGTAGTTAACTGTCGCTACTTCTGTTGCTTTAAATCCAAATAGTTGGCAAGAAATTTGCTTTGGGGAATAGTAGCTGTATATGTGAGTGCAGACTGTAACAGTTAGAATTTGGGGCCCCCGAGTGTACCACGTGAGGAGCTCTGGCAGCCTTATGGACCTGGTGTTATCCTGTGGGAAAATTTCTAAAGGATGGTGGAGGATTCTCCTCCAAGTAATCGTACTTAAGCCCGTCTCCAGATTGTTCTTCTCTTACTGTCAGGAGAAAAATTGACTTACCTTCAGACTAGGTAAGCTTACCCTGGGATTCCTGGATAATTAAAGGGCAGGGAAAATATGCCTTGATGAGCACTGGTGAGCTTCCTGCTAATAAGTCACGGGGAATTTGAATGATTCATTAAAGAATAAAGATGGCATATTTGGTCTCTGCAGTTGTGGCGCGGCTCATACTAGTTAAATAGAGTGCTTCACAGAACTACTTGGGATACTTTGTAGAAGTTCAGTGGTGTGACATCTTTTAGTAAAATCATGCCGTTACAAGTGTTCAATAAATGAAAAATACTGTACACCTGAAAGCTTTATAATAGATTATTAGTGTGAATTTAGAATTACATAAGAATCTTTGTGAAAATAATACAGTAGCAATTACTCAGTGAAATTATCTTAAATAATATGAATAAAGTAACCTTATTAACAGTATTTCTCTGAGCTCGTACAAGGGAACGACCTAGGTGTGCCTCCATCATAAACCATTCGTCCAAGGTTTTGAGGCAGATAGGCTGACGTCTGAAATGCAAATGGCACGTATGCAAAAGCATATTCTCACTAAGTTAAAAAGGCAAGACTTTTGTTGTCTTTCATGACCCATTTAATCCTATTGCTCTGCATTCATTATGAGTGTCTCTGAATTGTGCCAAAATAGACAGGTGAAAAGTGGAAGATTAAATCATGTTCAATCAACCACTTGTTTGCCCACACTGTGCCAAAAATAAGCACGCCATTTACATTTTTTTCTTCACCTACTTGGCTGATTTTTTTTCCACCCTTATCCTTATTATTTTCTTCCTTCTTTGCTTTGAATTTAGTTTGCTCTTCTTTTTCTGGTTTCTTTAGGTAGTTAGGTTATTTATTTAAAATCTTGTTTCTTAGGGCACCTTGGTGGCTCAGTTGGTTAAGCATGTGACTTTGGCTCAGGTCATGATCTCACAGTTCATGAGTTCAAACCCTGTGTTGGGCTCTGTGCTGACAGCTCTGAGCCTGGAATCTGCTTCAGATTCTATGTCTCCTCTATACCCCTCTGCTTGTTCTCTCCTTTTCTCTTTCTCTCAAGAATAAACAAACAAACATCCAAAATTTAAAAATAAATAAAATCTCATTTATTTTCTAATTTTTTAAAACATTTATGTATTTTTGAGAGACAGAGAGAGATAACATGATCAGCAGAGGGGCAGAGAGAGAGGGAGACACAGAATCTGAAGCAGGCTTCAGGCTCTAAGCTGTCAGCACAGAGCCCAATGAGGGTTCCAACCCATGAACTGTGAGATCATGACCAGAGCCAAAGTCGGACACTTAACTGACTGAGCCACCCAGGCGTCCCATGTTTCTTTTCTGATATAGGTGTTTAAAGTTGGAAATTTTCCTCTAAGCACTGCTTTCACTGCATTCCATAACTTCAATAACATAAAAACCCGCTCTATATAGTTTCATTTTCCACCCTCATTTATACTGTTGTCACAAATGATATTTTATACATTATGTCCACATCAACTTAGATTGGTAATTATTGCATTATCCAGTTGAGTTTTAGATAGGTTTAACAAAAGGAATTACAAGCGAAAAAGCATATTTGTATTGTCTCTAATATTTACCTATGTAGTAGGTTATCTTTACCGACACTCTATCTCTTCGCATAGATTCAGGGTACTGTCTATTGTCATTCATTTTAGCCAGAAGGATTTTGTTACAGTGTCTTATAAGGCAAGGCTGCTAGCGACAAAGAATATTTGTTTTCTTTTTAATCTGCAAATTAAAAAATTTCTTTTATTTTTGAAAAAGAGTTTTGCCAGAAATAGAATTATCAGTTGACAGTTTCTTTCCTATGTCATTCCAGGGTGTCCATGCCTTCATGATTTTTTTAACAAAGGTTTGTTTTTAATTTTTATTTATATCTGTGAGAGAGAGAGACAGTACAAGCAGGGGAGAGGCAGAGAGAGATGGAGACATATTCCAAAGTAGGTTCCAGGCTCCAAGCTGTGAGCAGGTAACCTGAAGTGGGACTTGAACTCATGAACCATGAGATGATGACTGGAGCTGAAGTTGAATGCTTAATGAACTGAGCCACCCATGCACCCCTTGCCTCATGATTTCTTATGTAAAATCAGCTGTAATTTTTCCTGAGGAGCCTTTGTACGTAATGAGTCACTTCTTGTTTCTTTCAAAATTCCCTCTTTGACTTTAATAATTTGACTATAATATTTTCAAAGTGGATTTCTGAGTTTATCCTACTTGGAGTTCCTGTACTCTTTAGATGTGTAAATTCATTTCTTTCATCAAATTTGGAAAATGTGTAACCATTAATTCTCTAAGTTTTGACCATATGCCTGTGTTTCTATGCTTTATTGTGTTGATTATGGTGTTGAACACATTTCTAAGGCTAGGTTGATTCTTATTCTCCCCTCCCCCTCTCCACTCCCACTTGCATTCCTTCTCTGTCGTCATCATCATCATCATCATCATCTTCTTCTTCTCCTCCTCTTCCTCAGCTTCTCCTTCTCCTTTTTCTTCTTCTTCTTCTTCCTCCTCCTCCTCAGTTGACCTGTCTTCAGGTTCACCAGTTCTTTCTTCTGCTTGCTGAAGCTGATGTTGATGTTGAAAGGCTTACATGAATTTTCATTTCTGCTTCATATTTCTGAATAATACTTTTCAGCCCCATAATCTCTAGTTGGTTCGTTTTATACTTTATATATATCCTTATTTGTATTCTCACATTGTCTTAGTTTTTTGTCGTGATCTCCATTAGCTCTTTGGACATATTTACAAAAGCTAATCTAAAGACTTTGTCTAGGTCCAGTGTCTGTTTTCTCAGGATTATTTACATTTATTTTCCCCTCTTTCCCCAGGAAAGGGTCATACGTTTTTATTTCTCCATATATCTCTTAATCTTTTGTGTCAAAAATTGGACATTTTATATAATATAATATGGCCACTCTGGGAAACAGATCCTCCCTCTTCCTCAGGGGTGTCATGGTTGTTGTTTGTTGTAGTCGTTCTCATTTGTTTAGTGACTTTTCTAAACAAATTCTGTAAATCTGTATCTTTGTCATATGTGGCTACTAAAGTCTTCACTTAGTCTGCTTAGTTGTCCCCACCAGGGAAACATGTGTATCACTAGGTGAGTTTGGGTGAGGGAAATAAAGACAGACATTTTGAGTGGGTTCTTTCCTATCCATCAGACTAAGGAAATAGGGAAACTAATTGGGAATGAGATTCAATCTTTTTCCTATAGAGCTGATAACACAAGTTGTTATTTTGAAATCTACCACTGATCTGGGGAATGAATGAGGGGCTAGAGCAAGTTACAATATCACAAAGCTTGCTTTTCTTACTGATAGCTATTTTTCCTGGTTAAATGCTCCTAGGTTTCTGCAAACCTTTGGTTAATTTCTATATGTTTAAAAGTTGGTTCTGACCAATTTCTCCACAGGTTTATTTTTATTTATTTTACAGAGACAGACTTTTAAAAGTTTCTACTCCATCATTTTCACTAAGTCACCATTAATGATTTTTTAAAAAATTATAATGTAGAACACAGTTTCCAATTTAATTATATTTTTAATGAACATTTATGTGATTGGCAATATGATAGGGGATTCAATATTTTCTTGGATTTAATCTTTTTAATATCTGAAACTGATTGGTATTCATTCCTATTTTGCAGCTAATGAGAGTGAGTGAGTGAGTGAGTGAGTAAGAAAATATGAATTTGCCTAGCAGCCAAAGCTAGCAGACTAACTTAAGATCCATTGCTTATGTGAAGCACAATGCTAGGTTATATTTCAAAAATTCAACTTTGGGATGACTGACGTTCTCACAATAATTTGAATAGCTCCCATTATGGTTCAGATGATCTTGAGCAGTTGCTATGGAAAACATGTTATTATGATATCATATTAGATCTCACAACTTTGACATACTTGTATTCTTCTTTTTCCAATGGGGAAGGTGATATTTTGAAAGTTGAAATAACTTGCCTAAAACCAGTGCTTTAGATAATATTTAATCCAGAACTTTTTAGCTAAAAAATAGCATTCTCTCTTTCTCAAATCATTGAACTTTGCGATCTATTTGGGAGGTAAAAAAAAAATAATAATAAAGATTTTTCTGTCACACCCGTTACTTTTCTGAAAATAACTGAGGAAGATGAATGTATGGAAATTTTAATCTTACATTAATATTAACTAACATTCATTTAGCAATAGCATGCTCCACTCTTTTCATGCATTACCTCTAATGCTCATATCAGTCTACTAACGTGTTATCTTGATTCCGTTTTTACATAAAAACTGAAGGTCAGAAAATGTAAGATATGCCTAAAGTCACACAGTAAGTAAATGACTAAGTGGAAAATCAATTGCAGACGTATCTGGCCCCAGAGCTCAAGTTTTCTCCATTGTGCACCGCTGCTTAGTACTTTGTAGACAAAAATACTTGGGAGATATTGTGGGAGATAAATGGAATCATTGGCACACAATGGCAAGGTATAGCACTCACGCTTAGACTTAATTGAATGGTCATCCAATGTTTTGAGAATAATTGCTCTGTATTTTGGAAGCTCAACATGGAGAATTTCAAACAGCACAAATGGAAATTTATATCCCGCTAACAATACCTCTCAGACACCAGAAAGTATTTGGATATGACCCAAAATGTACAATCCATTCATCTCTTTTAGAACCTAAGGAAAAGCAGACTGAAACAAAGCAAACGAATCACAGGTTCACCAGTGTAATGCCGGCCTCACAAATGCATGTGCGTCTCAGTAATGTGCTCTACTAGGTCTGCTTTCTGATATTCTGCTAGGTTCCTGGGAGACAAAGGGTAAACCCAATCCCCAATTTCAAAGAGTTTCCATTATTTATCTATATACATATTTGTCTGTTTATAGAATATCCATCGTTATGTGTAAAATAGAGTCACATTTCTGGATGTGGAGAAAAGGACAGGCTGGGAGTCTTTCTTTGCTTTTCCAAAATGATTCTCAGCCTATGATTTTAAATCTCAGTTATATCTGTGCAACAGAATGGAGAGATGAAAACCTGATTCATGAGTTTATAAGAATTTAATGCATTATCATAATGATAAATCTAATTTGATAAGTAATTGTTGCATATAAGACATTATTCTAGTTTTTCCTGTCTTATGACTTATTATGAAGGTGCCAGCATTACTCTTGCTTCTAAAATTAGAAAATCAGAGCTCAACAATATATGTAAGACTATACAGCAGCTGGACTTAGGGACGGGATTTAAACTCACAAAATTTTTGTTAAGTCGGTTTATATAATGCACTGTTCCAAAGAGGACTCTGCAATAAACTGACATAACAAAACCAATGGGGAGAAATATGTATGATTCAATCACATGACAGAGTGGTAAATATAAGCAAAATATAACTCTAATATAATTAAAGACATATTTAAAATAAATACAAAATGGGACATATTTGGAAACGTATTTTAAATGTATATTATGGAAAATGAGATATTTTACATAAAGCTATCTAAAATTTATAATAAAGTGATAGACACCTTACATATTAAGTTGACCAAAAAGAGAAACAAAAGAAAAGTTTTAAGAGGGCAATTAGCTTAAGACCAGAGGTTTAGATCCTCTGATGGCTAAAAAACACCACTCAAAGTCTCATGAAATTCCAGTTTAACTTACACAGTTAGCAAACGTTAATTTTTTAAATGATCAGCAGTTTTGAAGAGTACATGAATGATGCATTCATACATATGCAATAGTTTCATTGAATTTTTGCAAAGAATGACAGAGAAACAAAAGCAATTGTCTACATTAAATAAATATGTATGATACCAACATGACTGAAGACAAAATTAAGACATTATAAAAGTCGATATGCTTGACACAAAGAATCTGAAGTACGCCTTAAATGTATATAGATTAAAAAAAATACAAGACAACAACAAAAAAAAGCCTTTTCCCATAGAGCTGTGGAATGTATTCTCTAAGAACTTAGATAATACTTTTAATGACTGTATGTTTCCTCTTCAAAATTTCATATATATATATAAATTTTTTTCATGGAATATGGCAGTGTGTTTTATAAATTTTAAAATACGAGGCCTAATTCAAATGTAAGTGACTCGGCTTCTAAGACTCGCTCTGTATTAGAGTATGAAGGCACACAGGATGAATTTGAGGCTAAAAAGTAAATGTTGTCACATTTTTAAATTTTTTTTTAATTTTATTTATTTTGAGAGAAAAAGCACATGTGTGTGTCTGGGAGAGGGAGAGGAAGAGAGGGAAAGAGAGAGAGAGAGAGAGAGAGAGAGAACGAACCCCAAGCTGGCTCCACACTGACAGTGCAGAGCCCAAGGTGAAGCTCAACCTCAGGAACTATAAGATCATGACCTGAGCCAAAATCTAGAGTAAGATGCTTCACCAACTGACCCACCCAGGCGCCCCAAATGTTGTTTTATAATAGAATTAGTAAGTGCATTATTATTACTATAAGATGAAAGTCCAATTGAATCCTTTGTATGATTTAGAATGAAAAGAAACTTCTTAAATGTCCATTAAATGGTTTATATATAATACCCGGAGGCTCAAAGATTATTTAGAAAGAGCTATAATATTTTCTCTGTTCAGTTATTAAATCCCCTGATTTGCAGGTATTTTCTTTCTTACAGGTAGAGCACTTATAAACTTTCCTGAAGTGTTTGAAAGCATGTTTTCACATTTGATTGTCATAGTTATATAAGAAAAGCAAATATAATTTCTTCTATTTTAAATACAGCAGCATAGTGACTTCAGCTGCTTTATAGAAGGGTCACAGAATGCTGGTGACAGAATATCAAACTGATTGTGTGTGTGTGTGTGTGTGTGTGTGTGTGTGTGTGTGTGTGTAAGTTTGATTTTTCAGTTTGCTTTTCTTCAAGAATCACTGAAATAGAGGTTGTGGAAGGCACTGTTTATTCATTTGTAAATTCATTTACAAATAACATACTTAAAAATCTACTGAACCAACTCAACCCCTTATTTTCTTTCAAAATTTCTTGACAAAGTTGCTTCTTTGCATAAATGTTTATCATTAAGTATCTTTCCCCAACACTAAATTTGCAGGAGCAAATGCAACACACTGTATATCGCTTAGCACAGCATTGTTCAGTAGGAATGTAAGGTGAGCCTCCTACATCATTTTAATTTTCTATAGGCACATTTTAAAAAATGAAAAAGGTAAAACTAATTTTATTTTATTTAACCTAATATATCCAAAACAATTTGAATTGATAATTAATATAGAAATTATTATTGAGATATCTTATATTCTTTTATGTACTGTCTTTAACATGTCATGTGTATTTTAGACTTATAGCACATCTCAATTTGAACTACACATTTCAAGTGCTCATAGCTAAATGACTAGACAGCACAGCCTGAGAGGAATTAGAACCTCTGATTGTCTGTTTTGACTTTGAGTTAAATAGAATTTGAAATATTTCCAGACTTCGGGGCACCTGGATGGCTCAGTCGGTTAGGTGTCCGACTTTGGCTCAGGTCATGATCAGGTGCCCCTATGCTTTTTCTTAGTGAAGACATTTTCCCTTTCAAAACCACCAGATCTCTGCATATAATACCTTCTTATTTTTGCATAATGGTTTGTATCTCACAGATATTATTATAATGTCCCTCTTTCGTGACATTTTTTGAAGGCAGTGAAGCAGATATCATTCCCAATTTAAAGAAAAAGAGAAGCATCTGGGTGGCTCAGTCGGTTAGGCCTTCGACTTTGGCTCAGGTTATGATCTCATGGCTCGTGGGTTCGAGCCTCATGTCGGGCTGTGCTGACAGCTCAGATCCTGGAGCCTGCTTCAGATTCTGTGTCTCTCTCTCTGTGTCTCTCTCTCTCTCTCTCTCTCTCTCTCTCTCTGCTCCTCCCCAGCTCACACTCTGTCTCTCTCTCTCTCTCTCTCTCTCTCAAAAGTAAGCAAATATTTTTAAAAGTTTAAAAAAGGAAATGTTTGAAATATTTCCAGACTTTAAATAGACTCTGGGGAATATATCAGCTTGCAAAGTTACCGTTGAACTTCTGCTAGTTAACCTTTGTTCTCATAATCTGTGCATAATTAATTAATTGAAATGTGAGCTTCTTTTAACTGACGCTGTGCTCTCTTAGCTCCTTACTTTATTATGACCTTTTTCTTCTGTTTTCAGTAAGATCTTTCCCATCTCCTCATGGACCGGCCTTAGGATAGAAGCACTAAATCACATATGTTGAGACCAAAGAAAGTGCCTTCTTCCTAAAGAATCCCATCTCCCTTACTGCTGCCTGATTGCCTCAGAAGTTAGTTAGTTCTTTTCATTTATTATTTTATTAGTCAACCAGCTTTAATATTAGACATACTCCAAAATTTCAGTTGCTAAACCCAAAATGTGTTTAGCTAAATATAGGCTCCTTTTCAGCAGTGGCCCTGGGGGAGTGGTGAAGGTATTTCTATTCCACAAAGTCCTTCCGAGGCCAGGCAGTCTGAGGTTCTACCTTTTTGAACATAGTTTCTAGCATTGTTCTTTCAAGCATCGACATTCAGTTGACAAAGAGCCAGGATAGAAAAGGTACATGCGTTCCCTGACTGCCTCAATCATCGTTGTAAGCAACATGCATCATTGTTACTTATGTTCCACTGGCAAGAGTTAGTCACACACTCACACTTAAATGCAAAAGAGGATGGGAAATATATTAGCCTGGCTGCCCTGTGCTTCTAGCACCGACTCTCCTGCCTGGAAATAGGACATAAATCTCTGGTCAACACCAAGCGTTGTAGGCCACAAAGACTACTTTCTTTTAACCGTGAATTCTTTTGGGGGAGGATCCAAAAGTGAGACAGCGGCAATCATATTCTAGAGATGTAGGGACCTGGATTCAAATTCTGGTTCCAGCACTTGAGCCCATTAATCAACTTCCTTGAATCAAGTTTTTCCTATTTCTGTCAATATGGCTGCGAGTTGTGGCAGAGGTGAAAACTATATTTCCAGTATCATTGTCTCCTTTTATTTATAAAATGAACTCCAGTTTCATTTGGAGGGGGAATTTCATCCAGCTAAAAGCTACATGTATCAGTTAGCATTGAACATGATTTATTTTTGGCTGATGTCAAAATTGGTCATTCATTACTTTTTGCTTTAGATATCAATTGTTACTGATGCTTCCACATGAAAGTATAAAAAATTTCAGGTTCAGGTTCAGGTCCTTCCTTAGGAGAACTATATCCTAGGGAGCAGGTAAATGTATACAAAACTTCTAAGGAATTAAGTTGTATACAAGACAGGATAGTACTAGAGTATCAAACAATCGCAAGTTTCAATGACTTAACAAAACGTCCTGTGTGATTCACACAAATTCTGCTGCAAATCTAGTTGGTTCTCTATAGCAACAATTCTCCATTTGATGAATCAGTAGCAGGGGCCGAAGATGTACTTTTCCCCCCTAAAATTCAGAGATTCTGAGGCAAGCAGCACAGAGACATGCGGTAAGGTGGCCTGTGTCCAAACTACGTAGACCTTAAATCTTCTTGACAAGACAGTGAAAGAATGTTTACATGTGTGAATGTAGCTCTGATTTCCTCTGGGTTAATTTACTGTTTTCTAATTTATTCATATGGGATGAGGTCTAAAAAGTTTCCCTTGAGAAACTTCAAGTGAGTATAAGTAACTTCCATTTGAAAATATAGAGTGCAGCTTTTCATCCATTTTGCCATCAACTCTCCTTCAGTTAACTAAATATGATTCTCTTGTAAGGGCCTTCCCTTCGCAAGCTGTCTCCAAATCACTATTTTCCAAAAGCCACCAGCAAAAGGGTGACATTCTGCCAAGACAGACTAATGGAAGTCAAATCCCATCGTAGAAGCAGAACTGAAATTATGCTTCATGCACATCTGGCAACATGTCCATTTGTACATAAGAAAGGCATGAATAAGATTATGTCTCAAATAAATTATCCACTGATTATAACAATTAACGAGCTGTCGTAGGTATTCAATTATCTAATTATGGCCAAACTTGTGTGCCAGGTGTTCCCTATGTCCAGATTTCCAGTATGTTACAAATCTGCTTCATTTGGAGGAGCGTTCTAACTTAAAATACTTGGACTCAATCAAACAATTTTCTTTCTTTTCTTTTATATCTAAAGACCCTAATTTACAAATGAAGCCATCTGAATAATGCATGAAGAATGGGTGTGGATTCAAACTCATTTGTCCACATCATAGCAACTGTTTGTACTGGCCCCACTGCTCACTATGCATGCAGATGTTAAATTGTGCATCCTCCATCGTCTGTTTATAATGCAGAATGACAGGTTGACTTGATTTTATCTAGCAGAAATAATTTAGGCATCCACGTTGGCAGATTTGACCCAGAAGGTTTTATGAAATGGTCTGCAGTGAAACCTGTGGGTGAATTAAAATGCATCCCCTCATTTCTGTGTATGAGTGTGTGTGTGTGTGTGTGTGTATGTGTGTTTATTGCACAGGGTTTTTTTAAGAACTAGAGATTTTTCTTCTTAAGCTTCAAAGAGAAACAATTTTCTCCAGGAATCAAAACAGTGTAAATAATACTGTTTTCCCTTTTGGTTTACCTCCCACCATAAAATAGCTGTGAGCTATACACTCTAGACTACAGGTACCTGCTTTAACAAATGCAAAGAAATACAGTCTTTGAAACTGCATTTTTATTTATACAGAAATTCGTGTAGGATTTTACAAGGACTTGTTGATCTCTGCCCTTTTTGTGGTAGTGAATGTAACTCCCACTGAAACCAGGAATAAATCTTGTTCTATAAAACAAGTGATTTTAAAGGTCTTTGATTGCATTGTCCAATGTTGTATCAAAAGCAACCATATGTGGACACCCATTAATGTAACCAAAAATGTCTAAATATAAATGCAAAGAGCATAGGGAAAGAAAGCATTAAAAAGAAACTGTTTTATAAATACATGGTTCTGATATTTGTAGAGCTATAAGTTAACGTCCATTCTTTTCCCATTGTCCCTTTCTACTGCAAATTCTAACTAAATTACCTAGACATTTCCAAAACCTAGCCAGTCTTTCTTTCACTGGTGCTATGTTCTCAGCCCTCAACCCAATAAGTCTTTTTATTTTTTTTGTAAAATCTGAAGACAGCTTCAACGGAGCATCTTTAAAATACTGATCTTATCATCTTATTATGTTCTTTCCCTGTGGGGCTTGTGTGGGTTTGGGGTTAGAAGTAATCTCTCTAAGGCTGAGGCAGAGAACCAAATGTGTATCATTTACTTAGCAGTTGGGGATTCTCTAATACGGAGCTACTAACTGTCTTTATGGCCTTGCCCCTTGCCATATTCCATTCTTTTTCTTTTTCCTATCCATCTGCTACATCACAGTACCACTCATTTGAGCCCTGTTCTTTCAAATAACATATATTGCTCCACTTGAGGGTCCTTATTTTAAAAAAGAAGTATGCATTATTCTACAATGTTTTTTTTTCTGCAGTATCTGCTTATTGAAACACTGAGATCTATTTATCTAAAAGTTCTACAATCAACCTTGCCCACCTAAGCTGGAGTATTATTTTTTCTAGAACCACATCCAGAGCACTTATTTAATTTGTGTTGCCTCACTTATATATCTATGTTTCATCTGACTATCAGAGGTATTTATAGCTAACTGCACTATTAAATTATAAATCATTACATCCCATAATGGAAATGGTATATTTTCTTGTATGCTGCCTTTGTAACTATCAGGATGCTGAACACAAGAGAGATAGATGTTGATTAAAATTGAATTTGGATTACTTCTTCAGTAAGCATATGTTAGCTACTTAGTATATGCTTGGTAGGGGGCTAAGAGTTTAGAATGCATATATGAATGAAGCACAGAAATATAAAAATGAGTTATTCAGGGAGGGATATATAAGAGGTGATGGGATAGGAAGTAGCAGTCCTCATCCTTCCGCAGAAACACTTGTTTAATAATCACATACATATGATCATACCATTATGAGAACCCCAACACTCTAGTCAAGAAGTTTCGGTACCCGGGAAGCTACAGGACCTAGAACAAATGCATTGAAATGGGTTAGAACAGTTTTACTTTATCCATCTATCTCCTTTCCCAGAATCAGCACAGTGAAGGATCCCCTTGATGATTTCTTCCATGAAGGGAAGAGAGAGCGAGACCATATATCCAGTGTCCCCCACCTTTCAGGATACTGCCTAAGAGATCTACTGTACTTCACCTCACCCACAGTGCTGAGGGATCCGGCAGAGTTGAAAGTCTTGGAGCAGCTAAAGCAAGAGGAATGGCTAGTGACTCTCAGAATATAGGAAGGATCTCAGCAGTCAGCCTGGATCTGCAGGATTGAGAAATGGCACGTAATCCTGAGGCTTCTCCTTCAGGGGGACGGGAGAGAAGGTGTAACTTACACCTACATCCCAGAATCTCTAGGGAAAAGGGGAAAGCACCTCTTCATACCCAACACACCTCAGTGGGATGGGAAAAGGTGCACAATACCGAGTTTTCCTCTTCAGGAGGGAAGGAGCTCGCACCCAGTGTTCCAGCATTTTAGTGCACTTTTCTAGGCAAAGAGTCAGATGAGTGAGCCCCTGCCATGGCCCTGTGAGATTGAGAAGGTCCTAGGGCTTCCACCCCAGGAGCAGAATGTGCACACCCATAAAAAAGATCTGAAATACCTTCACAGGGAAAGACTCTCACCAATCAGCCCAGCTTACAATGCTGAGGGTTTATCAGACCTTTTTCATAGATGTGTGTATTCTACTTCTGGACATTCATAAAAAACGGTCTGAAATGCCCTCAGAATCGTAAGCTGGGCTGATTGGTGAAGGTCTTTCCCTGCCAATTACAGTCCACAAAGACTGGAAAAGGTGGCTACTTCTTCAAATGGACAGGCACTAATGCAAAGTTACAAGGGATGCGACAAATTAGGGAAGTGGGACTCTATCAAAGGAGCAAAAAGTAACCAACTCAGAAGAAATCTATGAATTGCCTGACATAGAATTCAAAATAATTGTTTTAAAGAAACTCAGTGAGCCACAGCAGAACACAATAGAAAATTAAATGAAATTGGGAAAATGATACGTGTACAAAATGAGAATATCAGCATGGAGAACCCATAAAAGGATTCCAAGACAAATTCTGGAGCTGAAGACTATAATAACTGAACTGATTTAATAAAGGGCTCCAATCAAACAGAAGAAAGAAGCACAGAACCCAGAGAAAAGTCCTTTGAAATTATCTAGTCAGAGGAACAAAAAGAAAAATGAATAAAAAAGAGTGTAGAAAGCTGAAGGGATTTATGAAATATCATCAAGATAGCCAGTACATACATTATAGGAATCCCAGAAGGAGAAGGAAAAGGTACAGACAGCTTATTTAGGGAGATAATGGCTCAAAATTTCATGACTCTGTGGAGGAAAAATGCATCCAGGCTTATGAAGTGCAAAGGGCTCCAAACAGGATGATTCAAAAATCTACACTAAGCCACATTATAATAAAAAGGTTTTAAGTCAAAGACAAACTTTTAAAAACAGCAAGAGAAGTGACTCATCATGTACAAAGGAGCCCCCGTAGGACCATCAGTGGGTTCCTCGGTAGACATCTTGCAAGCCAGAAGGGACCAAGAGGATTTATTCAACAAACCGTCAAGAGTTACTGACCAAAACTTTGGTAACTGGAAAAACTGTCTTTTGAAAATGAAGAAGAGATAAAGATGTTTCCAGACGAACAAAATTGGGGGGGGGGAGTTTGTTACTATCAACACAACACTGTTTTGCAACCAATTTTCAAGCTGTTCAAGTTAAATGAAAGAATCCTAAGCAGCATACAGCATGTGAAAGTAGAAAAGTCATTTTATAAAGATGAATATAAGACAAGTGGAGAATACTGTATTGCTGTAATGGTAGAGTGTAAAGCACTCTGAATTTTAGTATAAATGCTAAAAGTATTAAGATTAACAATAACCACAAATTTGTGAATGGACACATAATCTAAAATCTGTAAATTTTGACATCAATAATATACGGTGTGTGGAAGTAGGAGTAAAAGTGTAGATGTGATTGAATTAAGATATTATCAACTTGAAGTCATCTGTTATAAGGTGTTTTATATTAGTCTTCTGGTAACCACATACCCATACAAAATACCTGTAGAAGAGATGCGAAAGAAAAAGATAAACAGTGAAACTCAAAAGAGGAGTAGAGAGTAAAAAAGGAACAAAAGAGTTACAAGAGAGACAGAATGAAATTTAATAAAATGGAAATAGTAAGTCCCTCCCTGTCAATAATCACTTGAAACTAAGTGGAGCAAAAGAAGAAAAACAAACTCAAGTATACGTGATCTGTAAGCCACTCAGCTTCACATAGGCTGAAAGTGAAGAGATGGAAAAGGATGTTTCATGCAGATAGTAAAAGGGAGTACAAATGGCTATATTTACATCAGACAAAATAGACTTTAGGTCAAAAACAGTCACAGGAGAGAAAGAAGAATGATATATAATGATAAGAACATAAATTCATCAGAAAGATACAACAGTTTTACATATATGTGCACCCAGAATCAAAGCACTTAAATATAAAAGTCAGATATTAACAGAACTGAAGAAACAATAAGACACGTGAATCCTGTACTTTTCAACAATGCACGGAACATCCAGACAAAACGTTAATAAAGGAGAAGTGGACTTCGATAAAATTACGAACCACACGAACCTAACAGAACATTCCGGCCAACGGCAGCAGAATCTACATTCTTCTCGAGGCACACATGGAACATTCTCCACGGGAGATCATTTAGGCCAGGAAACAAGTCTTAACAAACTTAAGAAACACGAAGTCATATTAAGTATCTTTAATGACCACAATGATATGAAACTATAATAGGAAAAATTGGAAAATTTGTAGAAGTTAAAAAAAAAAAACACATTCCTGAACAACGAATGGGGCAAAAACATCATAAAGGAAATAAAAAAATATTTTGAGACAAATGAAAATGAAAATACAGCATACAAAAATTTATAGGATACATTAAAAGCAATGCCAAGAGGAAAGTTTACAGCATTAAATGCCTACATTAAAAAGGATGATCTCACGTAAACAACCTAACTTCTCACTTCAAAGAAGTAGGAAAGGAACAGACCAAGCGCAAATTTAGCAAAAAGAAGGAAATAAACACTATTAGAGTAGAAGAAAATGAAATAGAGACTATAAAAACAGAAGATCAAAGAAACAAAGAGTTGGGTTTTTTGAAAAAATAAAAAAGAATAGAAAAACTGTTTACTGACCTAAGAAAACGCAAACATAATTAGAAATAAAAGGGGAGAAGGTACCTGGGGAGCTCAGTCAGTTGATTAGGCATCTGACTTCAACTGTGGCTCAGGTCATTATCTCACAATTCCTGAGCTCGAGCCCTGAGTCAGACTCTGTGCTGACAGCTCAGAGTTTGGTGCCTGTTTCAAGATTCTGTCTCTCTCTCTCTCTCTGCCCCTCACCCATTCACACTGTGTGTCTCTCTCTCAAAAATAAACAATTGAATTTATTTTTAAATAAATGAAAGAGAACACAACTGATACCACAGAAACAAAAAGCATCATGCAGGACTATTACAAACAAGTATATGGCAACAAATAAAATAATCTAGAAGAGCAGAGAAATTATACTCTAAAAAGCTGAATTAAGAATAAATAACCTGAAAAAAAATAGATTGAATCAGTAATCAGAAATCTGCCAACAAAGAAAAGCCCAAGACCAGATGGCTTCACTGGGAAATCCTACCAAATATTTATAAAAAGAATTAATGCCAATCCTTTTCGAATTCACCGAAAAAATTAAAGAGAAGGGAACACTTCCAAACTCATTCTATAAGGCAAGCATCACTATGACACCAAAGGTAGACAAAGGCATTAAAAGAAAATTATAGCCAATGTATCTGATGCAAAAGTTCTCAACAAAATACCAGCAGGCTAAATTCAACAGTACATTAAAAGGATTTAGACCATGATCAGGTGGGATTTATCCCTGGGATGCAAAGGTGGTTGAACATTTGCAAATCAGTTACTGTGCTATTCTGTATTAACAGAATGAATGATAAAAATCACAGTCATCTCAATAGATACAGTGAAAATATTTTACAGAATTCTACACTTTGCCATGATTAAAATACTCAAAAACATATATATATATATGTATATATATATATATATCAACATAATTAAGGCAAACTGATAGCTAACATTATATTCAGTGTTAAAAACTGAAAAAAAATTCTCTAAGATTAGGAACAAATATAAAGATGCCACTTTCACCACTTCTGTTCAATATAGTACTGGAAGTTCTAGCCTGTGCAGTTAGGCACTAAAGAGAAATAAAAGACATCCAAGTCAGAAGCAAAAAGTAAAATTTTCTCTGTTTGTGGATGAAATGATCTTAAACACAGAAAATCTCAAAAACTCTATACACCCCCCAAAAAACACAACTGTTAGAGCTAATATATTTTTTTAGTATACAGGATACAAAATCAACATACAAACATCAGTTGTGTTTCTATATACCAAAAATTAATATGAAAAATAAATTAATAAAACAATCCCATTCATTATTATAGGATCTTTTTTTTTTAAAGAAAAATGAGTTTATTATGTATTTTTCTTTCAATATCACTTCTTTAAGTGTGCTCCCTGGATCAGCCACATCAGTGTTATATGGGCACTTGTTAAAAATGCACATTCTTTTTTTTTAATAGTTTATTGTCAAATTGGCTTCCATTTTTTAAAAACATTGGAAATAAACTTATCCAATAAAGTGAAAACCTTGAACAGTGGAAACTATGATACACTGATGAAAGAAATTAAAGATATAAATAAATAGAAAGGCATTCCATTCATATTCATTGATTGGTAGACTTAATGTTGTTAAAACGTCTATGCTACCCAAAGTAATCTACAGATTCAATACTATTCGCACCAAAAAAGCCAATGACATTTTTTACAGAAATAGGACAACAACAATTCTAATATATATTTGGTATAACGAAAGACCCAAAATACCCAAAGTAATCTTGAGAATGAGGAACAGAGCTAAAATCATCACACTTCCTGATTTTAAAATATATTACCAAGTTACAGTAATTTTTTAAGTATGAATTGTATCAAGAATTTTATTTTTTTTAATAGTTTATTGTCAAATTGGTTTCCATATAACACCCAGTGCTCTTCCCCACAAGTGCCCTCCTCCATTACCACCACGTCCCTTCCCCCTCCATCTACCCCTTCAACCTTTGGTTCATTTTCAGTATTCAGTAGTCTCTCAAGTTTTGCGTCCCTGTCTCTCCCCAACTCTCTTTCCCTCTTCCCCTCCCCCTGCTCCTCCATTAGGTTTCTCCTGTTCTCCTGTTAGACCTATGAGTGCAAACATATGGTATCTGTCCTTCTCTGCCTGACTTATTTTGCTTAGCATGACACCCTCGAGGTCCATCCACTTTGCTACAAATGGCCATATTTCATTCTTTCTCATTGCCATGTAATACTCCAGTGTATATATATACCACATCTTCTTGATCCACTCATCAGGTGATGGACATTTGGGCTTTTTCCATGATTTGCCTATTGTTGACAGTGCCACTATGAACGTTGGGGTAATTAAAACAGCATGGTACTGGCATAAAGACACATATAGACCCCTGAAACAGAATAAAGTGCTAAGAAATAAACCCACACATACTCAGTCAACCGATCTTTAGTAAGGGCACCAGGAGTACACAATAGTTAAAGGATAGTGTCTTCAACAAATGGTACTCAAAAATTTGAATATCCGATGCAAAAGAATAAAATTGGACCCCCATCTTACACCATGCAAAAAACTCAACTCAAAATGGAGTAAAGACTTAAACATAAGACCTAAAATTGTACAACTCCTAAATGTAAATATAGGGGGAAATCTTCCTGACATTGGCCCTGGCAATGGTTTCATAGATATGACACCAAAAGCATAGACAATAAAAGCAAAAATAGACAAGTCGGACTGTATCAAACTAAAATGCCTCTATATAGTAAAAGAAGCAACCAACAGAGTGAAAGGGTAACCTAAGGAATTGAAGAAAGTATTTTTGAACTATAATCTCAAAAGGGGTTAACTTCTAAAATATACAAGGGACTCCTACAACTCAGTAGCAATTGATCAGTTAATAATCCAATTGAAAATGGGCAAATGACCTAAATAGACATTTTTCCAAAAAGGACAGAAAATTAGCTGAATGCTACATGTAAGTGATGAATCACTAAATTCTACTCCTGAAATGATTATTACACTATATGTCAACTAACTTGGATTTAAATACAATTTTTTTAAATGACTGAATGTTCAGTGTCACTTATGCCAGTGGATTGGGGCAGAGAGAATGGAAGGTTGTTTTTCAATGGGTATAAAGTTACAATTTTACAAGACGAATAAGTTTTAGAGATCTGCTTTAAAACATAGTGCTGCTGATTAACAATACTGTGTTGTGTGCCTAAAATTTAAGAGGGTGGATCTCAAGGGTTCATTCTTATCACACACGGACACAAAGGCAAAGGAACATAAGGACATTTTTAGAGGAGATGAATATGTTTATTATATTGATTGTGGTGATGGTATCACAGATGTCTGAATATGTCCAAACACATAAAAAATCGAATACATTAAACATGTGCAATTTTAACACACCGATTACACTTCAGTAAAGCCATAAAAAGTAAATACCACACACCTGAGTCAAATTTCCCCCCCCCCAGTAATGTAATTCACAAGGAAGTAATTAACTCTCTTGGTGGTTGAGGTGTCCAAGTTTATTCTGTTTAATCTAAATTTATATATATATATATATTTTAATGTTTATTTATTTTGAGAGAGACAGAGCATAAGTGGGAGAGGGGCAGATAGGAGACACAGAACCTGAAGCAGGCTCCAGGATCTGAGCTGTCTGCACAGAGCCAACCAATTGAGTCACCCAGGTGCCCCTGTTTAATCTAAATCTTAAAACCTAGGCTTGTCTGGGTGGTTTGACTGATCTCACAGCTCGTGTGTTTAAGCCCTGTAATAGCCTTTCTGCTGTCAGCACAGAGCCTGCTCCGGATCCTCTGTCCTCCTCTCTCTGCCCCTCCCTCACTTGAATTCTCTCTCTTAAAAATAAATAAACATTTTTTAAAAATCTGAAAGCCTAAATATGAAGAACTTGTGAAGACGGAATTTAACACAAGGAATATTGTGGAAAATGATGTAGGTACTGGAAGATGTGGTGTAATGTCAGAAAAAGGCCTGTAGTAATACTAGAAGGAAAGGCCAGCTTTTCAGTGGACTCAAATGCTAGGGATAACTCTGTTGCCCAAGTATAAGCAATACCCCATGTGTTGTTTTGTTTTGTCCCATGCTTGCAAACCTGCTTTCAGCGACTGAAGCTGAAAGTGTCAGAATTCCCCTTTCCCAACCTTCCTTGAATCTACAACAGGCAATGTGATTCTTAGCTGGACAATGGGTTCTGAGAAGAAATTTTCTATAGGGCTTATGGGAATATGTTTTCCCCTTACATGAAAGGAAAAATCAGAAGGAACTCTTCTTTCTAACTTTGGTTATTGCTGTGTAATATTATGATACCAGGAGCAATGTATGCACCTGCACCTATGACTTTTCCTTTCTGTATCCTTGTTAAAACAGAGTAGAGTGTTGGAAACGTGGATATTTGATAATACTCTTGTTTTGCTGATTTAACCAGCCTTGAAATTCTCCACCCCCGACCTTGTTATGTGATAAGATACTTATCTATGTTGCTTGAACTATTACTAATTAGGATTCTGTTATTTGGAGATAAGTTTTCCTAATCAATACAATCCTGTAAATATTATGAGGCCATAGAATGGGGCAAAGCAGTAAAGTAACAGGATGATATATTTATATTTACAAATATCACTTTCAGTATAGTGAAAAAGGCACATAGCAAAGGAGAAGAATGCAGATAAATTAGTTAGAAGGTTGGTTTTATATTAAGATGAGTAAATAGTGATGGGAAAATAAAGTAAGCAGCAGAAGATATTTAGAGCACCATTTTCTTAAGTATATTTCATGGAATGTTAGCTTTGAATGGTTTTATTAGATAGTAAATAGAAAAGTTTGGACATCAAATAATAACTTGGGAAAACACTAAGCTAAGTCAAACTCTCATTCACTAAAATGCAGTATAAACTCTTAACTGGGGATGAATAAGAGATTTTTCTCTATGTAAAAGAATTTTTATTGAACTATTGTTTCATAGAACACATTGTAGGAAATTCTAGACTTGGGTTATATCTATTTGATAGAATGCCCCAATCCTGAGGGTTAAACATGAAATAAAGTTTCTTTTTTTTTTCAACTTTTTTAATGTTTATTTTTAAGAGAGAGAGAGAGTGAGAGAGCACAAGCGAGGGAGGGGCAGAGAGAGAGGGAGACACAGAATCTGAAGCAGGCTCCAAGGCTCTTCTGAACTGTCAGCACAGAGTCAGATCCGGGGCTTGAACTCATGAACCACGAGATCATGGCCTGAGCCAAAGTCAGATGCTTAACCGACTGAGCCACCCAGGTGCCCCAAAATGTCTCAGTTTCTATCTTGAGTGGTATGATAGTGCTACCATTAATTGTGACAGAAACTTTTATGGGGAGATAATTCATTCTTGGACTTTCTAAATTTTGAGTTGCCTGTGGGATAACCAAATAGGAAGAGTTTGCTAGTTATTTGAATATGCATCTGAAGTTCAACAATATTTTTTCTAGATACATAGGTACTGATTAAAGAAGAAATTGTCTATATTAAATTCTTTAGTATAGACTTTGATCGAACTTCCTTTCTAATTGAGGACATTTGAGGCTTGGAGAATATCCTTTGCATTTCTAATTGGACATTAGTTTCTAGTGAAATATCTAAGGGGGGAGATGTAGGGCAGCCTGCAAACTTATAAGAGCTATAACATTTATAACAGCTATTCATCTGATATCCTCTTTGTCTGTTGAAAAGTCATCTTTGAAAAGTATAGATTCACTCCTTAGAGGGAGAGGTAGATAATGAGTGTTTGCTTCTAGCAATACCTATGATGTGTGAACTTTGGACAATGTCAGAATCTCTCATGTCTCCCTCAGTCTTGAGTGCAAGCGTTTCTGTTATTAACTGCAGCTGAATGTGAAGCAGGAACCTGGAGATAGAAAAACTTGAGTGGCCTCTATGAACTCTCTAAGCTACAGAACCCTATAAACCCAATTATGTGTATATTTTTAAAGAGACCGAAAGTTAAACTATTGATACTTTTAGATGGAGCAGCATGAGCACCATTTTGTGGACTCTGGAATAGAGTGAGTGACTCATAAAGACCACTCATCAAGCACTCTCTCCTTCCTGAAGGCCCTTTGAGTGTTTACCCCTCTGGCATTCCATGTCAAAACGCGTATCTGAACTCTCATCTTTTTTCATCAGCCACTATGCTCTAGATGTGACATAATATGGAGAAACTGCAGGGCACAATTGCCAAGTCTGCCATTATATCGGTGTGCCTTGTTAAGCCCGGCCATAGGCAAGGGAGTGATGTTCTCACCTTTTCTTGCTAGGTATTCAGAGAATGACCACTGCAGACATGTAAACACTTGACATGGAAGCAAAACAAGTTGATGGTGATGAAGCAGGGAAAACAGCAAAGCATATGTAGAAGTTGCATAGAGCATCCTTGCCCAGAGGAAACGTTATATAATTTTTCCTCCCAAGATTTATTTGAGTTGAATTTCATTTGGGGAGGCTATAGTTAATATGTCTGACATGTTATACATGGCAAGCTTAAAACAATAAAAAAAACTCCATACAAAGAGATTCTTACAATACATCTCAGAATTTTGAAGTCAAATTTGAACTTAAGGGGATTTAACACTCCCTCCTGTGTATTCCTGCCCCACCCCCACCCCAGCTAGCCCTCCCCAGAAGCCAGCTCACCACTCACAGTGGGGATGAGCTCTGGGGGCTGCGTGTCCATCTCCACCTTGGGCCTCCTGCCTTCACTAAGCCAGACTGTCCCTGTCTCAACCCCCAAGGCCCAGGGAGGGGCAGGTGTTGGGGGCCACAGGCTCTCCTGCCTCTTCTCCCCTCCTCCCTCTGCCCTGCTGGGTGACCTGTCTTCCCCAGGCTAAGTTCCTAGCCAGCCAGGCCACCTTTGGGGGCAGGACAAGAGGACCCGGTAACTGGGCATGTAGTACAGTAAAGATGACTATCCATTCTTTGTCACAGCCCCACATGGCACGTGAAATTGCCCTTCCCTTGGGTTTATCTGTTTGTTTATGCTGTATGACTACTTAAACAATAGAATGTGGTAGAAATCTTACTGTGCCTGTTGCAAAGTTAGGCTTTAAAATATCTGGCAGCTTCTATTTGCTCACTTTTGAAACAATCACTGTTGGGAAGCCCCTTCTCAAATCCACCTGCTGCTCAGAAGCCAAAGCCACATGGGGAGGCCGCGAGTGTGAGTTCTGTTCAGCAGTCTCACTGAGCTCCCAGCCAAATGGCAACATCATCTACCAGCCATGTGAGGAAGCCATTTGGGCTGAAACAGCCCAAATGAAGTCTCCTGATCATGTAGTCCCAGCTTACGTCACACAGACGAGCACTACCCAGCTGACCTTGGTCAATATATAGAATCCTGGGAAATAATAAAATTGTGGTGTTTAGCCACTACGTTTGATTTGATTTGCTCTACAGTCAGTGGTTCATGGTTGAAATAGAGAACATGGTTTATTGTTGTGAACAAGTACATTCTTAACTTTTAGATGCTCTTCAGCAATAAGAAATTCCTGTCAGCTGACACATGAGAAAATAAAGAATGGTTCCATATGCTGCTTATGAAGTAATAGAAGTCGATGAAGTTCATGATTAGCTGCATTAGTGGATCCCAAGCATATGTAGGTCTGCGATTTGTAAAAGAAAAACAGGGAACAACTGTGTTCAGTCACCACAGTATGGAGAGGCCACTCACTGGAATATAATATAATATAATATAATATAACCATATAACTATGTAATAAAAAGCTTATAGTATTATGGCTAACTGAAGAAATATTGAGATATATCACTGTATATGAAATATAATTATAACCACATAAAATAAATAGGGCAAAATATGTCTAAGAAGAAAAGGCTGAGAACAAGACTGCAAAGTATTCATTAACTTCCCTGGATGAACCATTTGCATACTTAACTCTTGGGGTAAAAACAAGAGCAAGCAAAACCCAATGCAGCAACAGACGAGAGAATAGTTCCATCTCTCCTGGTCAGAGGTGACTTCATTGAGGACCGTTCACTTGAGATGAGCTTTACAAGATGAGTAGTAATTTATAAGTTGGTGGATGAGAGGAAAAGTCTAAGCAGAGGAAGTAACCTATGCAAAGTCACAGAAAGAGATAAAATATCAAAGAGTAATAACTTCTGGAAACTGTAATTGTTCTGGCGCATAATTTAAGGAGGGGGTAGAGAGAGAAAAGCAGGTTATAATATTATAGACCAATACTAAACTCGGTATTTCCATTTGGATTGATTTCTCCTTTTTCTTTGAATGCCTAGTTATGCTTTATATTATAGATATTTGACCACATACCTTACATTCTATTCTAGATCATAAAGTCCTTGAACCAGAGGCTTCGTTCAACAAATGTCAGTGTGCTAACCTTGCTTTCCCAGGCTCCTTCTAGCTGTTTAAGATTTTGACAAAGACCTTGGGACTCTAACCTACCAAGAGCAGAAAGTGAGCTGAGGCTTCTGTAATCCCAAAATGGTCATACTCCACAAAACCCAATGGAGATTATGACTGAGAAGGAAAATGGATAAAGAGGAAGAAGAGCCAAGGGAAAATGAACAAATTAGAATTTTTCAGAGGGAAGAGTCTGGGCCAATCAAGGGGTTGCCCCCTGTCAATGCCCAGAGGAGGGATTCCTTAGAGTGTTGACTTAGCTGAGCTTGTTATGTTCCAGCATGTACTGTGTCTACCATTCTTTCCCCTCCAAAAATGAAGAGTGTGTATTGTGGTTATCTTACGTCAGCACGGGGGTGGAGACTAAGATACCTGGTTTCGTTACCCAACAATTTCAAAAAGGTGAGGGGCTACACCTGTTCTGATGGGGACCCTCCTGCCACATACGCAGAGGCTCTGGACTCTCGGGGTGCAGTGTCTGTGTGGGTTTTTGAACTTACTCCTTATGGGAGAGTTGCAATGCATTCTCTGTATTTGAAGAAATGAACAAAAGGATATACAAGCTCTAGAAATATGACCTATGCTCAACCAAATATTTGTATGCTCTCTCTTCATTTCTCTGACATATTTGCAAATTAGATTGGGGCTGTGTGGTTAGCTGTGGCCAGTCGACGGTGAGCAGAACGAGTGTGTCTTACTTCTGTGGTCACACAGTTAAGACCTAGGATAACGTTTCTCTCCCTCTCTCCCCCTGCCATGTCAGTTCGAAGTACATTTAATTTATACGATGTAGACGAAAACCAGAGGAAGATATCCTAGCCTGCATGAGACTGTATTTAATCACTGAAACCTGCAAATTTGTTTATTGCTACAATGAGTATTAGTCACCTTAACAAACGAATTCCTGGGAGGAAGTGCTTAGCAAAGCCTTTCGAATTTCTTCTCCAATATTTCGCACACCCTTGTGAGGGATGTTTATATCATTTATATCTTCCAATCCTTTCTTCAGTTTCTGCTCCATCTCTGCAATATGTATAACAAAACAGTTTGCTAATTTGGTCTTATCCTCTGTATGCTTTCTGAAGTGAAGTAACATATCTCTGGCGGTGGCCTGTTTTCCAAACATGAGTGGATTTATAATCCTAGTATCCAGCCAGAAATTAATTTTTCTTCCCTGGCTTGCAATTCCCATCTACTGGGTTGTCCGCTGCGATCTCGTAACTTGAAATGTTCTCTCCAGCTTGTTGGAGCTACATCTCTAACTTAAATTTCCAGGGCTAATGCTTCCCATTGTTCATCTTTGTTTCTGCTAATTTAATTTCAGAATACTTCCTTTCTTACTGTACATTTCTTCACAAAGAAGGCAGCATTCCATTCTTAATACAGAGCTTAAGAGTTTAAGGGCTCATTCACATATGGTAATGTATTTGATTCTCAAAATAACTCTGCAGAATCCAGGCATGAATGGTATTATTTATGTCTTATCCCCATATTCCAGATGAGGAAAATGAGACCCAGGTGACTTCCCCAAATCCCCCGGCCATGACTGCCCACCCATCAATTCTTATTCCAAGTCTCAGTGTTCCACTCTACCTTTATTACCTTCTACCAATCTTCTCATTTGTTGCTGGTCACATATTTTGTATATACATCAGTCACTAATATGAAATCTGACATGTTTTGAAACCTATCTTACTGTGCCTAAAATCATATTGATCCAATATGATATAATGCCACAAGTTGTAAGGAAGAAAAAGTTGGAAATCCAAATAGGAAATAGCAAAGCTAAAAATTAAGGAAAGAGAAAAACAGACATTTGAGGTATTTCCATTGCTTTTTTTTGCTTGCTTGTTTGTTTTTTGTTATGAGTTTGCACACACGTTTCATTTTGTTTTGTTTTGCTATTGAAAACAGTTCTCCCATGAGCATTCTTGTTCAACTCCTGATGCTCATGAACAAGATTTTCTCCCAGTCTAAGTGATAGAGCTAGCATTAGAAACGTTGGGGAAGTTTGAATGAAAAAGCCGATTCAAAAACATCTGGTGTGCATGTGTCTCGCTGGTGGAAGAGGCCCTGGCCCGGCAGTTCCAAGCTGACCCAAATCAGGAGGTACAAACACTGGCAAGAGGCGCATGCCACTTCAGCAGCACCTCCACCACCTGGAACCGGGGCTGTCCCCCGACCCTGGGCCATTGCCTTTGCTCCCAACCCTGGTCAGGCTGCACAGGGGTGGGTACAGTGTGTGCCCAGGGACCTCCGTCATTCCAGAGGAGGCTGCCCCTGCTGGAGCCATGGCGGGGTCCTCAGGAGGCGGCTCTGTGCCATGTCTTGTGGGATTCCTGGCTGCATCTTCGTCCCCATCAGCAGCTTCCTTGGTGGGCACTGCACCCGAGAGGGTGCCTTGAGCACGGCCTGTGCCACCTTGGCCCAATGCCTGTGCCTCCCACAGATCCTGTCATTGAGTAAAATTTATTTCATTTCATAAATAAACCTTTAGTTAGTTAGTTATTACTTTGAGAGAGAGAGAGAGAGAGAGAGCAGGTGAGGGGCAGAGAGAGAGAGAAGGGGAGAGGGAGAGAGAGAAACCTAAGCATGTTCCATGCGCAATGCAGAGCCTGATGCGGGGCTCAATCTCAGGACCACAAGATCATGACCTGAACCACTGTCAAGAGTTGGTTGCTTAACTGACTGAACCACCCAAGTGCCCCCCCAAAAAAAACTTCTGTGTATAATCCCCATACATGTGTATATATGTGTGTGTGTGCATATATATACTATAGATACATGAAATATATAACATATAGTATCATATATATGATATGTAGAGTATGATACAATTTTTTAAAGCTCCAAAACAATTTGCAGTTTATTATTCAATAATAACTATTAAAATACTTTTTTTAATATTTATTTTGGGGAGCAAGTGAGGGAGGAACAGAGAGAGGGGGACAGAGGATCCAAAGTGGGTTCTGTGCTGATAGGCTAATAGCAGTGAGCCTAATGTGAGGCTTGAACCCATGAACTCGAGATTGTAGGCTGAGCCAAAGTTGGATGCTCAAGTGACTGAGCCACCTAGGCACCCCTAAAGTACTTATTGAAAAATGGAACTGTGCAATTTTCTTCAATATGTAGCCACAACTTTGCTTTTAGAGATCATCATAACATTATTTCTGGTATCACACTTAGGATTTTTATACAATTATCAAACCTACACATTGACAGCTCACTTCTTGAGATATAAAAACTGAGCATCATTATTTCTACCTTCAATGACATAACACTAGCTGCCTTTTCAAATATAATTTAATATTTTGTGTCATATGGAATTAAATACTAAATTTAAATATAGTTCTGGCATAGTACTTGTAAATTTAGTTTGTCACTTCAACTCTTTTTCACTTGTATTTTATTTTTGTACTAAATGAACATTAAAAAATTGAATTTTTTCATAGTCTGACTATTCATTGTTATAAAACTAAAGGTAATCATATGAAAAAAATTGGAGATGTAACTACTCTACTTTCTAGTATGATAGTATCAAATAGGTAAAAAAAAAAAAAAAAAAAAGAAGAATTCTTGTAGTAAGCCAATACAACTTGCTGAATACTATTTACAAAACTGTCCTGTCACCCAATATGGAGGAAATTTTATAATTTGGGGGCTATCTGTTCCACAGCCAACTCTCCTTCTTAGGCATTAGGGTTTGAATCATATCCAGCCTTATGAAGTGACTGGCAAAATCTCAAAGCACCATGGGTAATGAAAGATCGAAGAGAAGGAAGGGGGAAAAAGTAAACAATGTCACCATGTTCTGGTCCCCTTTTAAGTACTAAGTTAGATGGCCAGAACTTAGCTCTAGAAAACTGCCGAATATCATAAGGTAAAAGGTTAAAAATCATTACCAGTTCACTCCTGCAGCCTTGGAGGTGAGCACTCGCATCTTTTGAAAGAGAATCTGGGTTAGCTGAGCCCCAGCCCTTCAAGGTGTGTCTCAGCTTTCAGTTCAAGGCCACACTCTTTCTGGGTAGCCTCTAGCCCATGACGAAACGTGAGGATCCAAGGGCTTACCATTTGTGGTCATATTGACTCTCCTCTTATGGGCGGTCTTTACCCTGAAACTTCCTGGTGGTGGGTCGGCTGAGACTTGTGCAGAACTGTCTGAAGGTCGTCCTGCGCGGTCCTGCTTCCTTCCCTTCTTTTTGCAAGTGTGAGACCAGCATCATGGTGAGAAGTCTTTCCCTGACTATTGTTGCCTTTTCTCTCTTTTTTTCTCCCCTCACGGGAATTACCTCCAAAAACTCTCTTGCATTTTTATTTTCCTTTTGGCAAATAAAAGACCCAGACCCAGAGACCCAGAATTGTCACTTGGGAGTCATTATTGACCTTACTGAGATATCAGACTTGTAGCTTCTACCATTTTTGGTGGAGAGGGCTGAGAGAGCATGCGCATATATGAACAACTTCGTAACTAGTCTCAGAAGATCATCAGGAAGCTCAATAACCTGGGAATCGGTACAAAACACAATTAGTAAAACAAAGATTTCTTACAAAAAACTACTTGCAGAAAGTTAGCTGCTAGTCAAAAACTTTAATTTGATTAGGCAGGAAAAGATTCTGTGGCGATTTCGCTAAAGAAAATGGAGAGGGAGGCGCCTGGGTGGCTCAGTTAGTTGAGCAGCCAGCTTTGGTTCAGGTCATGATCTCACAGTTCCTGGGTTCGAGCCCTGCATTGGACTCTGTGCTTACAGCTCAGAGCCTGGAGCCTGCTTCAGATTCTGTGTCTCCCTCCTTCTCTGACCCTCCCCTGCTCATGCTGTGTCTCTCTCTCTCTCTCTCTCTCTCTCTCTCTCTCTCTCAAAAATAAATAAAAACAGTAAAAAAAAAAAAAAGAAAGAAAGAAAATGGACAGGGATTTGCAAAACTCCAATTCATTGTGTACTTTACCAAAACCTAAGTTGCCTCCTCATTATTACTGGTATTCATTTAGATTGTTTTCTAAATTAATCTAATTTAGATTTTCTAGCTCAGGTAAAAAAAAAAAATTCTCCACTTAATGCTTTGGAAGTTAACCAAATTCCTATGGGTTATTTACTTATTTAATAGAAATTAACCAAGGCTAATTATTGATGAGAATATGTCTTGCTGTAGCTTTCTTCAAATACTAAGATCTGTGATACTATGAATTCATGATAAAATAGTCTATGCAGTATTGAGGAAATAGATTACAACCTGCCTGTAGACTGTGGGATACTTGAAGGCATATCTTTATGTCCAACTTTTGAAAGCACTTAGGACAAGTAGGCATTTGTGAAATGTTTCCTAAATTGGACTGAGGTCCAATTTTCCGTGATTCTGTGCCAACGAATCCAGACACAAAATAACTTTATTGCGCTAAGTTTCACTGACATTGATGGCCAGCATTTGCCACGGGAATTGGATGGCAGTATTTAGAGTGGAATTTCAGTGTATATAATTTGAAGGATCCTCTATTCTTTTCGCTTTGTCAGGACCTTAAGTGAGACTTTTGAGTTGTATGTAACTAAAATAGGAGAAAGCATTTATTGGTCTGGCTTGGCCTGCCGATGTTTGGGATTACACCTAATTGCTTTGCTGCTTCTATTTTCATCAGCCTGCTGACAGGATTTTTTGTAAATGTTGGAAGAAAGCCTAACTTAAAGGGGTTAAGCTTCTAAAGTGCTGTGATCTACAGTCAGTCAGAAGTGACAAATCGTAAGCAAAAGATAATCTCTTCCCCTTACAGAAATGCCAGCCCAAATATCATCTGTAGAAAGACTTCAGCAACTTTAATATATTCATGTTAGAGAGCAGAATTTAAAAATAGACATTTGTGGATCTTTTAGGTCCCTGCTGCTTTATAGATTTTAACTATGCTGGTTAGCAAGTCTTTTCAGCTGTGGTCTGATGGTTTGCATAGAGACTCTGTCTTTTATGGAGATTTATGGAAAACCTGTACCACAAAGGCAAGCTAATACCCAGTCCCCCAACTTCATGCATCTTCCATACAATGGAAACCACAGCTTGTCAGGCGAGGGAACGTGAATCTGTTAGAAACGTTTTAAGCTGCAGGTAACAGAACATTCTCCAAAAAAATGCTTAAAAAAAGAAAATGAAATTATATACAAATTATAGAGATATCTTTTCTTTTCTCTTCTTTCTTTCTTTCCTTCTTTCTTTCTTCCTTCCTTCCATCCTGCCTTCCTTCCTTCCTTCCTTCCTTCAAATAGCATCTCTACTAGGTCAGGGATGCAAATATTTCTGTTCATCTGTATCCTTCTCTTGCGGACACAAAATGGCAGTTGCATCTCTAAGCAGAGTGTCACCAAATCACATTCCAAACACAAAGAGAGGAAAGCAGGTAGAAAAGGGGCTTTCCTTTTGTTAAGGAGTAAAATCCTTTTTAGATTCCCCTGCTGGTGTCTCTTTATGTCCAATTAGCTAAAATCAGGTAATATGGTCCTCTCTGGGTCCATGGGTGGCTGGGAAAGTGAGGAGATGGCAAAGAAGAATGAAGATAATCCTAACCAGCTTGGATAAAACTATTAAATTCCATGAGATTGGTTGTAGTTTTCTTTTTGAAGAAATTTGAGAATTTGTTAGCAAGGAAAATGCAAATTTTAGGATAGGCTTGCAATAGTGTTTGTAAACTCTTAGTCAGTCCTAGGCTTGTCCTAATTTGAAGGTCAGACAAACGAATTTCTCTGCTTGTTTCCACATATCGCAGTGTTGGTGCCTGTTTAATATGAAAAGACTAATAAAAGCAAAATTAAAACTAGTAAGTTACAAACAGTAAAGACACTTAAAATGCATCCATAAGATTATCACCGGAAAAAGAATCTGAGTTCAAATTTGCATGTTGCTATTAACATATTCATGTTATGTTTCCACAATTACTCTTGCAAAGTTTGTATTCTTTTGCATCCTGCTCTTTTCATGTGTCATAAATATTTTCCTCTTTCTATATTATTTTAACAATTTTTACTTATCACATCACAGTTTTTCATCTGTTGTTAGCTCCAGATATATGTAACAATTTTCCCGTGATTGGCATTCAGTGTAGCATAAAGGGAAGCTCAGGAATTAGAGCATAATCATCCTTGGCCTGGAGTTTCAGTTCTGTCACTTACACGGTGAATGACCTTTCAAGTTATTTAACTGCCCTGAGCTATAGTTTTTATACCTATAGAATAAAGTGAATAGTAACACTCTAAAGGTAATAATTATCAATTATTAAGTACATTTTATTCATTGAATTAGGTAAAGTTAATAAGTAAGTTGCTTCCTGTAAATTGCTTAACATGGATCTCACTGTGCAATCCAATATGGAGTCACGAGCCACACGTGACTACCATGTGTGTGTATAGATAGCTCGGTCTCTATATCTATGTATATCAACGTTTATTTATTTATTTTGAGAGAGAGAGCAGGGGAGCAAGCTCTCAGTGCAGAGCCCAATGCAAAGCTGATCTCATGACCTGTGAGATCATGACCTGAGCAGAAATCAGGATTCAGATGGTTAGCCAGCTGAGACGGACACCCCGGCGCCCCCGTGTGGGATTACTTAAATTTAGGTTTAAATTAGTTAAAATAAAAATTTAGTTCTTCAGTTGCACAAACATTTCAGGAGCTCAGTAGCCACATGTGGTGGGTGGTGACCATATTCAACGGTGCGGGAAAAGGTATTTACATCATTACAGAAAATCTCATTGGACAGCACTGACTAGAATATAGTAAGAGCTCAATAAGTAGTGGTGCATTTACCTTTTCCTTCTTCTGAATGTCCTTGGGGAAATATTCTACTTCCTTATGGTGAAGCTCATAACAATTAAAATCATGACATTTCATTTATATTTAAGTAGAACTGAACACCTGTCAAAATGCTTTCAAAAATATTTAGACCCTCTGCAAGCCAAGTCTTTTTATACATTTAATTACAGAACTGCTAGTTTAGAATAATGATGTCACATAGTAACAGTCAATAAATGCAGTCACTGAGCGAAAGAAAGATTGACCGAATGATAATACAACCCAATAAAGCATCTGAGCAAAGATCTGGTTACCTTTTTTTTTTAACTTTTTTTTTACATTTTATTATTTATTTTTGAGAGACAGAGAGAAGCAGAGCACAAGTCGGGGAGGGACAGAGAGAGAAAGAGAGACACATAATCTGAAGCAGGCTCCAGCACAGAGCCTGACGTGGGGCTCAAACCCACAAACCGTGAGATCATGACCTGAGCTGAAGTCAGACACTTAACTGGCTGAGCCACCAGGCGCCCCAGATCTGGTCACTTTTATAGATGAAAATGTTGAGTCACTTAGTAAGTTACCAATATATTACAAATCAGCACCCAGTTGTCCAGGACTAGGTATTATCTCATAATGTCACTAACAAATATTTCAAAACTGAATTATGGATAAATCAGTGTTAGTTCTAAAGATCAATGGAGAAACTTCCATCTCTATTCTGTGACAAATGTGTCTGAAATTAGTGTGTGTATATACACCTCCACATATATATAAATATGTATATACATATATTTTACACATACAATATGTACATGTATTAAATATATAATATACATAAGCACTACATTTATGTTTAATCCGGGGTCTCTACTAATACTCACTGTATTAATGATATTAATACTCTATTATGGTCAGAAGGTTCAGGATGCCAAATTGTGCCCCAAACATATCCAGGTCTGCTCTTGAAAATTCCAAGGGAAATTTGTAAACAAACAAACAAAAAAAACCAATCACAAATAAGAATTAAAGACACATTTTATTTTGACTGGTCTGGAGCTCATAACTTCAATGCCCGGCATTCTGGGAAAGGGAGCTAGAATTAGTGATCTACCCAAAGCCCGCAAGGGTGTCTCCCTCCGCTTGTCTAAGTTTTGCCATAAGCCACCTTTCAGAGGCTGATTGATTCCCAAGACACAGTACACTGAGAAGCAGAAATCTTTCAAGGCTGTCTTAACTGATCTTGCAGCACAAACAGAAGAGGCAAAATGTGGGCTCCAGAGTGGTCCCTTACTTCCCTGAGAGCAGGCCCTAGAATGACTTCCTACTTTGGCATCTAGAGGACAAGACTAAAGTGAGAGACTACAGAAGGAAGGAAAACATTCATGTCTCTACAGGTGCCTGAGCTTTCCATGCACAGTTGTCTTTCCCACAGGTACAATGATCTAATTAGAGTTTCAAGATAGAACTCAATTAAAAAAAGCTTCTTCTTGATTTGTGAAAAACTAAAGGTAGAGTCACATAGAAGAAAAGATCTTCCCTGCTGCATTTGGGACCAAGGAACCACCAGTCCCTTGATCTCTTACCTAGATTTTTATATTTAATTTTATCACAGGGTGTGTCTAGTTTTGCTTAAAGAATGCGTATGTAGAAACATCTTTTTGAAGTGTCTTGCACTGAGCAGAGGTTAGTTTTTTAACTGTCGATTTGACATGAAATCTGCTACCGATGGAGTGTTTGTGCCTTCCCACAAGTCGTATGTTGAAATGGATCTCCAATGTGACGGTATTTGGAGCTGACGTGTTCGGGAGGTGATTAGCTCATGAAGGCACAGAACCTTGTGAATGACGAGTGCCCTTATAAAAGAAACCAGAGGGTTCCCTCTCTCCTTCCACCATGGAAGGACACAGGCAGAAGAGGGCAGTTTACAGCTTGGAAAGGGGCTCCCACCAGCACTTGACCATCTGGCACCCTGATCTCAGATTTAAGCCCGAACTGTCAAAATAAATTTCTGTTTTATCTAAGCCATCCGGTTTATGGTACTTTGTTCTAGCCGCCTGAACTAAGACAGATTAAGTAGAAATTAACAGAAACTATTGAAGGCAGATACTTAAGTCCCATAAGTACTGATTAGCTGAAGCCTTTGTGACCTACAAAGGCTCAGAGAAAGAAGGATCATGACACACCATTCAGTACAATTGTGTGAGTTCGGGGTGATCTATGTGTTTGTGTCAGATGTCATCCCAAGGGAAATCATTCATTTTTTGTTCCTAAACTACTTCTGGATGCACCAAAATGAAGCAGACTTTTTCCTGAAGTTACAGACTAAATATAATCATTTAAATCGTATAATCATCTTATTCTACAGTTGGAAGATCATTTTTAATCTTTATTTTCAACCCTGCTCATTGCTGTTTAGGACAACTTAAACATACACTGTGAGCTAACTTTTCTGTACTGTTGTCTGTTAACATCTATCTTATTATATAAATAAAACACAAATCAGGAAAAACAGTGAGGATCAAATTGTGGTTTTGGTCACTTTTCCTTTCAAAGTTGAAAAATCTTTATCAACTAGAGACGATAAAAAATGATGAGAATTGGCCAAAATTTTCTAAAAACCAAAGAATCTGTTGGGAACCATAGTCACAAATAACCAGTGTAATAAATCCCAGTTATCTATTGATATAATTTTGTACACCAGCCCGGATTAGGGAATATACCCAGTCTTCTGATAAAAAAAAAAAAATACGGAGTTTGACTGTTATTTTCTATATAGATGATCATAGTGTAACTTTACACTTTTTATAATAGTGATACTGGCGTATCATTATTTCAGCTTGTTAATTGATGATATCTCTCAAATGATGAGACAGATCAGTTCTGTTTGTCAGTTACTGTATTTAGTAATTCTGTTTGTAAGCTCTATAAGTTGTAGTCAAGGGTTATGTGTGCCACAAAAGGCCAGAAGACATGGGTGTATACATTTGTATTTGTGTAACAGTATGATACATGGGGGGAATAGACCACTACTGTTGATTGAATATCTACTGTGTTCTAGGCACTGTTCTGGATACTTTACATTCATTCTTTTATTCTCTGGATACTTGTCATTAATTATATTTGAAAGATTAATTCATCCAAATACATCAATATTATGTCACACACACACACACAAACCCACTCTGTTTTGGTCCACTTAGTGGTATTAAAAGCAATTCACATTTCACCTTTTGGCAATACCTTTAGTTTTTGAAGCTAGTATAAATGAGTATAAATGCTGCTTAACTATAAACAAATCTTTTAAGTCCCGGAGGGAGGCTGAAATTAGCATATCTAGTAAACAGCCTTAGTTGAAAAAAACGTTTTGTTTGTGGTTTCTAAATAAAAATGTGTCTGTGTATACATGTATTATCAGGGAATGTTAACATTGATACCTAGTAGGTTTCAAATGTACTGTGTACGGAGATGTACTAGCCTGCCGGAAACGCCGTGACAAAATATTACAGCCTGGGAGATTACACAACAGAAATTTATTTTCTCACCGTTCTCAAAGTCTAGATTGAGGTACCAGCTGACTCCGTGTCTAGTGAAGGCTCTCTTTCTGGTTTGCAAAAGCTGCTCCTTGGCTCTGTCCTCATGTGGCTTTGTCACATCGTGCGTGTGGAGATCTCGGGAATCTCTTCCTCTTCTTACAAGGACGCCAACACTACTAGATAAAGTCCTTCCCTTATCACCTCATTTTCCTTTGCTGACCTCCTGAAGGCCCCATCTCTATATACAATCGCATGGTAGTGCTTTGAGAGCTCTAGAACTCAGCGCATAACATCTCTCCCCAAACCTCTGCCCTCAGACACTTGACCAAACTCGAGCATGGCTGCTAGTGACATAAGCCATGCCCCTAGGGTAACCCCAGGGCCCCTCATGAAAAAGCTGGCCTGAGAAAACTCGGTGCTGCCTGGAGAATTCACTGTTTGTTTCATCCAACACTGGAGGACAGGCCCCAAACTCCTTAGAGCTTTTACTAAAGAGGACTCACAATTATGAATAGGTATCTCTTACCACATGTGATTTTTCTCAAAGACCTGAGAGCCACTCCTTTGAAATTAGTCATCTGGAAGGGTAGGACCAATGCCTTCCAGTGTTTATAGGAGCACAGAATCCTGACGTCAATTAACTGTCAGCTTGCAAACACAGCTGACTGAATCACATTCACACTGGCCAGTGGTTTGTGGTTTTTCACTTCTCTGACTCTACTAAGCCCCGCTTTCCCTCCCGGCGTCTTCCTTCAAAGAACCCAATCACATCTGCCCAAATCAGAATGGAACTCTCAGTTCGTTCTTTCACTGTCAGTACTCATTGAGTAAAATCTGTTTTCACTTCTTTAACGATTGTTAATCATGTTTGACAGCTTCAATATACAAATTTGGTGGAGAGGGGACACAGGTCAGTCCTAACAAGGGGTAACATTAAAGTTAGATATGGGTGAGACCAGGTCTATCAAGTGACTATAAGACTCTTCTATAAGGAAGAAAAATTGTCAATTGTTTCCTGCTCCATATCCTTGCTTCTAGTGAATTTCTGCCAGTGTTTGCAACAATTCATCTTAACATTCTGCTTACCTTCTTGAGGGATAACTACCCTTCGTTTAGTGAAGACCAAATAATCTAGGTAACTAGGTGCTGCAGAAGCACCCAATTGCTTAGAAACCGAAAGAGCAAAACCCTTTTCTCACTATCCCAGGTCACCGGCCGTGGCTGTGCAGCTCGGATACTGGAGGAAGCTAACTCTGACGAGTATAATTGACATGCAGGAGGTTGAGTAGGGAATATTCTTGGAAGGAAAGGGAAGCAAGCAGGTTTGGACAGAGGGAGAAACTGGGCTGCAACACAGGCTCAATGGAGACCTTGGCTAACGCCACAGCAAGTTCTGAGCAACCGTGACCCTTAGGCGTTGTGCTGAGTTAGGACAAGGGGAGAGCCCGATGCCCATTGTTGTGTACAGACCACCCCCATCAGGGAGAGTGCGGCTTTCTTTAATAAGCACCCCGTGTGGGGGCGTTGGCTAGGGATTTCTAGTCCCAGTGTTCTGAGCACCGAGGACAGTAAGTACTTCATTCCCGAAGGGCACATTACACATCCGCCACATTGCCGAGTAAAAGGTTTCTCTCTGGGAAATGAAATCTTGAGTTAATCGGACAAGAGAAGACAGAATGGTTAAAATTCTTTCATCCTAGTGAGAAATGGCTAGATCTAGCTCACAAAAATAATTTTCAGCAAAAGAAGTCAGACGCATCAGAGTACACATTTTAGAATTCCATTTTCCTGATATTGGCAAAATTAATGTATGGGTGTTAGAAGTCAAAATAATGTTTACATTGGATGTGTTTTTATTTTTTGATTTGGTAGAATTTTTATCATTAAGTTGTTAATTCTTGTTATTTGTTACAAATAGCTTTAAGCACAAAGATTGCATTCCTAATTTTGTGGGTGTATTTAGTGAAGAAAATAAATATAAAATTATATAATCTTTAAGATTTATATATTTATAAAGTTAGTCAAAATTAGGGCTCCATAAGAATTTTTATTTAAGGAGGGTCCATCAGTTTTTCAAACTTCTAAAAAGCTCTTTCATAGAAATTCAGTTAGGTGGGAGCCAGTGTTTGGGCAGACAGTGATAAGCAGCTAGGAAAATAGAAGCGAGATTACTTTGACTGAAAGGCAAAATGTGGAATCAGACCCAAGACAAACACTGGCAAAGACAAGATTAAATACTAGAACCTGGAACTTAAAGACACAGAGCTGTCACACGAGAGTTGGGGATGATTTTTCACAGGATAATAAGAAAATAACTACCGTATATTGAGCCTTTCCATGGATCAGGCATCCTGGTCCATGCATTTGAAAATGCATGCTAAAATATTATCTAAAAATTTCAGAATAAAGAAAGTGATATTTTCATCAGAAGTTTTACTGAAGCAGGCATTGAGGCTTAAAGTGGTTAAAGTCACAGAAAAAAAGTGTTTCAGCCAAGATTCAGTCCAAGTCTGTTTCAAAGAAAGTTTCTCCTCTTTATATTACCTAATAATAAACTGAAACTAATTTGAGATTCACACACACACGCACATGCATTATATGTATGTGCGACAATAATAAAGGTTTTTAGCCATAAACAGCTGTGACACAAGCCATGAGGAATAGACAGCCTCAAATCAGATAGTCTAAGAGAAGTCATTCAATTCTGAGGCATTCTTCTCAGGCATTGTACATACTTTGGTTTCATTTTTCCTCATTGCAATCAGCAGAGGAATTTACTTGGAAGCAAAAACTTTGGTTTCTTAACTATTATTACCCACCTGAAGTCATCGTTTCTGTTTATTACATCATAATCATCTCTCCGTTCCACCAAATGTACATTCCCAAAGAGGAAATTATGATTTCAAGAGAAGACAATGGAGCAGGAACAGATGTGCTACTAAAAGAGAGACATCCTATTATCCTGAAAATGTACTCCATAATGAAAAACAAGGGAAAAGAGATCAGAAGGTATTGTCATATTTCAAAATAGAGTCTGTTTTAGCAGCAGGATTACATTTAAACAGAAAGATCTGCTGAAGTTTCGATGTACCACTCATAGCACTTTATGCTTGACGCTTTATATACTAGAGAAAGTGCAAAAAGTTTTGAAAAAAAAATTCCTCTTCTGAATTGTTGGTAAATCTTTTACTGTAGCCTTTGCAACATTTTCCTCTATTATGATTTTCTCTAGTGGCAACAAGTTGACCCTATTTCCAAGTGTGACACTTTCATGTGGCTCCGATTCCATGATTCCCAAAACTTCTCTTAGACTGCACCATCTGCTTCAGAGATCTTCATGAAATATATGTCTTCTTGACTCTGGGGAAGGAGATATTGACAGAATGGGAAACCATGTAATGACTCAGAGTTTTTAAAAATGTGTGTTTGGTCACACCGATTCATTTATAAATCATCCCTTTTTCACTTAATATGTGTCAGACGTTTGATAGGCTAATGGTACAGAGATTAAATATTTGTTACATAAACTTAAAGCAGCCATAGCAGAGTTAAAGAGATCAATTAATGGATAATCACAAAACTGTGATCAATGCTATAACAGAGATACTCAGTCTGTCCAGAGAAAGTTCCTTGTAAATGCAGAGCCCCAGATCAGATTAATGGAAGGAGACCAAAAATGAGCAAAAACAGTGTTTGCAAAGATACAACAGTAAAACCAAGCATGGTACGTTAGGGACAGGGACAGATAGTCATACATAGGTGTTGAGAGGGGTTTTGGCTATGGAGGAGACAGGTGAGGTTGGCAACGTGGGCCGGGCAGGGCCAACTGAGCTTTTAAATTAGTAGTAAAGTGCGTAGAACTTTGCCTTATCTGAGGGTCATTCTGAGAAAATTCCTGAACTAAATCGGCTCCCGGTGGGAGCTCGGTAAAAACCAATCTGTTTTCTTCCCAGGAGCTGCCTTTTATCTCCCTTTGAATATCCTGGGTTTGGAGTACTTTGTGCTCGCTTTTTCTGTGGCAATAGAAACATTTTTTTTCTGTCATTTCCTTTCTATTTCTACTTGTTCCTCCACTCCTTTCCCACAGGCCTACTGTGTTATCTTTTTTATGAACTTTGATTAACTCAGAGTCAACGGATTAGTAACATCATCATACCTACAAAGATCCTTGAGCTGATACACCATCCTATTGCCATATTCTGCCCACATTCAGGAAGAATTACATGAGGCATGCGCAGAGGAGGCAGGAATTTCCAGGGCATCTTAGAATTCTGTCCACCACATGGGCCATCCAACAGAACCCCATCGCAGTCTTTTTACATTGTAGGTACTCAATATATAGTTGTCCATTGACTGAAGATAAAAAATACCTTTGTAACAAAATTGTATAAATAAAATCCTAAAGATGTAGTTAGTGATGTCTACATCACTAGACATCTAGGAGAGAGGGTGTCTCTCCTCCCCGGGCAAAAGCTTACTTGGTCCTTTGCCTCTGTGTGGTCTCTCTCTCTTTAACCTTTATAAATTATAATGCCTAGTATTATTTAGTTTTTTCAGCATTGTCTCCAGCTTCTGTCAAATGTGGAATTTTTAATAGTTTGAACAGTCTTGGGTCCGGGAGGTGATGTAGCACACGCTTGCTTAGGTGTGTGATTTCTTTCATACTTACCTCTTTCAGGACCGGCAGCTGATCTGTTAAGAACTTAGAATATGATTGTTCTAAGAAAATGTTCTAAAAGATCTCAATTTTTTAAAATAATCCTCATGGAGAAGAAATTAAGGACTTTAATGATTTCTAGCTGCAGACATTTCTTACTTGAGTCTGGGTACTGATAGACAAGTGTTTTTCTTTTCTTTTCTTTCCTCTTTTTTTTTTTTTTTTTTTTTTTTTTTTTTTTTTTTTTTTTTTTTTTTTTTTTTTTTTTTTTTTTTTTTTTTTTTTTTTGTAGAAACAGACATGTGGAAAGAACAAGAATATGTGAATTTTAAAGAAAGTATGTGTGCGGACTCTTCATGTTCAGCTTCTTTATTGGAAACATGCAACATACAAACCTGCAAAGCTGGTCTTTTCTTACTTAGAACTGTGAAATAAAAGACATAAGCTGTTTATTATCCATACTGCTTTATACAAAAAAAAATGTGGATACTTTATAGTCTCAGAGAGCTTCAGATACTGTGTAGGGACTTTTCCCTAATGGTCTCTCATAATAAATGTATATAATTAAAACATAAACAGATTTAAAAAGCTTATATTCTATTAAAATCCATGCAAAGAAACGTAGGAAAAGACTACATCTGTTACAAATATGTGTAGAAATGTGAATATAAATGGAAAACCCTAGTTACTTTAACACCAGTTTCCCCAAATTTGGAATCCAGAGCAGTTTCATATGTCCACTTGGTTCAAAGATACATAATTACACCTTCATGTAAAGGGACAGAGACAAGGTATAAATACAGGGTTCTTGTTAACTATTTGAATAATTCAAAATGAAATAAATTGTGTTGACTGTTCCATGCCCATTAATATATACTTCTTGAAATTGATAATATCTAAATTTCTTGGAATAAAAAATTCAATGTATGCTAACTTATTTTTAATTATGAATTAAACATTAAAAAATTCCCACCCTGAAAATACAAAAGAAACCCTCCAAATACCCACCTCATAAAGAGTCATGAATGAAAAGGTGCTTACATTATAAAGAATAAGTAAACCAAACCTATTTAATAAGTGCTTATGTTGATGGAATTAGCACATATTGGGGGAAGGAATATGTTATAAATTTTGAATTTGGATCCTACAAATTCCTTAACACAGGGTTCAAGACATTTTCACTTAAAAGAATTGATGCAACAGGGGCTAAAAGTTTTTCTCATGGTTTCACTGGGCAAACAGCTCAACACTAAGATTCTTTCATGAGACGAATAGGGTTGTGTTTAACAAGGGTGGCATTCCTTTGGCAATGATTGGCAGTGACCTGGAGGGAGAATAAAGGAGATAACCACAGATGATAAGACATTGAAAACTGCTATATAGTAGAGATAAACCAAAAGCATGACCAAGGATGAAGGTATTGATATTCAAGTCAGAAAGGGTATGATGTTAATGACAGTGGGAAATTAGTTAAAATCAAGTACTCAGGTCTCTTAGAAGCAGATGATCACAAATACCACTCTTCCTCCTTTTCGTTGCGTAGTTTGACCTTGACTCCCACAATTTCCTCTCTTGCTACAAGACTCTCACTTTGTTTTCCATTGATTTCTGCAAAGAACTATTAAGCACTAAATACACCCCAAATTAGATTGCTCTTTGTAAATAAAAGTACTGATACTTAAATATAAATATAATGTGTATAATACTTGCTTCTGGCTAATATTATTTTCTTCCAATTAATCAGAGTCCTGGGATACCATATGATTCATTTACATTCACAAACATATGCATACACGCAACACACACACACACAAACATAGAAATATACACATAATCCCAAACGTGCTTTTACCCTGAAAATTGAAAAAGTCACATTTTTTTTTTTTGCAGTAATTTTTTTCACTCTAGTTAAAATCATTGTTATTTTTCTGTCATGTGGAGAGACATCAAATACTATTTCTTGTACCAAACTCCAACAAGTGAGAAGAAACAGAGAAGGCAATATTTTGGTGATGTGCTTGGGCTTTTCCTGATAACATGGAACTTCCTCCCGCATGGGAGGGAATCACAGAAGGCTGATGAATAAGGAAACGCTTATGTCGCTGGATTTGCATAGCATAATATGATTTTAACTATTGAAGCTATAATATGAACTATGAAGCTCATGTGGAAAGAATACAAAAAGAGGCAATAAACAAACCTTGAGAGGAAGGAATCTCTTTGTTAGCAACAACGCAAGGAAATACACGCTGGTGTTAAAAGAAAAATTTTACTCTGAAAATAACAGAAATTGATCTGATCACAATGATAACTTGTCAAGGGAAGAAACTGCAAATTACTTCAATAGTTTCATCCCTAATGGATTATTAAACCAGAATAGATAAGAGACAAGCAAAGTATATTAATATGGGCAACCATAAGCTGGCAGAAGGATAGAGGGAGAAACCTCCTAGGTCATTTTCATTATTATTCATCAGTTTTTAAAAACGCATTTGATATCTTAAAAGGTCTTGGAGTTTACGAACACATTTTTCCACAGTGCTATAAGCCAAAAAAATAATAAAGTAAAAGAAAATCTAAGAAAAACCCCCACACTTTATCTTGAAAGCAATTTCAGCCATTTTTCCAGCAAGTTGAACATTCAGAAATGTCTTATGATGCAAATTAAGAGTATCCTAAGATTTATGCAGTAGTGAGAAATTACTGATTCCAAAAACATAGGTCTTAGACTTAGTGCTTAAGGCCCTTAAAGACCTAATTTCCAAATTACATTCTGTGAGAGCATTTTAACTCCTCACCCCTCCTGTGGTCTACACGTTCACCAAATAGCAGCATCACCCCTATTTTCTCCCTTGCTTATATGTCCCATGTTTGCTGGGCTCCATGCTTTTCTTGGCTTATGTAATTTTCAGCCTGTACACATCCAGCCACACCCCACTCACATACCAAGCATTCGCCAGCACCCTACTGATTACTTTCCTGGGTAAATTTCCAAAGACCTATGTTCAAATCTCTTTTCTAGTGTGTTCAGTTATGTGTTTTAATTATTTGCACATTTAATTTACTTCCACCCTAACAGCAGTTCCCCAGCCTTAAACCTTTAGCCCCTTGGAAGGAATGGACATTTTTTTTCAATTTTTTTAATGTTTATTTATTTTTGAGAGACAGAGCATGAGAGGGGGAGGGGCCGAGAGAGAGGGGGACACAGAATCTGAAGCAGGCTCCAGGCTCTGAGCTGTCAGCACAGAGCTCACCATGGGCTCAAACTCAGGAACCGTGAGATCATGACCTGAGCTGAAGTCTGATACTAAATTAACTGAGCCACCCAGGTACCCTGGAATGGAATTCTTAAAGGGGACCCATATATTTATACATGCCTATATATGTTTTCTATGAATAGAGTAGTGAAACTATAGCCATTATTATATGAAGTAATGTAAAACACTGAGTCTAACTGGAGACAGCACCTTACAGCTTGTGGACCAAATTCAGCCAAGTACTTGTATTTATAAATACAGTTTTATTAGAATAGAGCCACAGCCATTCGCTTACGTGTTGTTCACTTTTGTTTTCATGAAATAACATTGGAAGTGAGTGGTTGCAATAGAGAACAAATGGCTTTCAAAGGCTAACATATTTACTATTTGATCGTTTACGGGATAATTTTGCCTACTCCTCGTCCAGAATATAATCATGTTGAGGACAGTGGTAGTATTATAGATAACATTTGCATCGCCCCCATAGATATCTTAGAAAAAGTGTATAAGCTCTGGAGATTAAAACCAGAAATTGTTTCATTTTCTCAAAAACATACTTTTCTCTGCCTTTTTTATTACGACTCCCGCTTACAGTTATCAACAAATACTTCGTTGGGTTTACAAATGCTGGTCTTACTGACTCCTCTCTCCTCACTGTTCATATCTATTAATCATGTCGTAATAATTACTGTGTTAAATTGTGTTAATTTGATCAAATCATCTGGGTGATGATCATCTCCTCAATCTCAGATGTGACACTTGATTGAATGTGCATCTTCCCATACATGGTTTCATATGATAAGCATATATTTTTGCATATATATGTATCCTTATTATAGACTACTGTTGTAAGAATTTACATATATGGTATCATATTGCACATACATTTCATAGAGTGAATTTTTTTCTCCTCATTCAACTGAAATCTTTTTCTGATTCTAACCCTCTATTTCTCTCTCCCTCTTAAAAAGGACCCTTGTGATTAATTTAGGCCCACCCAGTTAATCCAGGATTACCCCCCACCTCAAGATCTTTAACTCAGTCACACTGCAAAGTCCCTTTATCATGGTAAAAGAACACATTCCAGAGATTAGGATGTGGATAGCTGTGAGAGGACATGATTCAGCCTACCAGGAGTATACAAACCATCAGATATTAGAGACTATCAATTTCCTTTCCAAAGCAGTTGCAGCAGTTCAAATACTACCTCCACAAGGTCATGGTGTTTCCTTGTCTTTATGAACTATCAGTCTCTGGAAAGTATAAAATCTAACAGTATTGCTTATAACTTTAAATTTTGTTGTCATTTCAAATATACTGGAAAGCCATACAAATACTTAAAGGAACTTGTATACTGTTAATTTGCACTCACCTATTCTCTATAATTGCCCCATCTGAGACTAAGCTAGACATGTGTATCCCTTTATCTCTAAAAATTTCAGTGTGAATTTCCTAAGAATAAGGATATCCTCTCATTGAGCCACAGTACAGTTATGGAAAGCAGGAAATTTAAAATTGATTTAGTACTTTCCCCGGCACTATTTAAATTCCATCAATTGCCCCAACAAAATCCTTTATGACTATTTTCCCTTGGCTCAGGATCCAATTTAAGGTCATAAATAATATTTATTTGTCATTTTTTACTAGAGTATTCTATCTGGAAAATTTCTTCAGTCTGATATTTTGACATAGTACAGGTCAGTTATAGTGTTGACTGCGCTTCAGTGTGCGTTTGTCTAATATTTCTTCACAGTTTTCTTCAAGTTATTCACATTTGTGGCAGGAATACCCAGAAATGTTGTATCCTTCCTCGCACATCCTGGCAACGTGGTGTTGATTTAGCCCCAAACTAGAGTCACCTGTGGCTATTTGTTCAAATGGTTTCTTTCAGATTTCTCCACAGCGATGCTCTTTTTTTTCCATTTGTAGTTAATAGTAATTTGTGGGGTAATACTTTGATACTATACATATCTTGTTCGTCCTCAAACTTGCACTCACTAATACTAATACTAATACTAATATTAGTCATCCATGGATGACTATCTCTATCATTTATTCTCTATTTGTTAGTTGATGTTTTGTCTTTAAGAAAGTCATTTCCTTTCTCCTTCCATTTATTTATTTACATCTTTTTGAATTCATGTATTTTCATTTTATTCCATGGATTATAAACCACTAATATAATTTATTTTTATGTCCCAGTTGTCTTAGATTTGACTACTTGGAGCCCCTGAAAATGGCTCAAGAGAATTTTTAGCATATTTCCATCATTCACTGAGTGATCTCTTATTTTACAGCACAAAAAGCTGTTCTAGGCTTATCTTGTAGCTACATTTGTTTATTTTCTGTCTACATTATCTTACAGGTATGATGAAATAAGGTATTAGTGAGTTGCTTGCTCTTTGGTCGAGGGGAAAGGAATATGGATACTGAAATATGATTAGGTAATGAAGTCTCTTTAAATTGGAGCTAGAAGAGAATGACAGTAATGGTGATAAGGAAACACTATGAAGAAAATACTAGTATCAAGTGGGTGTTGTACCTACCTTATCAGTGTTACTGTTCTTGGAAAGGACTGTACTTCCTTTACTTCTGTTCTCAGTGAGGTCACCGAGGCTCTCCTGTAACGCTAAGAAGCAGAAGGGTGTAGCATAGCAGTAATTGATACAAACACGTGATAATAGTTGATCAGAAAGTCTTTCAGCACCTTTTCCTTAAAATATGTTACATAAAATTTTGCATTCCTAAACCAAAAGAAACTAAGATACTTTCTATGGAATAGTAGGTATCTTTCTATATGTGTGTAAAATATTGAATATAATTTTGATAATATAATTTTATATTAAATCTCTTTGATACATATTTAGCCTTTATATGTTCCTGTCTGTGTGTGTTTTACTTGTAGATTTCTGTGCCCTTAAATTGCGGTGTCATTGGGGCAGCTGGGTGGCTCGGTTGGTTAAGCATCCAACTCTTCATTTCAACTCAGGCCATGATCTCACAAATTGTGAGACTGAGCCGCACATTGGGCTCTGCGCTGATAGTGCAGAGCTGCTTGGGATTCTCTCTGTCCTTCTCTCTCTCTCTCTCTCTCTCTCTCTCTCTCTCTTTCTCTCTTTCTCTCTCTGCCCTTCCTCTGCTCATGGCCTCTCTCTCTCTCTCTCACTCTCACTTTCAAAATAAATAAACTTTAAATAAAAACATAAATAAATAAATAAATAAATAAATAAATTGTGGTGCCATTATATTCCACTTGATTGTGTATCACTTCATTAATTTATGAAATACACATGCACACACATACACACACATTTATTTGTTGCGATACGACGGTCAGTATCCTAGACACTAAGTGACAGAGTAGTAGGGAAAAAAAGTCCTGGGCAGAAATATTAATTTCTTCTGGCTGGTGTAACAAACTGTCATAAACTTAGTGGCTTACAGTAACACAGAAGTATTATACATCTCTAGAAGTAGGTCATGCTGGGCTCAAATCAAGTGTCAGCTGTCTGTGTTACTACCAGAGGTTCTAGGGGAGGATCTACCTGCGTAGTATTTTCAGCTGCTGAACGTCACCTCCACCCTTTGGTTTGTGAACTCACACTTTGATTTGCAAAGGCAGCAATGCTGACCAGAGTCTTTACACTGCCATTCACTCTGGTCTTCTATCTGAAGATCTGGATAATCAATAATTTCCCTATCTTAATGTCAGCTGATTAGCAAGCTTAATTCAATCTGATACTTTAATTCCCCTTCACCATGTCATATAACATATTCAGTTTCTAGAGATTAGAACACGGACATCATTGAGGGAACATTATTCTATCTACCACAGTAGCCACGATTGGTTAAGATCTCTGCCCTGATGGACATCGTATTTTAATGAGGGGAGAGGTTATCAAATATAGAAACATGTCATAGTTTTAAGAATAGATAAACACTTGAATAGAGCAGGGTTAGTGGAAAGAGATTAATGGGGATTGAAAGTAAACTATCTTATCTCTATTTTATAACCAATAAGACCAAGAAGTGAGGTACTTTTCCCAGTGTTAATGTGGCATTCATTATGTGTCCCCAAAGCTACTGTTCTTTCCATGATTCAGCTCTCTCTCCCCATTGACCCACCTATCAGATTACAATGGGAATGAATCTACCCGTGTTATTCCCAGTTCCACCTGCAGTGCCTGGCCTCGGGTCTGGGATATAACAAAACCTAATTATATGTTTTTGGTGTTGATATTCTTCTTAGGCTTTCTCATCTCCTATTTTCATTGCTTCACTGGACCAATAACACAGTTATTCTGCAGGGAATACTCAGAAGTTTCCTTTGAAAACAACTTCTGTGAGAGACAAAGTGGTACAAAGATCCATAGCCCATAAAATTCTCTTCATTTACCTATAGTTTTAAATGCTTTCCACAGGTGGGTCAGAATCATGGATGAAATATCCACAACTGAAGGATGTGCCCTCAAAGAAAACAAACAAGGCAAGTTACTCAAAAGTTGTGACCAAAAAGGGAAGCCTGGGTGGCTCAGTTGGTTAAGCATCCAACTTTGACTTTGGTCACGATCTTGTGGTTGGTGAGTTTGAGCCCCATGTTGGGCTATCAACACAGAGCCTGCTGTGGATTCTCTGTCTCTCTCTATGCCCCTCCCCTACTGATTCTCGATCTTTCTCTGGCTCTGTCTCTCCTAAAAATAAATAAACATTAAATTTTAAAAATTTAAAAAATTGTGACCAAATGGCCCATATAATCATTAGGTCAAAAAATCCATGATTCCTTGTTACCTAAAATAATCCAAAATCCCTGTTTCACATTAAAGGCCCTTCACAATCTGGATCCAATCTGTCATTCCAGTTTCATTTTCTGCCACCCTGTATTCTATTGTAGACTACCTTATTTTGCACCATGAATGTTTCCAATTTTTAGGAAGCTCCTTGCATTTCCCATTTCCCTAGAGTTTCATAAAAGCAAGGAAAATGACATGTATTTTTAAAGTGTTGGTGCTTACATAGACTTAGGCACATAATAGGAATCAGTAGATGAACTGTAACTAATAAGCTGAGTAAATAAATGAACTAATTAATATAATTTTGACTGTTCAATAATTCTGTTCTTCTGAGATCTATAATTGCATTTCTGTCTATTAAAAATATTGAATACTTCCTTTATTTTTAGTGCTGAATTAGCTCAGGCATTTCTTATTTTTTAGATTCAAGACATTAGCTTGACTGTGTCTCATGGTAGTTGACTCGAAAGAAACTTTGGGGCTGTATGTGCCCATCTCCTGATCAGCCATTTGCTTTGGTACATTAGGACTTTAATAGAAACTGCCTAATGTGCAGGTAAAGTCAGCAAGAAATGAAATATAGGTCATTACTCAGTGGTATCAATTGAGCAGAGCAGCAAGATGTAAATCACTGAGAAACGGGGATGGTTCATACCATTTTGCACTTTGGAGTAAGTCTGAGGACTTCCTGTGGCTGAGGGGTCCCAGGGTCCACTTTAGAAAGCTAAGGAGCAAATCTCTTCCCTATAAGGGTCAACCTAACACCAGCAACTCCATGGCTAGAAAAAGGAAGTGAAGACATTGTATTTTTTCCCCTATTTTCTGCAATTCTCTAGACTTACCCTTTATGTACATACATTACAGTATGTGACCTTAAACTTGTCACTCGGTCTCCAAACCTCAGCTCTTTAATTTATAAAATGAGGGGCGCCTGGGTGGCTCAGTTGGTTGAGCGTCCAACTTCGGCTCAGGTCATGATCTCACAGTTTGTGGGTTCAAGCTCCATGTCGGGCTCTGTGCTGGCAGCTCAGAGCCTGGAGCCTGCTTCTGATTCTGTGTGTCCCTCTCTCTCTCTGCCCCTCCCCAGCTCATGCTCTGTCTCTCTCTGTCTCTCAAAGATAAATAAATGTTAAAAAAAAAAATTTATAAAATGAAAATGACATTTATTATCCCTACTTGGCATGGTTCTTTTAGAGCATTAAATAAAATACACAGAAGAACTTGGGTAGCAGCCCTTCTCACCCTCACCCATAACTCTAGCATCTTTCAGTGTCTATAGCCAATACCAAACTTCCAGTATCTGAAATCCCCAAGTACTGGCTTCATTTTTTTTTTCCTGAAACCATGGAAAACCTCACTATCTATGTGCTCATGTGTGTGCATACACAAAACAGGGAGAATACTGAGGAACTAACACCCCCAGGAACAACTCTCAGCCGTTGGTTCTCCAGAATTAGTATATAAATATTCTAGTTGCCTCATACTTCAGATTGCCTAATTATGATGTCTGTGTTTTATACAGTTCCCAGAGTCCAAGTAGGATTTAGCTCAACTTGTATACTGTCAGCAGGCTTAATAGCACACCTTCCACTGGCTGCTTTCCATTCCTTTTATCATGTCTCTACCTATGTTATCGGAACTGCTCAAGCATACTTCTTATAAATGAATCCCGGTCTCAGGATCTCTAATGAGGAGAACCCAAATAGTGGCCTACACATTGTGAAGACGCACCTGAGTGGGGAATGATGTGTTATTATTTTCATAAATTAGAAACATAAAGCTAAGGAACTTTTTGTGTTTGGGGCTTCCCAGGGCGCAGAAGAAATGGATATGGGAAGGGATCTGGGTGATAGCCTGAGGCAGGGTTAGAAATAGAGCAAGACTGTGTCTCCTGAGCCCAAGGATTAGCCTACAGGCAGATCATCAGATTTCAGCTCAGAAAAAAGACTCTTGAAACCCAGTAATGGCCTCTAGGTTCATAAATATCATTCACGTAAAGGAAGGCATGTGCACCTCAGACACATTCCAATATGTGGTAACATCTAGAGCATAGAACTTTAGCCCTAAAAGGGATCTTACCAGCTCACACCAATTTACCTTTATAAGGTAATTTTTTCTGACACTTCCAACAGATTGATTTTTAAAATGTTTCAGAAAAAAAAAGTGAATAATGATAGTACTAGATTATTACCCATACAGTAAAATAAGAAGCCACGAGCTCGTACTGGGTAAAAAATTGGAAGAGTGAGTAAATGGTGGGTAAGATATGGTTCTGCCTTAAGCAGAATTCCAACTAATAAGTTTAGAATATACAAAATAACAATAATCTCCTCAGTCAAGAATCATCTGTGGATGCTAGGCAAAATTATGATGAGAAATAAAATACGTTCATAATCTCAAATCATCTTTTCACACGATACTTAGCAAATACAAACAGACAAATAATTTGCAGTGTAGAAATCTGGTAGATACCACCTTAGCTTCATTAGTAATAAGACCTATGGGCATCGTGAGTGGGAAATGAGCATGATGTCATGAGAAGGCACAGCAGAATTTCTGTGGTATTCTTGTCACAAATACATAGTCCTGAGAAAACATCAGACTGAAGCAAGGAACATTTTACAAATTAACACTCCAGTACTCTGGAGAAATATCAAGGTTATGAAAGACACGGGTCAATGAAAGAACCTCTCCAGGCTAAAGGAAAATAGGAATCCGTGACAACAAAATGAACCCTCATCTTACATGAGATCCTGGGTCAGTCCAAGAATCTTGGTGGGTCATTTGGCAAAACTGGTCTATAGATTTAAATGTTAATATTGTATCAAGGTTAATTTCCTGATTTTAATTATTAATTCTAGTTATATTTTGAAGAATCCAGGTAAAGGGCATAAGGGATTCTTTGTACTAGTTTTACAATTTTTTTGATTTATGTTTATTTTGAGAGAGAGAGAGGTGAAAGAGAGAGAGTGCACGTATATGTGCATGCAAGCTGGGGGAGGGGCAGAGAGAAAAAAGAGAGAATCCCAAGCAGGCTCCGTGCAGTCAGTGCAGAGCCCAATGCAGGGCTTGAACCCACAAATTGTGAGATCATGACCTGAACTGAAGTCAAAAGTTGAATACTTAACTGGGACACCCAGGTGCCCCTAATTCTTTTAAAGCCTAAAATTATTTCAAAATTACAAAAAAAAACCTTCTAAAATATTACAGACATATTCACTCAGGATGATTCATACATTAATCAGAAACATGTGAGGGCACCTGGGTGGCTCAGTTAAGCGTCTGACTTCAGTTCAGGTCATGATCTCACAGTTCACGGGTTTGAGCCCCACGTTGGGCTCTGTGCTGACAGCTCAGAGCCTGGAGCCTGCTTCGGATTCTCCGTCTCGCTCTGCCCCTCCCCGCCTCATGGTCTGTCTCTCTATGTCTCAAAAATAAGTAAATATTTAAAAAAAATCAGAAATATTTCAGTCCCAAATCCCAAACTAAGGACCAAAGTTTAGACATCATGTGTTATTTAAACTTTGATATTAAATCAGAAACTGTCCCATAAAAATATTGTTTTGTTGTCATTTGCTTTTTAAAAAATGCTATATAAAGCAATCGGAACCCATGTGTGATACGGACTCAAAAAAACCAATGTTTCTATCTCTACCATTAGGGTATATATTATTGAATGTCTGTTTCCATTTCTTTCTCTGAAAAAAAATGGAGTTAAAAATCATCTGCCCTCTGAGATCTTTCTTGCAAGTGATCCTAACGGTGAAAATCAAAGCAATTATAATGAAAACACTCTAAAGCAGCTCTTGCAATCCTCTGTATACTCAGGTTCACTATTCCATTCTGAATTGAATGTGTGAAAAAAAGTATCGTTCTCTAAAGTGAATGATTTTGAAATATGATTACATTTTTCAACAGGCTCCTTTTTATTGAAACTGGATTTTTTTTTAACCCCAAACATTTTCGGTTCTCAAGAGGCTGCCTTTTAATTATATCATCTCCCTGATCTGGAGTCTTTCTTACTGTTTGTTTCAATGTTATTGTTCGGACTTGAATTGATCGCTTCTGTTCAATTTCAGGGTTAGCATTTGCTACAACACAGAGTGAATTTTTACTCCTGTTGCCTTGAGGACATTCATTGGAAACATCATGTTGCTCTTGATGGAGATTCTCCTGATGAAAAGGTTCACGAAAAAGAACAAATTAATTTTTGGTCACGATCAATGGTACCATCCAGCGCATTTTCCCGTTTCCTTTACTTTTCATTCTCTTTTTCATTGTCCCCTAGCTTCCTGATTCTCTTCATGGAGAAAATACACTGTAATTTATTTTAAAAGAACTTCTATGGTTGCCTCCTGGTCTTAATTAAAACAGGGACCATAGTTTATCTGGAATCCTAATCTAGCTATGAAAGCTCAACAAAGAGCCTCAGAACCACAGCTCAAACCACAGAAAGAAATCAATCAAAAGGACTCTGTCTGTCTTGTTGCTAAAGAGAAATGCGACCCTCTGGCTCTGAGGAGACAATTCCCTAACCCACTCAACTTCCTTTTCATTTTTCTTTTCTTTTTTTTAAATTTTCTTTTCTTGTCTTTTAAATTATATATTTATGTATAATATATAATTTGAATTTTATACACACACACACACACACACACACTAATTTGAGATTTGTTTTCTTTGTTGTGTTGTGTCATTTCCACACAAAAGGTGTATGATAAATCCACTTGGAATGGCTAAATTATTTGTGAGTTTATTGTACAACAACTTTTTATTCTTATTTAGCACCGAGGGGACTTCCCTTATAGTGCATGGAGATTGTAGAAATAAAATGCAGTGTTATTATGACATTGTTCTGTACTGAATACATCAAGAGCAGCCAGGCTGACTTGAAATGGCCAATTTACCCAGCTCAGTTTGTCAGAGTGTTTTGCATGTTGCAAATTTCTGTTCAACTCAGAGTGTTTTCTCTCACAAATATGTGTTTGATATCCCTATGCATTATTAACTATATGCCAAGTATTATTCTCCAAAATTTGAGCTGTAAGACAATCAAATGACCTATGTTTTTGAAGAGTTTTGGAGAAAAGAAATCAACTATTAATTAAGAATATAAAGTCTAACCTCTTTTTTTAATGTATATAATTTATTGTCAAATTGGCTTACATACAACACCCAGTGCTCATCCCAACAAGTGCCCACCTCAATGCCCACCACCCATTTTCCCTCTCCCCAACCCCCCCATCTGTCCTTAGTTTGTTCTCTGTATTTCAAAGACTCTTGCGGTTTGTCTTAACCCGAAGCCAGGTCCCGGCGAGCTCGTCCCCGGCGTTCAGCGGTACCTGTCTCGTCCACCCTGACCGGCAGGGTGGAGAGTCCTCGTGGGTTCTTGATCCTGAGGGAGGGAGAGAAAGGGCAGGAAAGGGGACGTACAGAGAGTAAAGACACAACTCACGGTTTCCAATCAGGCAAAAAAAAAGAGAGAGAGAGAGAGCTTTATTCAGAAAACTGTCTCTTATAAAGGTTTCAAGGCGGGAAAACAAGGCAGCTGACCTAGGTCGGTTGCTAGGAAACAGGGTTAAGGGATTAAGACTGGAGTAAAAGAGGAACCAGACTAAAGTATTTTAGCACAGCGCCTGAGGGGCTGATACTACCCTGCCTGCAGGCAGTTGATCTTTGATCTTCTGGCTTCTCCTCTGAAAGGGAGTGGCGCTCCCCTGCCTATTTTGCAACTTCCCTCAGGGAGTGACAAATCCGGCTAGCAAATGGCCAAGCAGCTGAGATCTTTGCCGCTCCCCACAGTGGTTTGCCTGCCTCCCTCTCGGTTTGTATCTGTTTTTTCCCCCGTCCTTCCCCCATGTTGTCTGTTACATTTCTCAAGGTCCACATATGAGTGAAAACATGGTATCTGTCCTTCTCTGACTGACTTATTTCACTCAGCATAATACCTTCCAGTTCCATCCACATTGCTGCAAATGGCATGATTTCATTCTTTCTCATGCCAGGTAGTATTCCATTGAATATATAAACCACATCTTCTTTATCCATTCATCAGTGGATGGACATTTAGGCTCTTTCCATAATTTGGCTATTGTTGAAAACACTGCTGTAAATATTGGGGTACACATGCCCCTATGCGTCAACACTCCTGTATCCTTTGGGTAAATTCCTAGTATTGCTATTTCTGAGTCATAGGGTAGCTCTATTTTTAATTCTTTGAGAAACCTCCACACTGTTTTCCAGAGCAGCTGCACCAGTTTGAATTCCCACTAACAGTTCAAGAGGGTTCCGTTTCTCCTCATCCTCACCAGCATCTCTATTTTCCTGATTTGTTCATTTTAGCCACTCTGACCGGTGTGATAGGCTTTTACTATAACAAAGAGAGCATGTTATCATCTCCATACACCCAAGCAGCTCTTAAATTATAATACTCAAAGAAATGATCACTATTCCACGTATACTAATCAGTGCCTACATAAAAGAATGTATATGACCTGGCATAGCACTTGTTGCCTGGAAATTCAGCTTGTAATTAAAAACTTGTCTTTATTTTGTTTTCCCTGAAGAGCTAATACCACCTTCAAAATACAGTAAGGACCACTCTAAAATATATAGTGCTGGGGAACGCTTATGTATCTGGATGGACACTGTCATGAAAACACCCCAGGTGACTTAGGAGAAATGATGAAGAAGAATCATAAGAAAAGAAGGAGGAGATGAACATAGAGATTCCAAAAATATATCCAAGTAAGCTACTGGTGGCGTCTCAAGTTTGCCTCAGGCCAAAGTTCTTTTATTTCTTAATTGGGGAAATAGAATAGTTTTTCTTTTATTTATAAATATTCTGAGAGTGCGGGTTGTCTGTGCAATGGCTTCCATTAAGATTCTTTCAATATTTCTTTCTGCTCGATTTTCATATAAGTGTGCTAACAGTACTATAGAAAGCTTCACTAAATTAAAATATTGTTACAGCTAAATGTTACAAATTACATTATAATTCATGATAAAAGGTTATTCATTAGTTCAAGTTTCTATTAGCTTAATCTCTCTGTCTTCATGACTAAGGAGTAACAGTGTTTTTTGGTGTTATAATGGTGAGTTAATTATTCCTTTTCCTAATAATAGCCCTTAAAAATGTAGAGTACGGTGACAGCATTGCTCCATCCCTAGTTAAATAGAATAAGGACAGAATAGTGTGCTTGAAAGGGCTGCAGTGCAAAGTTTGAGAAACTGGGTTCAAGATCCATCTTCTGTGCTCATATATGTTATTAAGAGACCAATTTCTTCTTTCTGAACTTGTTTTTTAGCTGTAAGGTAAGGATAATAATCATTAAACCTATCCCCTCAGGATGTTGTGAGACTCAAATGTGGTAGTATATGTGATCAGAAATGTATACATTTTTTAAGTGCAAGGTCTTATCACCATAATCATCTTCACATTTTTAAGACTTTGCCTATGAGGATATATGACCAGTTCCCACCCACCCACTCCAGATATACCAAAGGCTCTGAGGTTTTCTATGATTCTTTACATATTTGCATGCAATCCATCAGACCAGTATAGATCTTTAAATACCCACATATCATATTAATATTGAATGCCAATAAAAAGAAGGAAAGTATTATAACATAGAGATGTCATTGGATATTGAAAGTTTAAGAAACCGAAGGTAACACTTGGATGAAACCTGATGATCTCTGTCTCCTCCTCCTCCTCAAGCGTCTTTATGGTAGGATCACCTGGCGTATAAGTAAATCCCACGGCTCACAATTTTGTAAGGTGCCTGAAGAGGACGAAGCTCCTTATCCCTGGAAAACCAGTGTGTTATGTTATGGAATATCTGAAGGTGTGGACCTGGGGAAAATTTGAAAGTGCTTTGGGGAGAAAATAGAAGTGAGTGGGCATTGGGGTCTGGAGACAGAAAGCAGTTATAGGACACTCATTACAGCCATTGAGTCTGGAAGAGCCTCTGCATAATCTAAGGGAGCAAGTAATTTAGATAAAACTTCCACCAAATCTCCACATTGAACTTTTCTGAGATTTTCCTGACCATCGAATGGAGGTTCTCTTGTAACTGGTCTTAGGAGGACAGAGGTCCCAGGGTGGCCTAGAGAAGAGACAGACCTTATCTCTCTCCAGAGAAGCGGTGACCACAGACTGGCCCACCCACACTCCTTGTGAGTTTCACTAGGCAGAATCACCACCAACCACATGATCGCCCCCCAACTCCGTATTTTAAATTTAATCTGGAGCCATTCTCCTCTTGACTTACTGCACTCTAGACACACCAAGCTTCTATTCATTCTTAAAAAATGAAATCCTTCCCATTTCAGAATTTCTACATTTTCTGTTTTTGTAGCCCAAGACACTCTCTTCTACTGTTCTTTACTTGGTCTGTTTCTCCTCATTCATGAATGCTACACAGATTGCCAGACTAGCGCAGGATCGGTAATAGCCCCATGATTAACACCATGTAATAAAATAAAGCTGGAATTAGCGCTGACAAGAAAGAATGGATTGTTAAATAAGTGGTTTTAGGATATTTAGCCATAGAATTTGGAGAAAAATATTAGTTTCTAAAAATAAGTTCAGATGAATCAATACCAATATCCAAAAAATGTCCATTAGAGAACAGAAAAATGTATTTTTTAACTTAGAACCTCAAACCAAAACAAATCATAAAATCCTGAATTACTCTATAAGAATTAAAATACTTTTATAGACAAAGCATATAAATAAAGATAAAATGTCAGTTGTAGACCTGGAGAAAATATTTGCAATATATATTTCAACAACCTTTCATAATGTTCCCCTCAGCTTCTTCCTGATTCTAGGCCACGACCTACTTGTTTTCGAGCATTTTCTTTAAAAGCTTGTAAATTCTTTCTGTGCCCCTTTGAGCTATACGTAAATCTTCCAGTAATTTTTATTGTGGTAAAATACACATAACGTAAAATTTACCATCTTTACTATTTTAAGTGTACAGTTAAGTGCTATTAAATACATTCATGATGTTGTACACCATCATCATCACGTCCAACCCTTTTCACCTCGTGAACGTGAAACTCTGTACCCCAAACACTGATACTACCATTCTACTCTCGGCCTCTAGGATTCTGACTACTCTAAGTACCTCATAGAAATGGAAACATACAGAATTTGTCATTTTGTGACTAGCTTGTTTTACTTAGCATAATGTCATCAGGTTTTATTCATGTTATAGCATATATCAGAGTGGCCTTACTTTTTAAAGCTGAATAAAATCCCATTGTATGTATAGACCTATTTTGCTTATCCATTTGGCTGTTGATGGACACTTGGGCTACTTTTGTGTTTTAGCTGTTGTAAATAATGCTGCTATGAACATGAGTGTGCAAATATCTCTTCAAAAATGTGATTTCACTTCTTTTGGGTGAAAGAAGAAAGAAGTAGAATTTTGAATCATATCGTAATTCTATTTTTAATTTTTTGAGGAACCACCATACTGCCTTTCTCTGAGAATACATGGTCACTTTCTAACTTTCCCCATATATGCAATCCTTTCTGAATGTTCTAGTCTTTAGTGTCTGGCCCCCAAAATGGGGGAAAGGGAAAGATGATGAAAAAGAAGGGCACTGTCCCTTTAAATCTCCCAGTCAAGGTGGGGTTGGGGTGGAGAGCCAGTAGTAATGATGGCAGAAGATGCAACAACAATGGCCACAGCTTTTTGTCGGCACCTCTGTAATCAGAAGCAGCAGTCCACAATTACAGCTCAGATTCTACTATTTGAAGAACGGGGTGCTTTTGTCATTTCTAGTTCCCACAAGCTTTGTGTATAGAGCAGGTGCACAGTTGTCTGCCAGGAGGAGGGCCAAGGATAGGTAGCTGCTGCTGCCATAAGAGATGGGATTACGCAAAATAAACCGTGATTTACGAATCACGTCTTCCCCTGGAAGCGTCAAGCAATCAGTAGACTCAAAATTTCCAAAGCAGATACACAGATAGATGGTGCCAGTGCAGTAATTGTCTCAGTGATCAGATAGATTCCTGGAGCTTCCTACTCTGCCATCTTCCTGGAATCTTCTCTGTAAAAATTTTAAAACATCTCTTGATAGTTTTATGACTCAAGAATGCCTTTCTCCAGGACCTGGGAACTACTTCATCGAAGTGCAATATCCAAGGGAGATAGAACCCCACCTGCATCTCCCTTTTCTTTGGGATGGTGTGAGTCTCCCTCCTGTCAGAACTATAGGAGAAAGTTTACTTTTCCCCTGGGTAGAGCTAGTTAGTAAACACAGATGAACCTGTGTTTTCTGTCTCACCCCAGTACTCAGAACTTCTCTGCCCTTCATTCTGGAGAGTTGAGTTCATTCTGAGTTCTGGCCTCTACCTTATTGAAATAGCCTTATTCTGAATAAAGTCTTCCTTGTGTGTTTATTTTTGTCTGGTGCAATTTTTGCTTTGATATCAGAAAATGTAAAGAGCTAGTACAGGTCAGGGGAAAAAAAAACAGCCAAGTTTTCAATGGTAAAATAAATAATATATTCACACAAGAAAAATCTAAAGTGGTCACTAAACATATGAAATAATTCTTTAACCAATTTTTATTAAAAATACAAATAGAACGACAATAAAATGGCGAACTTTAGCCTATACCCAGGCTTGGCAAGGGCATAAACAGATGGAAATTCTCATAAATTACTTGTAGAAGTAGATTTTTAGGGTATATGTGTGTGTGTTAACATCCAACAGCATGATAAATGGTTCTCCACCCCCTCACTTTCAATCTGTAGGTGTTCTCAAGTCTAAAATGAGTCTCTGGTGCACCTGGGTGGCTCAGTCAGTTAAGCATCTGGCTTCGGCTCAGGTCATGATCTCGCAGTTCATGGGTTCGAGCCCTGCGTCAGGTTCTGTGCTGACAGCTCAGAGCTTGGAGGCTGCTTCAGATTCTGTATCTCCCTCTCTCTCTGACCCTCCCCTGTTCATGCTGTCTCTGTCTCTCAAAAATAAATAAAACATTATAATAAATAAAATGAGTCTCTTGTAGACAGCATATAGGTGGACCTTGTTTTTGGGTTTTTTTCTTTATTCTGATACCCTATCCTTATGTCTTTTGATTGGGTCATTTAGTCCATTTACATTTGGGGAGATTACTGAAAGATATGAATTTAGTGTCACTGTGTTTTCTGTAGATTTTGTGTTTGTGGTGATGTCTCTGGTCCTTTGTAGTCTTTGCTGCTTTCCACTCACAAAACAGAGGGAAGCAAAGGATCTCCTGCAGGGCTGGTTTAATGGTCATGAACTCTGTTAGTTTCTGTTTGTCTGGGAAAGACTTTATCTCTCTTTCTATTCTGAATGACCTCCTTGCTGGATAAAGGATTGCTGGCTGCATATTTTTCCTATTCAGCACATTGAGTATTTCCTGCCCCTCCCTTCTGGCCTGCCAGGCTTCAGTGGAAGGTCTGCTACTACCCTTATGTGTCTGCTCTTGTAGGTTAAGGACCGTTTGTCCCCAGCTGCTTTCAGAGTTCTCTCTTGATCTTTGTATTTTGCCAGTTTCACTATGATATGTCATGGTGTTCACCTGTTTTTGTTGATTTTGAAGGGAGTTCTCTGTGCCTCTTGTATTTGGATGTCTCTTTCCTTTCCCAAATTAAGAAAGTTCTCAGATACAATTTGTTCATATAACCTGCTGGCTCTTTCTCTCTTTCTTCTTTTTCTGGACCTTCTATGATATGGATATTATTTCATTTCATTGAATCATTTAGGTCTCTAATTCTCCAGTCGTGGTCCAGTAATTCCTTTCCCTTTATTTTTTCAGCTTCATCATTTTCTATAATTTTATCTCCTATTTCATCTACTCACTCCTCTGTTCCTTCCATTCTTGCCGTCACTGCTTCTAGTTTATTCTGCATCTCATTTATAGCATTTCTTGATTCATCATGATGATTTCGCAGGCCTTTGATCTCTGCAGCAATAGATTCTCTGCTGTCTTGTTCTGATATATTGTTTATGTGTTTTGAGCAATTCTCTGACCGTCATTTCTTCCTGGAATTTCTTTTAAGGAGAATTCTTCCATTTCATCATTTTGGCTAAGTTTCTGTCTTTTATGTGTTTTGATAGTTTGCTGTGCGTCCTGGACCTGTGAGAACTACTCTATGAAAAAGGCGTCATACACTGTCCAGGGCCTGGCACTTCAGGAAGTATTTTTGGAATGTGTTGGGTGCCCTCTGCTGTTGCGTATTTGGCGGCTCTGTCCCATGGTCCGTCCTCCACAAAGCGCCTCCCCGCTCGTAGTGGTGGACTGTTTGGGCCTTCCACCAGGTGTGCTTTGATTTGTTCATTGAAGTAACCCTGGAAAAAAGGAGAGGACAGGGAACCTGATCTCATACAAAGAGAAAAAATGAAAGGAGTGGAAAAAAAAGACGAGACAGAGAATCAAAGAAACTATAAGGCTTAATCCAGAGAGAGAGAGAGAGAGAAATAAAGAAGAAAGATACAGAAAAGGTATTGAAAGAATAGAGTAAAAATACCTGATTAAACAAACAACCGGAACAGAGAAATAAAGAAAAAGATTACATATATACATATAAAATGTATATTATATAAACTATATAATGTAAACTTATATATAAACTTATAGATAGGTATAGATATATAGATATCTATATAAACTAAGATATAGCTATTTGAACTTAGATATAGATATAGATATAAAATAAGAATTGACTAAAATTAAATCAGAAACTATGAACCTGATTCCAAAGAGGGGGAGGCAGGGAAGAGGAGGGTAGAAAGAAAAAGAAGGGAAAAGAGAAGAGAAAGAAAGAAAAGAGAAAACACACACACACACACACAACGAATAATAGACTAACATACAAAGCCTCAGACAGTTGTCTCCTGGTGCCTGGGACCAGGGGCTGTGCTGGCCTGGAGGAGGCAGGGGCTGTGCTGGCCTGGAGGAGGCGAAGCCGGCTGGCTTGCTCAGTGTCCATGTCACTCCAGTAGATAAGCCCTCGCCAGGCACAGAGGGGCAGGCTTTGGTGTAAGTGGGTCTTGCCTCCACTGGGGCCACTGTTCTGGTCTCTGAAGCTCCACCATGTTGGTGATGGGGAGAAAAATGGTGACACCCCAACGTCTCCTCCCCAGACTGGATGTCTCAAACCACACTGTTCAGGCAGGCCTCACAGAGTAGTGCAGGCGGTCACCTTGCCCTGCTCCACAGTCTCCCTCGCCTCCTAGGCCCTGGGCTGGATTCAAACCCCCATGTCTTAAAGGGTCCTGCACCACACAGACCCCGTTCTTGGGTAGCACCACTCCACCCAGTCGACAAGTGGCCTTTGGCTGGCACCTGCAGGGTCTTTTGTCCTTGGGCGAGCAATATACCCTTTTCACACAGTACCCCAGGGAGGGGACTCCTCTCTCCCTGTGCGTCTCAAGCTCACTACCAAGCAGGGCTGGTATGCACACAAGGCCGGCTTCGGTTTGGATAAAGTCTCGCAACCTTGGAAACTCTGATCTTGAGCTGCTAAGGCTGTTCGCAAAGTAGAATCTGGCTCTTTCTGTATTTCTCGTCCCCAGTCCGTGGTCCCGAGAGGTTTTTCTCTTGTCAAAATATAATACCACACTTCCGCAGTCTCTCTTTCTCCTCCTTTTGTTTCTCCACCGAAGGGGTTCCCACCCCCCCTGTATTTATTTACACCATCCATTTTCTCTCTCCCAATTTGCATACATGCAGCTCTGTCCTGCCCAGGTGCCTCTTTCCGTCTGTGGAGAATTTTCTGTCACTCTGAAGCCTGTATTCTTGGTATTTCAAGTGTTCTGACCTCAATACAGCTGTGTTTGTGGGGTGAGGGAAATTCTAGTCTCCCTACTTCTCAGCCATCTTAACTATGTATGTGTGTTTTAAAGACTGGTTGGTATCCATTGAAATTTAAAATGGGTGTGACTTTTGTCCCAGGAAATAGAATTTCTAGTTATTTATCATAAAGAATTTCCTGCTAATTAACTATTAAAAAGAATAATAGAAATAAGTAAATTTTTAATGAGAAAGTACTTATATTTTAGTGATGAAAATTAAGTTTCAGAAGGAAAGTCTTTCCTAAATGGAGAAATGACCAAACAAAAACACAGCACACAAAATGTTAAACACAGTAGATTTAAGAAATTAATTTTTATTAAATTCTTTGTATATATTTTTATTTTTTCCATGATTTCTTCTACATTTGCTAATGTTAGAGCACAAGTATACAATTAAAAATTACTGATAGTATTGTCTTATATCAAAATATAAACCCTTGCTTTGGTACAGTCTGTTTGCCAGTACTGTACAGTAACTTCCCAGAAATGAGTGATTTAACTTCTTTTTTAAAATGTTTATTTATTTTTGAGAGGCAGAGAGAAAACACAAGCAAGGGAGGAGGCAGAGAGAGAGAGAGAGAGAGACGCAGAATCAGAAGCAGGTTCCAGGCTCCAAGCTGTCAGCACAGATCCCGACTCGGGGCTCAAGCCCACTGACCGTGAGATCATGACCTGCGCCAAAGTCGGATGCTCAACCGACTGAGCTACCCAGGCGCCCCATGACTTAACATCTTAACATATGGCACTTGAAAAGTAAGATGTCACGTCCACTTCCTGTACCTCATGTCTGGGCGAACAGAAAGAGAGAAAACATACCTTCAAAATAGTATTCCATCTTATTTTTGCATCAGGATCACTGCTGAAAAAGATTCCCAAATCTCACCTTTGCTTCTCCTTTTGAAGGCCTGTTATTGCTGGCCGGGAAGCTTCCTACCAGCACACACAAGCTCAGCACTCAGAAATAAGTAGCATCTTTTTAAATATTGCAGGTACATTTGATGAAGTGTGGGTGTTTGTTTCCTTTGGCATGTGCTGACTTTCATCTGCTTCTCTCTCCTGAGGCATAGGGATGCCTACAGCCTGGAAAGCATATGGCACGTTGTGGACACCCTGATAAATATTAAATGATGACGATGGTAATGACAGAGCAGAGCCCTGTCTTTGCTGCTGTATAATTCCTCCCTTACATTGTGTGCCTCCTCACACGGCTGTCACATCCTTGCTTTCAGAGGCAGAGATTCCTTGCCAAATTAAAGCTTGAAAGGAACACATTACATCCTCATGTCATTGTGGGAGTGTGAGATGTGAATGCCTATAGCCATCCATGTCACTCAGAGACACATCTATTTGATAAATACCGTCTCAAGAGCCAATTCAGATCGACTACCTGGCCAATTCAATCAATCAGATGGATATCTGATCCAAACTACTGGCCAATTCGGGGCGGGGGGTGGGGGGGTGAGCCCAGCCCATCTGAGACTTTTTAGGACAGTTTAGTTAGTAGTATGAATTTAATAAGCATGCATTTTTAGCTAAACTTGTTTAGACATGCTATTTAATTAATTTACTTATCAAGGGATTTAGTATATATCATTGTTAATATCAACATCGATTTTCAAGGAATTAAGGAATACTACTGGGAGCTACAATTTGCTTGATACCATATTGAGTACTTTTCATGCATTTTCCTGTTTAATATTCAAGCACAAAACCCGAGACGTAGATACTAATACTGTCCTTTTATGCACTTAGAAAAACTGGGGACAAGAATATGTAAGGAAGCCTTGGCTCACAGGTAAGTAGGAGCAGTCCAGTTCAGTTCACCGTGCTTCCTTCGTGTTCCTGAGTTTTCTGGGACTACTTTTAGAATGGAAAGAACACCTTCACAATAATATCCAGTCACTTATATATTTTTAAATTGTAGATGAGGTATCTTTTGTCCAAAGTCTAATAAAAAATAGCACAGACAAAGGGAAAATTTCAAGGTCATCTGCTTCAGGCTGGCACTCCTACCTCTTCCAACCACTTTTAAAGTGGCGATTCTATTCAAATTACAATGAAACCTACAGATAAGAAAATACCCGTGTGCAATAATAAAGGGATGGTTTAAAACCACAGAATGGGATATTCTTCAGTGATTAAAATTGAGTCTTATAAAGATTAATAGACTCAAAATGCTGACTATACAACAGAAAACAAGAAAAAGAACATTTTCCTATAAAGTGGCTGACAGACTAATAAAAAAAGGAATAGGAAAATAAGGCTAAAAATATACAACAAAATGTGTGCTAACATTATGGGTGTGTTAAGATTATATTTCCTTTCTGTTTCAATAATTTCTACAAGTGTGTTATGTTAATTTTATAATAGAAAACATTTTTAAAAGAGATCCATTATCAAGTCAGATTCTTTATTCTAAATGGTGGTCATATTAAATTATGATAATGAACAATTTAATCATGTATGTATATTTCTTCCTCACATAGTTAATTCAGCAAAAAGAATAGTCATGATATATCAAAAGATTTTTTTTAAAAAAACATACTTTGCTAAATCATTGACCAGATTGTTTGTATAACATATTTTCTTTGATCACACGTTTCCAAATATGCTTACTACAAAATTACTTTTTTAAAGGAAGAGAATTTTTATTATGATTTATGCAATTTCTCATTTACATAGTTTACAGTGCTTTATGTTTTAATTAACTCACCATCACTAGCACACTGAAATTATATTTTAGACCACTAATTGAAAAAAGTTGTCAATTTCTGCACTTAGTCATGCAGCTATAAATTTCATTGTCTCCTTCATGAGATTAAGGAGTGTCCAATTAAGACAATGATTTTAATCCGTGAATTCATGAGGCATTTCCTAAGCTTTCCTAAGTTTCTACTAAATTGCATAACAAACTAGATTGTAAAGGCAAACCCCATCATGAAGAAAAATAATTATCACCTTGTCTTGAGAATGGAAACATATTCATATAAAAGCTTCCCTATGATGGGAAGCAGGAAGGGCCTGCTGTGAATCCTTGACCTTCAAAGTCAAGGTCCCAGGTAAGTGCCCTGAAAGTTAATAGGCCGGGCCACAGAGAACAGAAAGGCCTTCTTGAGGAAAGAGGGCTGTCAAAATTCCATCTTTATCATACATGATTTTTTTTGAAGACTATTTTATTCTATCTTTAAATACTTGCAACTTCTGATTTTAATTCCTGTCTGAAACAACACCTACACTAAAGCCTTTAAGCTAGAGATACTTATTTAAATTAAGCACTTAGACTATGCAAGAAAGTATTTTATTATTCACACTGGAAAAATAAATTCTGTTCTTGACTTCCCAGGATGAGATGAGCTCCTATTTATCCACCCATCTATTCCGTCTGTCTATCCACCTATTTGCTATTTTACTTCTGAGTGTTCTCTTACTTTCCCCATTTATATGTTGAAAAAAAACGTATTCCTTCTTTAAGTATCGAAAAGTTATAATAGTGTAATGGGAATTATTTATCTTCAACCTTCAAGCTACTAATTCCTTTTTAAAAACTTACGAAAATGTTTACATTAAGTCATTTGCTCAACTGCAAATACCAAAACAAGGAAACAAATTTATTTCAAGTTTTCATCTTATAGTCCTTACAATACTCCTAGAAAGCGGTCCTGCCTTTTGAGAACGTTTTTGTGGGAAAAATAATCTTGCTTTGCCATTCTGAGGTTTGACTATTAGCATAAATATTGCTGTGAAAAAATTAATAGAAGCTGAATGCTGTATAAACATAGTGGATGGATTTATCATTCTATTCGGAGATGATAGTTTATGCTATCCCGCTGCTGATTTAAAAATGCAATGGTTGAGATGTAGGCAAAGACAAAATTGAGTTACATCGAGGTGCTGTGTGTCACGGTGCTAGCCAGGGTGTCTAATGTAATTTGTCTGTTATAGTGTTTGTGAAACGTTCCATCTGGCACAATATGCCTCTAAGACAGAAGGTGTTGGCATATTAAAGATGCAAGCATCTCACATATGACTATTTACCCATTTATTATTTCAGCAGAAAGGAAGACAACCTTTCGAAAACAATGAAGAGATTAGCAAACACAGACATTGGATTCAGGTATAAATTTGAGGACTACTGCCTTCACAATACATCAAGATATTTTAATAGGAAATGATATTTAAAATAAAAGCTAAAAGCAAATAAATCCCAGAGATTTTTTTTTTTCTTTTTGTTCATGGAAATTATACTTTTCACTTTGCTTGACTGGCTTTCATTTCAAGAGAAAGGGATTTTTAATTTTTTTTAATCTATATTTTTGAGATAGAGAGGCAGAGTATGAGCAAGGGAGGAACAGAGAGAGAGAGAGAGACAGAATCCAAAGCAGGCTGCAGGCTCTGAGCTGTCTGCACAAGAGCCCGACGAGGGGCTCGAACTCATGAACCGCGAGGTCATGACCTGACCTGAAGTCAGAGGCTTAACTGACTGAGCCACCCAGGCGCCCCCAAGAGAAAGGGATTTTTTAAAAGAAAACTTGCAATGTCACCACAAGGTATGGTAACAGAGCAAAGTTTCAGGCGAAGTCCAAGAAAAAAAACCCTCCATTATAGATCTAGCTCTTTCATTTAAAAGAAAGAATCACTTGATTACCATGAATCTTTTAACAAATTGCAGTGAATGCTATCTTACCATGCACCCCCACTGCCAATTAACTTGGCACCTTTTAAACATAGTAACTTCTGGAATGATGATAAATAGAACTGAAAGGAAGGAATGCCGTCATTCAATTAAAGGAGAGAAGAATTGGATGGGCTATTTTACATACTGGGAATAACAGACATGTTGAAACTAAAAGTACATTCACGTCCTCAAGAATATTGACTTGTGATGATCATTATTTGAGAAAAAGCTATATAGGAGTGACCTAACCTGGCACCTCACACTCATCATCTCAGTTAGTCCTCAAAACAAATCTCAGGAGGATGCTGTTATTATCCCATTTTGTCTCTGAGGAAATTGAAGTTAAAAGAAGTTAAGGAATTACCCAAGCTTGGCTTCTCCCCTAGGATGGTCTGACTCCAAATCCTATGTTCTTTCTACTGAGATTCCCTGACATGGAATATTTCAGAAATAAGTCACACTGGGAGTATTTTGATAAAGCACAATTGAAACTATTCTGCATCCCATTAGAAGCTCCAGGGTTTCTTTTGGTACATTATTCCATTTTGCTTCCCTAAGGTGATATTTGAAGAATTCATCAAACACAAATCTGGCTGAAATGCAGCCCCTCGGACCTATACTCCCTGCACTTCTCTTCTGTCTGAACCTCAGTGCCTCCCGCACCTGGAGGTGGCCCTTCTGGGTCTTTTTATAACATAAAACAAAACATATTCCATGTTGACTTCCTTTTCCTCTCTGCCAAAGCGCTATTCCTTTTAAGCATTTCCATTGTTGACAAAACCCCCTTCTGACAAGAAACCTGGCCTTTTCCTTTTTCGTATGTCTTTTACTATCAACTCCTGCCATTGCATTTACTATCAACTCTGACCCACTGCATTTCACAGAAAAAAATAGCTGCTTTTTCAGACCTACACTAAAAGGGAAACACTTTTAATTTCAGATAGTTTGGTTAAGTGCCTTCTTTTCCTCGTAGGTCCTTCCTTGACATCAACCAGCCTGTAACACACAAGGTCTCACCCGGTAAGAACAATAATAAAAATACCATTAACAAAATCAGAACCATACTCCTTAGACATTATTGCCTTAATCTACTTCTCTGAAATAATCGCTTCAACTGCTTCTCAAATCAAATGAAAATGCCATGGTATGGCCTTTCTGTTTCTTCACAAATTAACAAATTAAACCCACCCTTCTATATTGGCTATATTAATATCTTCATGTATAAATTATTTGATCTTCTGCAAGATAAACTCTACCTACCTTTTCCTGAACAATATGTATGTATTTATGTGTATATACACAAATACCTATCTACCACGATATTTAGATGCATGTCTATGTTTTACATTTTTACATAATAATCTTTCTAATATAGGTATTCATGGTGTTGAAATCCTTATTACCATCAACCTCAATCTTAATATTAGCTAATAATCGATTAAGTATGTACTGTAGGGGCGCCTGGGTGCCTCAGTCAGTTAAGCGTCCAGCTTCAGCTCAGGTCATGATCTCACGGTGCATGGGTTCAAGCCCTGCGTCAGGCTCTGTGCTGACAGCTAGCTCAGAGCCTGGAGCCTGCTTCACGTTCTGTGTCTCCCTCTCTCTCTCTGACCCTCCCCTGCTCGCACTGTCTCTCTGTCTCTCAAAAATAAATAACATAAAAATTTTTTTTTAAAAAAGTATGTACTGTATCAGGTGCTTTACAGACATTATATTATGTAATTATTAAAATAACTCCAGGAGAAAAAAAGATAGTGAAAGACTAAGAGTGGGACCTGTAAATAACTAATAAGAAGGGCAATAGGTCCCTGATCTGTTGTTTGCTGTGTTTCCCATTATTCAAAAATAGGTTCAAGAAAACTCTGTCAATAAAATCAAATTCAAAATCTTAAGTCAATTTTGGAAATGTACATACTCAGTAACTCCCGCTCTGTTCTAGATAAAAGCATTTCCGTCACCTCAGAAAGGTTTCACTTACTCTGTCCAGCCAATCTCCCATCAACATAAGTGATTGGTGTTCTAATTTCTAATATCATAGATTAGTTTTACCTTCTGTTGAATTTTATGTAGGTTGAGTCATACAGTGTGCACAGTTTTATATGTGACTTCCTTCTCTTCATGCTTTTGAGGTTCACTCGTGTTTTACATGCATTATTTGTTCATTTTATTTATTGCTGAGGAGTGATTCATGGTGTGAACATACCACAATTTCTTTATTCATTCATCTGTTGATGGAGATTTGATTTTTCCAGTTATTTTAGATTAGTAAAAACTTTTGTGGACATAAGTTTTTCTCACTGAAGTAAAACATTGATCTGAAAAAGTTACATTGCCCTTTGACTTTCATCCCACTAGGGATTCAGGTTTAACTTCTTATTAAGCTTTCTTCTTCTGCTAGATTGCAATTACCATGAGGAAAAGGATTATATTCTTTTATCCAGCTCATGACCCACATAAGATCTGCCAGTAAGTATTAGATGAATTAAATGTTGTCAAACTACTGTTTAAGATAGTTTCTCCAAGAATCCTGTTTTGACACACAAAACCAACCTCTTAGCACTCATGAACATCCTTCCATATTCTCTTTCTGTGACTTTCGTTTGAGGTTCTCTGGGTTCATAAGTTTCTCTTGACCTCCTTAGATATCCTGGTTTGTATTTTGTGAGTCTTAGGGGCAATCGCATGGCCATTGCCCTCTAAATATGGGAGGCTGGCTCACCAGCCTAATCCCAAAATGTAACACACACACACACACACACACACACACACACACACACACACACACACCAGAAACTCTAGGGTGAAGACACCTCAGGGAAGAATCCTGGAATAAGTGTTCATCCAGATTCATCTCTTTGTAAAATTATCTCCCTAAGGGATGAGAATAAAATGTGAAAGAGGAGGGGAAAGTCAAGGACCCTCACTCTTAACACTGAGCAGAAACAAACAAACAAAAAAACAAACCACTGAGCAGAAACAGTATAAATCAGGAGCCATGGCAGTATCCCAGACTAGCCACTAACATGTACTTCTTTAATTCTCAAAATCATATTTTAAAAGAATCACAAGATAAGCCTGGAAAAATCTTCCAACAAATTAAAATATAAAACCTATCAACGTATGAAAACAAAAGTTAAACTTTCTGTTCTCTCACAACGTCAGAGTGTGACAGAAAGGACTGAGCCTTAGAACACACAAATAGGTGTGTTGGTTTTTGGTTTTTGGTTTTTGGTCTTTATTTTGAGAGAGAGAGAGAGAGAGAGTGAGAGTGAGTTAGCAAACAGGCGAGGGGTAGAAAAGGAAGAGATAATCTTAAGCAGGACCCAAATTGCCAGTGCAAAGCTGACATGGGGCCCAAACCCACAAGCCATGAGGTCATGACCTGAGCCAATTCAAGAGTTGGTCAGTTACCCGACTGAGCCACCCAGGCACCCCAGAACACACAAATAGTTCTTAAATTTTAGTGTGCAAAAGTACCTGGAGATGTGTGGAAAACCCCTATTCCCAAGCCTTACATTCAAGTATTCTAATTAAATAACTATGGCATGGTAATCACATTTTAAATCAATGTACCAGGTGATTTGTGGACAGATGTATAGACTTTGGCTACTCAAAGTGCGGTCCTTGGACCAGCAGCATCATTATCACCTGTGAGCCTTATTAGAAATGCAGTAGTTTGAAGTCATCCGTACACCTACAAAATCAGAATCTACATGTTAAAATTTCCAGATGATTCTTGCGTCTTTTACAGTTTGAGAAGTACTGCTTCAGGTACTCAGCACACTGTGAGACATGCTGGCTATACAAACCAAGTAGGGATGATCCTGTTGTTAGTTATTTTTTTCCTAGAAGATTCTAATTATGTGGTAGCACAATATGAAAACATCAACAGACAACATTTAGCATTTGTTGAGCACTCACCACGGGCCAAGCCCACTGTGTTTGGTTCCCGTGATGATTTATTGCACTGGGGAGTGTTGCAGGCTGCAGGAAAGAGCACACCCTTGGGGGACTAGACAGTTCTGGGTTTGAATCTTGAATTTTCTATAGCTGCTAAATATATAACCTTGACATGCTTTGTAATGTCTCTAATTATTAGCATGGCTTCTTTGGAAATAATGCTCCGCCCCAGCCTTTGGTGAGAAGTCAAAGACCCAGGAATGACGTAGCGCATGGTACGTAGTTAGGTCTTTCATTTCTGGACCTAGTTTCTCCATTTCCCTGACCTCCATGCAGTGCTGATCTGTCACAATTCTATTTGTTTTTTTAATAATTTACTTCAAATGTAAATATGTTTATTTGCATCCGAGTGCATTTTTTCACATGTTCTGGGTGCATTTTTTCTCTCACTCAGAGAACATTCTGCCATTCTGTCCTGCCTTTAGAGTGTTAAAGAGAATGAAAGATAACTTGACAAAATAATTCTGAGCTCACAATTCCACTGTGACTGGACTATAATGATATTATATAGTACTAACTCAGTCTTGTTCCCAAATATATATTGTGTACCTTCCCAACTAGACAGAGTCAGTCACGGAGCCTCTATTCTTTGGTCGGCTTGCTGCTGTAAGAAATCATAAGTGTAAAAGGTCGCATCAGAACTGTACTCATATCTTTAGGATATGAATGCTGTTAAGAACTTGAATCTGAATCAGTGCATAAAGAACCATGTAAATAATTAAATTATTTGCTAGTATGGCTCTGAAATTTGCATGACCACCTGCCCTCCTCTTGCAGGAACCAAGTTATATTTCTTACAATCTGGGGCTCTGTTTATACATCTGTTGTTGAAACTATTTATTTCAGTTAAGACAGAGACTGTAACTTACATCTTTTTCTGCAGCAAGTAACACTGCCTGGTACATAAAAAGTCCCAGAGAGGTTTTTGTTGAAATGAACTAACCACAGGAAGATAGGATATAAGAATTGAGATTTCCTGACCCAAAAAAAGAAATATGAAGTGTTACAATATACGATTCCTCCCTATCACAGCTTTATGACATATCAAACTATTTTAACTATTAATATTGAAGGATTATACTTCAATTCCACAGTTCACAAGTTGGAGCCCTGCTTTGGGCTCTGTGCCGACAGCTCAGAGCCTGGAACCTGTTTTAGATTCTGTGTCTCCCTCTCTTTCTGCCCCTCCCCCACCCACACTCTCTGTCTCAAAAATACACATTAAAATTTTTTTAAAAATTAAAAAAAACTGTGGTATTGGCACAGAATTGATCAAAAGGACAGAGAGAAGCCAGAAACAGGCTTAAACATGGAAACCTATTTTATGATGTGGCTAGTAATGAAAATCAATGAGAAAATGTTAAATATTCAAAACATAGCATTGGAAAATTATTTTTTTAATTGAAGTGTAGTTGACCTAGAATAGTATATTAGTTTCAGGTAAACAACAACATTTATACACATAGCAAAGCAGTCCCCACAATAAATCTAGCTACCATCGAGCACCATACTAAACTGGAGAAAAAAATAAATGAGTGATTTCTCTTAAATAATAGTAAAATACATACCATACTGAAATAATTTGGAAAGTTAAATATATACAATTATATGTGCCCCCGCCCCACCCCAATCAGAGACCACCAGAGACAGCCACTGGACTGAAGCTCTATCTTCAAATGTTTAGCTACACGCTGTGAAATCTCAAAATCTATTCATGGCCCAACTCCTTCTTCTCTTCATTACTATCTTGTCTTACTCATGAAATGATCTCTGCCATTGTTTATGACACACGGTATTGGTTTATTGTAAATTTGAAACTCAAAATGTCATTTACAATAGCATAACGACCTGAGTGGAAGTCGGATGCTCATTGGCCTGAGCCACCCAGGAGCCCTCATCCTGTTTTAATTAGTATTAAAAATCTTACCTGATCATTCTTTTCTCAAATTGATCTATAGATTTGATACAATTGCAAAGCAAACTCTCAACTGGTATATTTCAAAGAACTTGACAAGCTTATTTTAGACGATTTAAGGAATAGAAGAGACCTAAGAAATATTTAGAAAATTGCTTATAATAAAATTATGAATGTCTGTTCATCAGAGTACAGTATTTAAAGAATATAAAGAAAACTCATTTAATGGGAGAAGACATTTGCAACATATTAACTGACAAAATTTACTGTCACTACAAATCAGTAGGAAGATGTTGAAATAATTTTTTTCAGTGTGCAGAAGGCTTGAACAAGCTCTTTAGAAAAGAGCAAATATCAGTTACCATTAAATATATGGAATGGTGTGTGACCTCATTGGCAATTAGAACAATGCAGGAAAATCCACAATGAATGACCATGTCATAGACACAAAATTAGCAAAAACTAAAAATTCTGAGATAATTCATGTTGTCAAGCATGTAGAACAATGGCAAGTCCTATATATTATCGATAGAAAATTTGCTCAATTTCTAGTCCAACCTCTGTCAAACAGAAGCTATTCCACAGAGACATCAGGAAATATGTATAAGAATCCGTAATATTACTGTTTATAACAAGAGGAAGAAAAAAAACTAGAAATAGTTCAATGGTAAAATGGATATAGAAAGCATGGAATAGTCACAAAGAGAATATCATGATGAAACTCAATCATAGCTACTTTATCAACAAACAATTAAGTGAAAAACAGTTGTTCAGAGCATGATGCCATTATTCTATTTATGTAAAGTTTAAAAAAATGCGACTAGGGAATTTACTCAAAGATGCATATATGTGTCGAAAACTATTAAAAGTGAATTATTAACACAACGCTCAGAAAACAGACCACTTAGGTAGGAGTCATGGGAGAGGAAGAAGATTGGAAAATTACTCAGATTTTGCACGGAGGATACATTGATGCTATTCTTTGTAGTATATACATCGTATATACTCTTGTAAGACACGTATCACATTTCTAAAATTCCTTTTTAAAAATGCACAGAAGTAAGATGGTATTTGGATAAAACAATCACCCGGCAACTATTGGGGTCTTTTAGGGAAGAGGGGATGGTGTCTGGTCTTGGCGGAGACAGAAAAGAATGACCAGAGAGAGATGTAAAGTGCATTTCTTTCAATTGACAGTATTTGTTGGCTTCACAATTTAATATTGTGATTGAATGAAACAGGTTTTCAAACATGATTCCCAGGTTTGGGGCATCTGGGTGGCTCAGTTGTTTGAGAGTCCCACTTCAGCTCAGGTCATGATCTTGTGGTTCATGGGTTCAAACTCCGTGCTCCGGATCCTCTGCCCCCTTCTCTCTCTGCCCCTACCCTGCTCACACGTGCTCTCCCTCAAAAATAAATAAACACACACAAAAAGAATAATTGCCAGTTCATTCCTTGTTCAACTTAGTGGATGTTGGAACCATTTGTAGAAAAAGGAAACACTGACGTTGGTTTAGGAAAGTATTTTTTACTCCTATAGCTTTGATAACTTGACCGAAATACAGATTTCACTCAGTGAAAGTTTGCTAAAGAAATGAGATTAGAGTTTTGGAGCCGAGGTGATCTCATCTCGCTAGAATTTCCTATTGTAATAGTTTTATTATCTTGAACTACTCCTGTGTGCGGTCCACAGGGTATCCTTGTCTGTCTGCGAGCCCAAACATAAGCTTGATGGTTTTGCCAGTTAGCACTGTATTTCCTCTCGGCGACAAATCCACTCTGTTGCCCTCCTTTGTGATACTGTAGCTGGACCCTCGAAACATTTCTTCTTTGCAGCTGGAACAAGATTAAGCTTTGTAACTTGATGGCACTAGAGGGACACTACAGGAGAGAGTGAGTTCTTTTCTTAGTTCTAGTGGACTTTCTCCTCCTGTTCTCGCAGCACTTGGCAGATATGCAAGAACACTCATTTACACTCACCTGCAAATGGATTTCAGGGGCTGCCCAGGGGGCAGTTTTCCAGAGTGTTCTAGTGGTGCCCCGGAATCACGGGCATGGTACCTGGTAGTTTCCTGCCTTCCAGCCCTACCTGGCAGCCTCGCAGCAAATTTCTCCGTCACTAAAGCTACCATTTTACACCAAAGTCTGAATCTCAACCTTTGTAGGGGATAGAGAACATCTTCTAAATGGCTTCCTTCTTTAGGTACTCTTGTCTTATCCCTAGAGGTAGTGACGGCTTCTAAACTCCCCTATTCTGGAATTCTTTAGCATCCTCTTTACTCCTTAGTAGTTAATCTGTTGTTATTTAATAGTTTTTTTCTATTAAATTAACCCTATTCAGTTTACTGTGTGATCTCTATTTCCTGACTGAAACCTGACTAATAGAAGGATCAAACCTCTTTTGCTGATGAGTGTCCTACAAAATGTTTCAAGAACGACTTGACCTATCTCCACTTCTGTATTATATTCTAATCCCCTCTAATCAAAGGCTACCCTAGAATTTTGTTTGAATAGTATCTGTTTTCTTTTACCTTTAAGTGAACAGGCTTTGCACCTTTTACACAAAGACTATGACTCTTTGTTCTGACCTTTGGTGGCAGGGAAATTATCTTTGAAGAGTCACTCAAGAAGGCAGAATAATCCACAGTTCTCACTGAATATTCTTTTAGATCAGAAAGCTACATGTTCTCTTTGAATAGTGAAAATAAATAGTAAAAGATAAATTTTAAAAAGCCAATATGTTTCGACAAATGATATATTCATGTGCCATGGAGTATAAATGACTTCAATAATCATAAATGAATGCTGCTGGAATCACAGTTTTTTTTCCAAATCAGACTTTATTCTGTGATAAGTACACTACGTGTCATCCATTGACTTTCGCCTTCTTTGCCCCTGTGTTTCTGCTACTGAAAATGAAAGCTTACGCCCCCCGCCCCCACTCTCTTTTCCCTACATGATTAATAGCACTTGCTAATCACCTGTCTCTTTCTGCATAGTTCATTGCAAGTGTGAGAAATATTGTCAGAAACTAAATGAACCTTTTGGAGTTGACTGATTTCTCCCAATTTTGGTGATTTTACCCAGCATCTGAATGGCAATTTATTTTAAAAGAAAAGAAGAAAATTCTCTCCAAGATTCTGATTTCTGATCCTCCCAAAGCAGAAAACACACAATCTAAATAAAGTTGTTTCCAGAATTTACCTGATAAAACCGTTTGCTTTGTAAGGCGTTATCAAAATATATTTAAAAACAATTTACTTGTTTCTATTATTATTGTTCCACTTACTGATTGAGCCAAATGTGAATAAGCTCTATTTTATCCAGCTGACTCCCCTTCTAAGCTTATTGTCCCATTCACGTCACAGAATTTGTGGACAGATATAAAACTTTATTTTTTTAAACGTTTATTGATTCATTTTTGAGAGAGTGAGAGAGAGAGAGGGAAAGAGAGAGACAAAGAACGTACAAGTAGGGGAGGAGCAGAGACAGACAGAGAATCTAAAGCAGGCTCTAGGCTCCAAGCTGTCAGCACAGAGCCTGATGTAGGGCTCGAACTCACAAATCATGAGATCATGACCTGAACCGAAGTTGGACCCTTAATCCAACTTAGTTGGCACCACCTACACATCCCAACGAATATAAAATTTTAGATCTAACACATGTTATTTGTAAACAGAATGAGATATTCAGGGTATCGTTCAATTTTGTGAGTATGTCTAATCTGGAAGTGGGAGGACACAAAGAGAGGGAGACACAGAATCTGAAGCAGGCTCCACACTCTGAGCTGTCAGCATAGAGCCCAACACAGGGCTTGAACTTCTGAACCATGAGATCATGACCTGAGTTGAAGTCAGATGCTTAACCGACTGAGCCCCCTCTGGTGCCTCTCATTGATAATCTTTATTCAACAAATACATGTTCAGTAGCTCTTAATGGCCCAGGAGTTACTCTGCATATATATGATAGTGAATGAAATAAGAACTAGAAAATAATAAAAGAAAAAAAGAAACTCTAGTAATATGCACTTGATGAGCCCAAATCCAAATTTATTCCCTAGGAGAAAGATACCTGCAAATTACTAGTGATTTCCAGTTTTTCAGCAGTTAATCATGTCTCCCACAAAAGAAATCATTAAGGAATCATATCTCTAAATTCTATTCAGGATTCTATACTGAACTTAAAGGTTTCATGAACAATCAAGAAGGGATTTTATTATTTATTTTTTATTAAAAAAATTTTTATTTTGAGAGAGAGAGAGTATGACCCATGGACATGAGTGGAAGAAGGGCAGAAAAAGAGCAAGAGATTCCTGCCCAAGCAGGCTCCACGCTGTCAGAGCAGAGTCTGACACAGGGCTGGGTCTTATGAACCGTGAAATCATGACCTGAGCTGAAATCAAGAGTTAGACATTTAACCAAGTAAGCCACCCAGGTGCCCCAAGAAGGGATTTTAGTAAAATTATAAATGTATTAAGAGAAGGGAGGGAAATGTAGCAGTAATTCATGTTTTTCCTGATATCCTAGTTCCTGATATCCAGTTACAGTCTGTAGAGTACTTGATAGGCTTTGAAAGTGGTGGTTAGTTACACAAAGGTGTTTCATTTTAGATAAATGAGATTTCTTATGGCCTTTAATATGTTAATGTTATTTCTGATCATCCAAGGTTTTATAATATGTATCATTTTCCCAAATATACTGAATCACAGAACAACTTTTCTTCATACACCATCTTCTTGAACAAGTCACTAGGAGAAAAATAAGGTAGTGTATTGGTTAAGAAAGGGTTTTGTCATCTGACAGTAACTCGTTCAATATCTCACATGGAATAAAGGACTTGACATCTCTGAGCTATTGTGATCTCATCTGTAAAATAGAATTAATTGTATATACTCCATAGAATGGTTAACAAAATCAAATTAGTATCCTATATAACATATTTTGTATATTCCTCATTGCAAAGAACACACATTTGTGTATGTGTGTATGTGTATAAAAATAAATAGATACCCAACACATAGCTATGAAGATAGAACCCCCATTATATGCAAAGGAACTGGATTAACCCAGAAATCAACAAAACTGCTTGAATGGCATAATTTGAGAAGCACAGGACCATCTGTACATTTCCCTGCTCTATTTTATTTATTTTATTTCAAACCTCATCTCTCCCTTGCTTTTCATATCCTTGCCCCAAGATGTGTTGTCTGTGACCCTATTCCTCTCCCTAGACAACAACCAAAGAGGTCCTGGTCTTTCATTCTTAACTAGAAATTAATGTGCTCATTATCCATAAACTTTACTGAGAATTTCTTAAAGAATGGCCCTAACTCAGGGATATATTTAATTGAAAAGACAATACTTGAAGATAAAAACAATCTTAAAGACCCAACATAATGAATCTCTAATGAAGAAAAGATAGGAAGTCATTTTGGGAACCGAGAGGTCTTTTTATTTTCTGCATAGACCCGTGGCTAAGATTATAAACATAGGCTTCTGCAAATGTGCAATTCTTATTTACCTGTTTTAAGCTAAGTTTCTGGCACAGTTCAAGAACACAGTTCTGAGCAAAATCCCGCTTTGTCCCCAATACCTATTTTTAGTAGTAGGCACATCAGTTTTTACCATCCTTGCTCTTACCCCCTCACCCACTATTCAAATCCCAGTGCTTTCAAGGAGTGACTACATCCATTTTTAGCACAGCATCTCTGACAGGTGGGCACCACCTAATCTAAACATTAACTTTCTATTCTCTTTTGAGCAGGGTATTTATTTAAAATGTCACACCCTCATAAAAATGTCTAATTTTTATGAGAAACAATGTTTATCCCAAAATGACAGCATATACTTGAATAGGCTAGGCTCAAATTATACCAGTCTTGTAGACTTCATGAATTTTAAATTACATGATATGATAGACTACAATATATAGACATGTCTGTGTGTTTGGTTTTCTCTTTTTTTCTAGTTTAATATTCTTTTACTGTGATTGTGTGATAACATCAAATGTTGAAACGTTACTTATTGGAAATGGCAGATAATCATAAGGAAAACTGTGGGAGTTGTTAAAATTCCTGAATATGAATAATAGTCCTTGCTATTTATAAAGCAACTTTCTTCTCAAAAACCAAAATTTGCTTTCATGGTATTTTTCTGTGACATATATGTCTCTCTTTGCAATAAGAAGGGGCTATACTACTATTCATTTGGTGAATTAGACTCTATAGAAGGGAGACCAATTCAGTGCCCTGAAACTCAAGAGTGAGTAACACACATGATATTAGAATTCAGGTATCTGAATTGACTCTCACTCATTTGCTAGGTTGAATGTACCTTATTTCATTCATTGATAGTTAAATGTTAGCTCTGTTATTGCATCTAGAGATGGTATATTAACCAAAAAGGTGTTACTATTTTTAATGCCACATAAAATATTGTAATAACAGAATACAATTTTGCTTTTCTTTTTTTAATGCTGGTTTATTTATTGAGACAGAGAGAGAGTGAGCGAGCACCTGAGGAGGGGAGAGGCAGAGAGAGAGGGGGAGAGAGAGAGAATCCCAAGTAGGCTTCATGCTCAGCACAGAGCTGGATCCAGGGCTCAATCTCGTGACTGTTAGATCATGATCTGAGCTGAAAGTAAAAGCTTAACTGAATGAACTACCCAGGCCCCAATTTTTCTTCTCAATGTAATTATTTTTGAGTTTTTAGACTAGAGAGACAATAAAACACTGATATAAAAATACCATGTGTTTCTTTTTCGAAAAAGCACCTGTATGACAGTGTTATATGACAAATAAAGGAAAGAAGTCTCTTTGGGTGGTAAAAAAAAAATAAGTGAGTGACATTATTTCAGAGAAAACCATATGGAATTATTCTAAATAAGTAGAATCTCAGTAAGGAAGAATATTCAGAGGTTTTTCTTCTATTACATTGTGACACATTTAGTATAGATGTTATCCGTGGGGCACCGGTACATTCTCTTGAGGGGAGAAAAAGTCATGATTTGCAGCATTTGTCAGCTTCTGTGTTGCACAGATTCCCATCATAGCCAATTTCATGTTGCCAAGAAGTGAAGGAGATACACAGGCCAGCATGGCCTGACACTTGCACATTACTGGATGTTGTATGCCAGGCCATAGATCTATTGCTATTTGTGGTGGCCACCACAATGCACTTAGACCACCTTCAACTACAAGGATGGCAGTTAGTCAGCAGCCGTGCTCCAGAACCATCATATTTGTGCAGAGGACATACCTCTTAGGATGACGCCCAGCCAATGGGGGATGCTAAGGCAAGCCTATTCCTGGAAGACTTGAAATGCCCTCTGACAACACACTTTGACTCAAGTACTTCGCAATGGCTTTGCCAGACCTTTTCTTAGGCCCCTTCGCTATATGAGACACTTCTGCCTTATCCCTGTTTCCTCTCTCCCTTTAATTTAAGGACAGACCTGCACTGAATTCTCATGGTTCTCCCAGTCTTTCCCATTTTCTTTCATAGGTATTTCCCCGAATAAAATCCATGCATGCTTAATTCCATCTTCTTGTTTGCCTCTTTAGGGACCTGGACTAACATTCCATTTCAGGAGTATCTCTGTGTAGCAAGAACTATTGTTACCTCATCCATGTTCCTTGGGCCAATTTGAGGCTGTCTGCAACTGCAGTGGAAACTTCTCAAGAGCACTTACAACTTCGTAACACAAGCCCTCCTCCTGTGCTCAAGCAACCTGATAGAAGGCTGGACATGTAGGAGAGTTCATGGATCCCACGTATGACTGTCAACCAATGAAAGCATTAATGTGGTGGTTAGTGCTTCAGTTTTCTTGCGTCCCAATGAGACCATTCTAAATTATGTTTCATAAGGTCACAGAGAAGGTCACATACACTCCATGCAGTAAATTGCCAATTAACCCACTTCTTCTTGGCAAACCTCCTTTCCCTGCTCCTACTCCAATATAGCTTCTTGGGCTCACCTTCCAGATAAACTGCCTGTATCCAAATCCCTGTCTTTGGTTTTGCATTTGTGAAAACTGAAGATTGGGCACATCATTAAGATCAAGTGAGATACATTTTTAAATTGATTTGTTTATATATGAATTCATAAATTCTAAGTCTACTGAGTTGAAAAACTAGAGCAAATTGATGAATCTAGCCAGGTATAAGGAAACAGAGTAGACCAGAGACATGGTCAACAGCAGAGCACAGGCATTATCTACATGAGAAGGTAGCTCCTCACTGTCTGCTCATTTATTATGCAGAAATGTGGATCTAGAAAGCCAGGTATTGTGATTTTTACAGAGAACCAACTAATTCAAATAACACATATCAGTAAATTTCAAGATTTTTTAAAAGCTATGTGGACAAAATAAATACATCTTGTACATATAGACGTAGCCCTTGAATTTGTGGTCAGTGATCAGTGATTTTGGACAAAGATCCTACTGGATTTAAACATGTAAAGTGCAAGAATAAATACCACTTCTTGGATGTCATCTCTTTTCAACAAGAGCTTCTTGATCTTCCCCTGTTCTCTTTTTTTATACTTTTGAGAGAATTTCAGAGCTTGTGGCCTATCAAATTTGATAAGGGAATAGGTGAGTCAACATGGCATCAAGTGACTCAATGGTCTATATATGTGAAGGAATTAAGAGAACAAGAGGGTTTTATTCTCCTTTCTCAGACATAAAGCTTCTGATGTTTTAAGAACAGAGGCAAGTTGGGGAATTCTTATTCTTAAGTAAAATGTTGCTAACTTAAAAAGAAACTGCTGAAGACTAAATTTTCTTATGTTAATGTGAAATGCATTCAACTCTACCTTGCTTTCAAATTGTACTTACTGTATCTGGTTTTTTTCCCTTTATTTTTTTAAGTTATTTCCTTGCTGTTGGTAAATTGTAGCTCTTCATTGTCGCTTCAAATTCTCACTGCTGCAAACTTTTCTCCTTACCTTTCTTGTATCCAGTGTTCCGTTATCCCACTTTTCTTCACACCTCCTTATCCTTTATAAGACTTAGCTTAAATATGACCATCTCCGTGAAAATTTCCTTCCTGAACGTGAGGTAGAGTTAAGAATGCTAGGTGTTTAAAGACACTTGCATAAATCATTATCTTTGACACTATTGGCATTGTATGATTATTATTTGCTCGTCTATCCCTCTATGCAGAAGTCCAGTGGAGGACTGGGCCACATGTACTTTTAATTCCAATGTCTCGCTTAGTGCCTGGGGTATACTGAGAGACTAACACATATTTCATGAGTAGATGCAAGTCTTAACCTGTCTTAACCTCTCTTTCTTCTTCCCATTATGTCTTCCCATCCTCTTCTGCTCCTCATGCGAGCAAGGCTTATGGTGAAAAATGCAATTGGCATCACAAGGCCAGTTTCATTAAACTTCATGGATCCTGGGATTTCTCCACTTCCTTGTTAAATTCTGAATCGAAGTGTAAGAAGAATAGGAGAAAGCAAAAAGAATGCAGAGAAGGCATTGACGAATGCAAATTTGCCAATAATGAGGAACTTATACTCACTTATCATTGGGGTAGATATTGTACTGCCTTTTAGCCTCACAGAAACTCTTAGAGGTAAGAAGGGTAAACACTGTTTGCAAATTAGAGAATGCTAATGAATGAGGATACTGAGGTGTAGAATGAGGGTATGACCTAGTATGTTCTATTCATTCCTTTCCCATCTTTAGGAAAATAAATAGGGGACTATTTTTTCCCTCAGGTCCTCTTTGAATGACAGACTCTATGCTGTCTTCTTGTGTTTTGTTTTTACTTTTTTTGCTATTGTCTCTATCAGCTGGCTTCACTGAAAATCAAATCTAGTGTCAACTCAGACAGAATAAATGAGTAACCTGCTAAGTAATGTTACACAGCTTCTCTTATAAAAGGAATTCAAGACAGCCTTGACATCCATCTATCAAGCATGGTTAGTGCTAATAAAATCAAGCCTCCCACAGTGCAGGTGGATGGGCTGGCTGACCTTGTATCTAAATGATTCATGGTAATTTGTGGTTCCTCATGATAATTAGAAGTCCTGCAGGAGGAAAAAGCTAAATAACTGCCTCCAACTGAGGCATGCTGTCAAGACACAGACCTTATATACCTGTGTTTCTCTGTGCCTCTCTAATCAAGTGTCTTGAGAGATCAATTTAGAAGGTGGCAAAGTGGGTAAGATAGAGGGAAGTTAGGAAGAAACTGGAAATGCCTTCACTTCCACATCTGCCTTTGAGTCTGCATGTGGAAGCACCCATCCTTGACCATCACCAGGGCCTAGGTCAAGACATGTAACTTCAAGGTTCTTCTTCCCTCCTTGCTGGACTGGGGGAAGAGGGACAAAATTTGAGAAGATGCAATAAATATATTTTTCCCCATTCCTCCCACTAGGTACAACTAAGGATCTTGGATAGTGTATATATGAGAAACATAAGGTAGAGAGAAAAAAGTGGACTGGTTAGGGGTTTTGAGGCACAAAGAGGGATAAGATGTTGTGTTTTCTGAGTTTTCTTTTTGCTTCACATATTTCAGACTTGGAACTAAAGAAGCTGACAACCTGGAAAAGCCAGTGGGTAAAATATTCCCAATAAAAGTCAGCATTCACTATCCAAAGAGCCAGGAAAGAGACAACATGGGAAGGCAGGAAACTTTAGACAATACCTCTTTACCTAGTCCAAATACCACAGAAAAAAATTGAGACCCTCACCCCCAACCATTCAAGACTGAGTGGGTAGTCTACACTTTCACCTTTGCCAGAATGATTTCAGAGAGCTCAGAGTAAAGAGCCAAGAATTTGATCACCACGAGGTGATAACTTCCCCTTGTGGAGTCCAAGACCATGGAGAAAGCCTGAATTTCCCCATACATCTGGCAATCCTAAAGCACCACTTACAGCCCCAGCTTGGGTGGTGTCCAGAGAGGTCTAATGGGGAGTCAGAATATCCACCACCACCCAGTGATAACCAGGTTTCTTCCCCATGATGTCAGTGGAGGCCTCACACGGAAGAGTAATAAGACACTCCTACTTTTCCCAACCAGAAAGGTGGTAATGGAGATGTCGTAGGAGACATGAACACCCACTCAGTAATGATTACAGTTCTCATCTACCTGAGTATGAATGCAAGTTGAGTTGGGAAACTTAACATCAATTCTCATCTGTCAGTGACAAGGCACATTTCCTCCACTTCCTTCTATACTGTGTCAGAGGAAATAGGCTAAAATTAAAGGTTAACATTCAAAATGTACAGCTTTTAATAAACAACAAAAATACCTCATCATACCAAAAACTAAGAACATCTCAGACTGATGAGAAAATGACAGTTAATAGATGCCAATTTCAAGATAACAAATTTTAGAATTACTTGCCAAAATTTTATGTAGCCATCATAAAAACCCTTTATTGATAAATTTCAAACACTTGCAAGAAATAAAAATATATAAAGTTTCAGCAAAGAAATGGAAAATATAAAGAAGAACCACATTTTAAAACTGAAAAATAGAAGAACCAAGATAAAAGTATCAATGGATGGGCTACATGGAGGAACAGAAAGAAAGAAGAATTATAAAAATAGGGAAAAAACCCTGAATAATGAAGAGAAAATAAGCTAAAAGCTAAAAATGAACCACCAGGGCACTGTGAGACTATAACAAAAGTCTAACATTCATGTCATTAGAGTTTAGTAAGTAGAAGAGAAAGAGAAAAAAGTACTTGAAGAAATGATGACTTCCTAAGTTTGGCAAAAGATATGAAACTGCAGATTCGGGAATCTTAGTAAACTCCAAACAGTATCAGCCCAAAGAATTCCACACAAAAATACATCATAGTCAAACTTAGGAAAACTGAAAACAAAAAAAAATTCTTGAAAGCAGCAAGATAAAAACACCTTACCTACATGCGAAAAATTATTTGAATAAGAGTAGCTTTCTGTCAGAACCCATCAAGGCCAGAAGGAAGTAGCAGGACGTTTTTCAAGTGCTGGAAGAAGCAATTAATCCACAGTCCCATATCCAGAGAAATTACTCTTTAATAATGAAAGGGAAATCATAAAATTTCAGACGAAGGATAATTAAGAGAATTTATTGTTGGTGGGTCTACCCTCAAAGGATGGCTAGCAGATTGCTTCCTGGCCTTTTGGCCAAGAACAAGTGAAGAATGGCTAGAAGAATTTCCTAAACAGAGGGGAAAAAAGAACATAAGGAAACTTGCTTGGAACATAAGCAAAAATGTCAGTAATACAACAGGGTTTTTTTTTCTCCTATTTTCTAATGATGTTCTCCTTTAAAGTAAAAAGTAGTAATAGTATCACTTCACATAGTGATTCTAAATGTATGTATAAGAAATATTTAAGGAAAGTATATTGTAAATAGAGTAAAAGAACATAAAGGGAGGTAAGTTTTCTACACTTCATACAGACTGGTAGAATGACAGTACCCATAGACTGTAATAAATTATGTATAGTAATGCCCTGAACAACCACTAAAAAACTTTACAAAGAGATAGTCTCAAAAAGTATATAGATAAATCAAAATGTTATTCTAGGGGCCCCTGAGTGGCCCAGTCGGTTAATCATCTGACTTTGGCTCAGGTCATTATCTCAGTTTGTGGGTTCGAGCCCTGCATTTTGTGGGCTCTGTGTTGACAGCTCAGAGCCTGGAGCCTGCTTCAGATTCTGTATCTCCCCCTCTCTCTGCCCCTCCCCTGCTCATGATCTCTCTCTCAAAAATAAATAAACATTAAAAATTTTTAAAATATTATTCTAAAAATGATTAAAATAATCCATAGAAAACAGGAAATGGAAAACAAAGAAAAACAATAAAACAAAAAACACATTGACTGACTGAAGACCTAACATATCAATACTTACATTAAATATAAAAGGTCTAAATATACCAATAAAAATAGTGGTAGAGTAGGTTAAAAATGTGGTGTGAGAAACTCATGTATGATGTAGGCAGGTTAAATGTAAAAGGATAAAGAATGGTATATAAGGCGAAAGCTAATAAAAAGAAAGTAGTGGTAACTATGTTAATATTAGATAAAGTGGATTTCAGAGCAAAGAACAGTACCAGAGACAGAGAATGAATTATATATGGCAAAAGAGTTAATTTTCCAAGATTGTACAAATATAAGGAGCTATAAAATATGTGAAACAAGAACTGAGAATTAAAAGAATAAATTCACAATTATAGTTAGAGACTTAAATGCCATATCCAAACAATTGATAGAACAACTAGAGAAGAAAATCAGGAAGTATATACAATTCAACAATATCATTAATCAATAGAGGTGAATGGACACTCAAAGAAAACTACCCAAAAAGAACAGAATATGCATTTTAAAAAAATTACTGTGGAAAATATATACAAAGACAATCCATGTCCTTGTCCATAAAATAATCCTCAAAATTTTTAAATTGAAATAATTTAGAATATGTTTTTAGAGAAAAAATAGAATTAAGATAGAAATAAACTGATAACAGAATTTACCAACACTAGGAAACTTAGAAACACACTTCTTTTAAAAAATAATTATTGGGGCGCTTAGGTGGCTTAGTTGGTTAAGTGTCCAGCTTCAGCTCAAGTCATGATCTCACAGTTTGTGGATTTGAGCCCCGCATTGGCTCTATGCTGACAACTCAGAGCCTGGAGCCTTCTTCAGATTCTTTGTTTCCCTCTCTCTGCCCATTCCCCACTCTTATTCTCTCTCTCTCTCTCTCTCTCTCTCTCTCAAAAAAAAAAAATTATTTATTTAGACAGATGACCCCACAAACCTTGTAATTATGACTTGAGCCAAAAGAAGAGTCAGATGGTTAACACACTGAGCCACCCAAATGCCCCAAGAAACTTCCAAATGACACATGGCCAAAGAGCAAATCCCAAGGAAAAAAAAAGTTACATTGAATTTAAGACAAATGAAAACAAAACATATAAAAGGAGAAAGGCTCAAATCTATAAGCTCCCACTTAAAAAACCTAGCAAAAAAAAAAAAAGCAAAATAAACTCAAAACAAGCAGAAAGAAGGAAATAATAAAGTAGAAATAAATAGAATGAATCATTTCTGGCAAAACAATAGAGAAAATCAATGACACAACTAGTTGTTCTTTGAAAAGATAAAATTGCAAACTTGTAGCAATAATAAAGAAAAAAAGACATGCATTATCAACACTAAAAATATCTCTAAAGACGCTATGGACATCAAATGATGATGATGATGATGATGATGATGATGATGATGGAATGCTACAGACAACTCTACATTGGTGGAGTTGACAGCCGAGACAAAATGGACCACTTCCTTGAAAAATACCACTAGCAAACACAGCCAATATGAAATAGATAATCTAAATAGGCCCATAACTATTAAGGAAATTGAATTCATAATTTAAAAACTCCAAAAGAAAAATCTCCAGGCCTAGATGGTTTCACTGGAGAATTCTACCAAACACTTAAAAATTAGGATCAATTCTAGGGGTGCCTGGGTGGCTCAGTTAAGTGTACAACTCTTGATTTGGGCTCGGGTCATGACTCACTATATGTGGGATCAAGTCCCATGTCAGGCTCCACACTGACAGCATGAAGCCTGCTTGGGATTTTCTCTCTCTTTCTTTCTCTCCCCTTCCCCCACTTGCTCGCTCTCTCTCTCAAAATAAATAAATAAACTTTATACATTAAAAAAGAATTAGCATCAATTCTAAATAAACTTTTTTTAGAAATTAGAAAGGAAGGGAACATTTCTCAATGCATAATATTAAATTAGTATTACCATGATTTCAAAACCAGAGAAAGACAATACAAAATGGAAAACTAAAAGACCTCACAAACAAAGATTCGGGGACGCTCAGTCAGTTAAAGCTCTGAGTCTTGATCTTATGGTCATGGGGTCAAGCCCCTTGTTAGGCTCCACATTTGACTTGGAGCCTACTTAAAAACAAACAAGCAAGCAAACAAACAAAACCAAAGATGCAAAGTCCTTTTAAAATGTTAGGATATAGAATTCAGAAATATATTAAAATAATCATACACTGTGACTAAGAAGGGCTCAATCCACTGATGCAAGATCTAAATCACACACAAATAAATGAATCAAAATGAATCATGTACATCAAGTGTAAAACAGAAAACTACCATAGAACACTGTAGGGTATAATAAATATTTTTAATTGCATCCTTAGTCTTGGATTATAGAGGTTTGTTGTGCTTATCCAAAAGTAGGAAGTACATAAGGGGCACCTAGGTGGCTCAGTTGGTTAAGCATCTGACTCAGCTCAGGTCACAATATCATAGTTCGTGAGTTTGAGCCCCACATCTGGCTCTGTGCTGACAGCTCAGAGCCTGGATCCTGCTTCAGATTCTGTGTCTCCCCTCTCTCTCTCTATACCCCTCCTTTACTTTTACTGTTTCTCTCTCTCTCTCAAAAATAAATAAATGAACATTTTTTAAAAGAATAATTAATTCAGGTAGTAAATATCATACAAGTAAAAAACTTAGAATAATTAAGGTAAGTTTTATACAGTGTTATACAATACTGATTTAAGATTTATTTAGAATTTGGGAATTAGTGATTTGGACAATGAGAATTTTCTTTTGGACTCCTCATGGAATAAATACTTTGATTGACAGTGTGCTCCCTGCTCAGGTACAGAAACTAGGAGTGAACAATATTTTGGGGTTTTTTTTTTTTAATGTCAGTGATCAATAAATTAAGAATTCAACAAAATTCGTTTTTTTCTAAGTCTGAAGCAGGAGGCTTTAACTGGAATTTAAGCATTCATATGAACATATCATCTCTGACATGTGGAGATTTGTTTCATTATCGTTAGGAATTATCTGCTTAAAAAGGGGAGTGAGGGAGGCACATCCTTAAACACACATCATACATTTTCTTATTGCATTGTATCACTTTCCTTCCTTTGCCAGACAGAGGTTCTTTTTTTCACTTTAATTAAACTCAAACACACTTTTAAAAAAATTTTTTTTACATTTTTGGTTTTGTTTTGTTTTGTTTTGTTTTAATTTTGAGACAGAGAGAGAGGGAGACAGAATCTGAAGCAGGCTCCAGGCTGAGAGCTGTCAGCACAGATCCCAACACGAGGCTCGAACTCACAAACCGCGAGATCATGTGTAAGGGAAGTCGGACACTCAACCAACTGAGTTACCCAGGTGCCCCTTAAGCAAACTTTTAAAAAGGGACACAAGATAAAAGAAAATATTTAAAATCTTATCATGATTCTATACCTTAGAGAAGAAATATCCGGAAGAAATATAATGTGACCTGTAAGTATAACCAATGTATGTAATTTTAAATTCTAGCAGCTATACTAAAAAAACTAAAATAAATTAAATATTAATAATAGATTTTATTTAGTCTAATATATTCAAAGATTTATTGTTTTAACATAAAATATTATATATTTTACAGGTTTTTTTTTACCAAGTCTTTGAAATCTGGTATATAGTTTACATTTGCAATGCATTCACTTCAGACTAGCCACATTTCAACTGCTCATTAGCCACTGCCTAGTGGCTCTCCTATTGGACTGTGCCGCTTAGAGAATAAATAGCAAATGTTTTCTTTATTCAAAAAGATTTCATGCAGTGATTAGAGCCACCCTATTTCCGTGGCATGCCTAAAATCTTCATCTATTTATGCTGCTAGATTAATTTGTAGATTAGAATGGACTTTTGAATAGTAATATATAATTGCATATTCAAGGTTGGTTTATTTCTTCATCGGATCTTTATTCCTTTTTGTGAACTAAAATTTGTCTGTAATTGTGTGGAAAATCAAGAACAAACTGTAACATTTTGCAATACTTCTGCAGCAGTGATATAATAATAGATCACACTAATCAAAAAGAAAAAGATACGCTCTTGAGTACCTTTTCCACTACCTCTTTTTCTTTTATTGAAATATAGTTGACACACAATGTTATATTAGTTTCAGGTGTACAGTATAGTGATTTGACAAGTTTCTATGTTATGTTATGCTTAACCACAATGTAGTAACCATCTGTTAGCATACAGCACTATTCAATACCATTGACATTATTCCTTATGCTGTACCTTTCATTCCCTTGACTTATTCATTCCATAACTGGAAGATCGTACCTCCTACTCCGTAACCCATTTTGCCCATCATTCCAACACTTTCCCCTCTAGTAACCACCACTTGATTCTCTATATTGATGGGTCTGTTTCCACTCTTGGTTTATTCATTTGTTTTATTTTTTAGATTATACATATAAGGGAAATCACATGGTATCTGTCTTTCTCCAACCATGTTGTTGCAAATGGCAAGATCTCATTATTTTACAAGGATGAGCAATATTCCATTATATAGATATGCCACCAATTATATATATACACACACCAATTCTTTATTCATTCTCTGTTTATGAACACTTGGGTTGCTTCCATATCTTGTATTATGAAGAATGCTTTAAAAAATATGAGGTTGCATATATCTTTCCAAATTATCATTTTTGTTTTTTTGGGGACATACCCAGTAGTGGATTTCTGGATTATATGGTATTTCTATTTATAATTTTTTGAGAAACCTCTATACTGTGTTCCACACTGGCAATCAATTTACATTTCTACCAACAGTGTACACGGTTCTTTCTTCTCTTTATCCTTGCCAACACTTGTGATTTCTTGTCTTTTTGATACTAGTCCTTCTGACAGATGTAAGGTGATATGTCATTGCTGTTTTGAATTGCATTTCCCTGATGATTAGTGGTGTTAAGTATCAATGAATGTGTCTGTGGCTGTCTGTAGGTCTTCTTTGGAAAAATATATATTCAGGCCATATGCCCATTTTTTAATCAGATTTATTTGGTGTTAAATTGGATAATTTCTCTGTATATTTTGAATATTAAACCCTTGGCAGATATATCATTTGCAAAGATCTTCTCAATTTAACAGATTGCCTTTTAATTTTGTTTATAGTTTCCTTTGCTATGCAAGAGATTTTGGTTTTGATGTAGTCCCAGGAGATTTTTTGTTTTAGTTCAGTTTAGTTTTGTTCTGTTTTGGTGATGTCTTTGTCTGCTTTTTGTATCAGGGTAGTGCTGCTCTTGTAAAATGTAATTGGAATCTTTTCTTCCTCCTCTCTTTTTTGGAATAGTTTGAGGAAAATAGGTATTAACTCTTGTTTAAATATTTGGTAGAATTCACTTGTGAATACATCTGGTCCTAAAATGTTATTCATTTATAGCCTTATTTGACTAACATTTCAATTTCATGACTAGTAATAAGTTTGTTCAGATTTTTTAATTCTTCCTGATTCAATTTTGTAAGATTACATATTACTAGGAACTTATCCTTTTCTTCTGCTTGCCCAATTTGTTGGCACATAATTTTTTGTAGTATTCTATTATAACTTTTATTTCTGTGTTGTCAGATATTATTTCTCTTTCATTTCTAATTTTGTTTGGATTCTCTCTCTTTTTTACTGCAGAGTCTGGCTAAGGATTTATCACATTTGTTTACATTTTCAAAGAAACAGTTTGTGGTTTCTTTGATCTATAAATTTTTTATTTATTTTTCTCTTTTTTCTTTTTTTTTTTTTTTAAACCTTAATGTTTGTTTTTGAAAGAGAGAGAGAGAGCACAAGTTGGGGAGGGGCAGAGAGAGAGGGAAGCACAGAATCTGAAATAAGCTCCAGGCTCTGCAGGCACCCCAATCTATGGTTTTTTAAAGTCTCTATTTCACTTATTTCTACTCTTGCCTATTAATTCTTACCTTTTACTAATCTTGGGCTTTGTTTTTTCTTTTTCTATTTCTTTTAGATATAAGGTTAAAATTGTTTATGTGAGATTTCTTTTGTTTCTTGAGGTAGGCCTATTTTACTATAAATTTCCATCTTTGAACTGCTTTTGCTGCATCTTCAAATTTTGGTTTGTTTTTTCATTTTTACTTTTCTCCATGCATTTTTTAAAAATTCATCTTTGATTTCTACATTGACTCTTTGGTTTTTTATTAGCATATTGTTTAGGTTTTTTTAGTCACATATTATTTAGCTTCCATATGTATTTGGAGTTTTCTCCTGTCTTTTTCTTGTAATTAATTCTAGTTGCATACCATTATAGTTGGAAAAGATGCTTGGTATTGGTTTCAATCTTCTTTTTCTTTAATGGTTTTTTTTTTTTTGAGAGAAAGAGCGATAGTGAGAGAGACAGAGAGTCAGTCAGTCAGAGCATGAGTAGGGAAAGGGGAGAGAGAGAGGGAGACACAGAATGCAAAGCAGGCTCCAGGCTCTGAGCTGTCAGCACAGAGCCCTATGCGGAACTCTAACTAATGAATCAGGAGATCATCACCTGAGCCAAAGTCAGACACTCAATTGACTGAGAGACCCAAGCACCCCAGTTTCAGTCTTCTTAAATGTATTGAGACTTGTTTTGTGGCCTAACATCTCATCTATCCTAGAGAATGTTTCATATGCACTTGAAAAAAAATGTACATTCTTTTGTTTTTGGATGGAACATTCTATATATATATTATGTCCATCTGGTCTAAGGTGTCATTTAAAGACACTGTTTCCTTATTGATTTTCTGTAAGTGAAGTGTTAAAATTCCCTAGCATTATTATATTACTGTCAATTTCTATCTTTATGTCTGTTAATATTTGCTTTATGTATTTAGGCACTCCTGTGTTGAGTGAATATTTACAATAGATTGTCTTTAGATTGATGCCTTTATCAGTCTTTGTCTCTTGTTACAGTCTTTGTTTTAAAGTCTATTTTGTCTGATATAAGTATTGCTACCTGGCTTTTTCTTCTTCTTCCATTTGCCTGGAATATCTTTTTCTATTCCTTTACTTTCAGTCTGCATGTGTCTGTAGGTCTGAAGTGGGTCTCATATAGATAGCATATAGATGGGTCTTCTTTTGTTTTGTACTGTTTCATCCATTATGTCATCTTGTGTCTTTTGATGGGAACATTTAGACCATTTACATTTAAAGTTTATTTATAAATATATACTTATTGCAATTTTGTTCATTGTTTTCTAGTTGTTTTTGTGGTTCTCAGTTTCTTTCTTCTCTTGCTTTCTTTCCTTATGATGGATGACTTTAGTGTTGTGCTTGGTTTTCATTCTCTTTATTTTTTATGTGTCTATTATAATTGTGTGTGTGTGTGTGTGTGATTACCCTGTGAAACCATGAGGCTCATATATACCATTTGAACTATATAACAGTGTATATTCAGTTGATGGTCACATAAGTTTGAATACATTCTAAAAGAACTTCATTTTTACATACCCCCCTCAAGTTTTTATGTATATGTTGTCATATTTTACATGTTTTTACTTTGTGAATTCCCTTAACTGTTTTTTTAGATATAACTAATTTTACTACTTTTGGCTTTAACCTTCATACTAGTTTAATAAGTGATTACTTGACTATTATCTGTGTGCTTTTAGTCATGATTTTTTTTCCTTTTATAATTTTCTTCTAAATATGGCTTTTAATGTTCTATTTTAAAAATTCCCTTTAAGGGATGCCTGGGTGGCTCAGTCAGTTAAGTGTCCAACTTCAGTTCAAGTCATGATCTTGCACTTCATGGGTTTGAGCCCTGCATTGGGCTCTGTGCTGGCAGCTCAGAGCCTGGAGCCTGCTTTGGAGTCTGTGCCTCCTTCTCTCTCAATCCCTCCCCTGCTTGTGCTCTGTGTCTCTGCCTCTTAAAAGTAAATAAACATTAAAAAATTTTTTTTAATTCTCTTTGAGATTTCTTATAAATAGGTTTAGTGGTGACATACTCCTTTAACATTAGTCTGGGAACTCTTTAGCTCTCTTTCAATTTCTCAGCAATAATCTTGTCAGGTAGAGTATTCGTGGTTGTAAGTTTTTTCCTTCTGCTGTTTGAATGTATGATGCCACTCTTGCTGGCCTGCAAAGTTTTTAATTTTTTTAATGTTTATTATTTATTTTTCAGAGAGAAAGAGTGGGGAGGGGGCCAGAGAAAGAGGGAGACATAGAATCTGAAGCAGGTTCCAGACTCTGAGCTGTTACCATAGAGCCAGACATGGAGTTCAAATCCTTGAACCATGAGATCATGACCTGAGCCAAAGCTGGATGCTTAACTGACTAAGCCACCCAGGTGCCCCTGGCCTGCAGAGTTTTTGCTGAAAAATTAGCTGATAGCCTGAGGGGCTTTCCTCTTTATATAATTAGTTGCTTCTCTCTTATTGCCTTCAAAATACTCTGTATCTTATATCTTTGATATTTTAATTATTATGTGTTTTAGTTGGACCTCCTTGGGTTCATACTATCTGGGACTTCTCTTTAACCTGAACAGGATGTCTGTTTCCTTTACTAGGTTAGGGAAGTTTTCCACTATTATTTGTTTAGATAAATTTTCTGCTCCTTTCTCTTATTCTTTCACTTCTTGGACCCAAATGATACTAATGTTCATTCACTTGATGTTATCCAAGAGGTCCCTTAACTTATCCTAATTTTTTTCAATTATGTTTTTCCTTTTGCTATTCATCATAGATTGTTTCCATTACCCTGGCTCCCGGATCACTGATCCATTCTTCTGCAGCCTTTAATCTTTTTTTTTTTTTTATGTTTTAATGTTTATTTGTTTTTGAGAGAGAGACAGATACAGACAGAGTGTGAGCAGGGGAGAGGCAGAGAGAGAGGGAAATACTGAATCCAAAGCAGGCTCCAGGCTCTGAGCTGCCAGCACAGAGCCCAACATGCGGCTCTAACCAACAGACCACAAGACCATGACCTGAAGTTGAACGCTTAACCAACTGAGCCACCCAGATGCCCCCTGCAGCCTGTAATCTACTGTTGATTCCCTCTAGTATATTTTTCACTTTAGCTTTTAATTCTTCAACTCTGATTATTTTAAATATATTCTCTTGGTTGAACTTCTCACTGAATTCATCACTCTTGTCTCCAGTCTGGTGAGCATCTTTATGATCATTACTTTAACCTCTTTACAATGTAAATTGCTTATTTTTGTTTCCTTCTGTTCTTTTTCTAGGGTTTTGTCTTGTTCTTTTCTTTAGAACCTAGTTCTCTATCTCTTCACTTTGCTTGGCTTTCTGTATTTCTATTATGAATTAGGTGGAATAGCTATTTCATCTAAACTTGAAGTGATGATATTATGTTTGGTCATCACCTGTGTGGATTGTATGTGCCTGGTAACTTTGGTTGGCTGGCTGGCTGGCAGGCTGGCTGGAGCTGTGGCTCTCATGAACTGGGGTCCCCTGTGCAGGGGACACCCTTATAGGATGGCTAGAGATGAAGTAGGCACAGGTCATGGCAGTCCTAGGTGTCTCTGCACAGAGGGCACCCTGGCTAGACACTTAAAGCTAAAGTGGTACAAGTGAGGGAGACCTTAGGCTCTCCACACAGAAGTTGTCCACGGAAGACAGTTAAACCTTAAGTGGGCACAAACCACAGTGTCCTGGAGTACTCCTCACAGGAAGCACCCTGGTGGTATGGCTAAAGCCAAGGCAGCCATGGGACAGTAGTTCCCAGGGTGCTCTGTGCAGAGGGCATCCTGAAAGTGTGGCTGGAGCCAAAGTAGTATGGGCTTAGAATGTCCTGGGGTGATTTGCACCTGTCAACTTGGTGGAATGGTGGATCCCATAGTGAGTGCTAACTAGGGGTGTCCCAATGTGTGCCACATTGAGGCTGCTTTGACGGCTGGGGCTGGTATGAGCCAGGAACCGCAGGTTCACTGAGGTGGTAGGCTGGAGCCTGCTCCTGTCTATGCAGTCAAAGTGGAGGGAGAGTGTAAACTATGGCTTCATCAGCTCCTCTGACCTAGAAAGAGTTTTAGCAATGTCCCTGCCATTTGGTGAAGTTCTACATTTGGATACTTTATATTCTAGTTGCTCTTTTAAATTAAGGCTTTTTTCTGTACCCTAGGAGATCTGGGGCACAGGACTCACTGAGGTGGCAGGTCAGCTACAGGACCTGGACACTGTTCCCATCTGCAAGGTAGAGACATAACATAAACTGTGGCTTTTGCCAGGTCCTCCAGCCTGGAGCCACTCCCCCTTCCCCTACTTGGCAGGGTTCTAATGTTGGTTCCTTTATATTCTAATTGTCCTTTGAAACCACAGCTTTTCTCTGTCCCTCCAGGACAGACAAATCTGCTCAAGATTCTTCAGTACTATCCCTCCCTCCTGCAGTTTGAGTCAGGTGGGGGATTGCCTTCATAACCTTGTCTCTATCCCTCCAGCCATTCTCCGTGTTGTCTTTTATTGCATAGAATCTGTTTAGTTAGCCCTCAATTCTTCTTCAGGAGGAATTGCTTTAAAATAGATACAGATTTGGTGTGTCTGTGGAGTAAGTGAGCTCAGGGTCTTCCTACATCACCACCTTGGAATGAACTTCGCAATTAAAAAAAAATTTTTTTTCACTTATCTTAAGAGAGAGATGAAAGGAGGCAAGGTCTGAAACTGAAATAAGAAATCATGATTTATTTTTCAATTAGGAAACTGTTTAACTGCTTTTGGGTGGGAATTCCAGGGTAATGGAGTTATGTGTTGGAGTTCCTCAAATGTCCAGAAAATGCAAATCATGAATAGAACAAATGGCTAAATTAAACACCATATTGAACCTGCCCTTTAGACTTTGTTTTCTTCATTTTAGCCTAATTGTAGTTATCTCTGGACTTACTGCACCGATAGACATAGAACACAACCATTCCTTCCCACCTTCATGGCTACGACCTTCTTCTGAGCCACCATCTTCCTTTGGATGATTTAACAGCCCTGGAGTCCTCTCCTTCCTTCTGCCTGTACTGCTCTATATTCTAGTCCAAGCAGAACAACCAGAAGAAATACGTCAAGTTTGTTACTTCATAACAAAGGTTATGTTATTTCTCTAAGTAAACTTTGCAATTCATTTGTATTTCCTTAGAGTAAACACAACAGTGTCCCATGAGCCATACACACCTTGGCCCCCATTATCTCTCAAACTTCAGCTTCTGCCGTTCTTCCCAATTCTTACTCTATCCCAAACACTCTGGCCTCATTGATGTTCTTTGAACAAACTGGCACAATCCATTCAGGAGTTCTTTACATGGGCTATTTCCTCTGCCTAAAATGATCTTTCTAAATGTCTACATAATTTCTTTCTCACCTACCTCAACTCTTTGCTTACTTTCACTTTTTCAGTGAAGTCTACCCTACCGTATTTAATGTGCAGCCCAACTCTGTATCTACCCCTGGCATTCCTAAAACCCCTATCCTTCTATTTCTCCAACATTCCACATCTTATAACATACTGCATATTACATGAATATTAACTCCACCAGGGTAGGGATCATTGTTTTCCCTGAGTATTGCCTCTGTGTTAATGAGTTTTGATATTTGTTTCTACTAGAAGAAATATTAAATTTTAGCCTTTATCCCTCATATTTCCTTTTATTTTACCATGTTCTATCCTTATCATGTATTATTTAATACATTGTTTATAACACTCTAGCAGGCTATATGTTCAGTTAGCTATTTTGGTTAAAGTCCCTCACCCCCAGTTAATATATATAATATATATATCTATAACTGATCTAGGGAATTTGCCCATTTTGTTTACTGTTGCATCCTCTTATGAAACAGAATGTATAAGTTCCATGGTAGATAGTCAGTATATACTCGGTGAATATATGAATGAATTGGAGGTCAGCAATTTTGCACTTCAGTGAGCCATGATGTGCGGTTGGACTGTGCTTTAATATCAAGAAAGCTTTCACTTCTGTAAGAAATCCAAAAGATTTGCACTTCTCCATGGTTTATCCTATTTCATTCATTATATTCTTACGAATGAACAGTACTTTTATCATGACTCTGCATGTTCAGATCTGGCAATGAACAATAATAAAAAATAACCCAATTTGACGTCTTTGATTAATGAACTGCGGATATTTTCTTTTAGGCACAATTCACCAGGTAACATGAAACCAGAGTCCCTTCATTCAATTGCTAAAAAACAGTCTGTAAATTGGAAGACCTACAAATAGGGTAAGGTAAGGATCAGCAAAGGAGAAAGTAATAATGTATATACAGAAAGAATCTTTTTCTAAAACCGGCGTGGATTGTGACTTACCAACACTAGCCATATTATTCAGTGATTTAAATAACTGGCTGCAGTTCATATGTATTTCGGGCCAAAGCTTTTCAGCAAGGTGTGGGGCTTCAGCATGGCTGGCTAGTGCGACTCCAGCATGTACATGCTTCAAAGACACTATTTCTTATCACTCTTTGAACTATTTTAGGGTAATAGCAGCAGATCTGAATAAGTAATCCTGAAATAAGTGCGGAGTCCCCTTTGGGACTTCTGCTTCAAGCTAGTTGTTTTTGCTTTTTCTATTTCTATGTAAAGCTAGAAAACTCCTTCCTATATATTACAAACTGTTTGGGAGCATATGACTGTATATGTTTAACTGCTTTATTTTAGAAGCAACAACCACCCACTGCATGTTGAATAATTAGCCAGAAGATTAAGAGGGTACAGGTTTGTTGAAAATTTCAGGCTGCCTTCAAAATTAAATAAGCACAATGTTTAACTTGTTACTAAATATGTCACTGCCGGAGTCCAGCTCCAGCGGGTCCCGGGGTCCCTGAAAGGATGGACGGTGTCAGCACGAGAGAGTGATGGGAGAGCCACAGATTTTATTCTTTGTTGTTCATCACCAAGCAGGCATCTCTCCTTCCGTCTGCTTTGGCATCTTCTTTATTGGTTAAGCAATAACATGACATCAGAAAATAGAAATTGTTTATAGTTTCTAACTTTTAGTGATAAGGTGTTTTAATCATCGAAAGTGTACAGAGACAAGTTTTACAGAAGTATTTTTGTAGAACCATCCCAATTTATTCTTGGCATCAGTCCCCAAGGTTAAGAAAATAATAAACCTATCTTACTCTGTATGGGTTGGGTTTTGGCCAATAATTATAACTTTGTTTTTAATTAACATGTTATAACCAGGTCATGTAATGCACTTACAGTAAGGTTAAGTAAATTTTACGATCAAGAGAATAACAAGATGTTTTAGTAAAAAACATGATAATATACATATTATTTAAGTTAGTAATGCTAGAACTAAAACATAGGTTAAATTGTATATAGATAGGCTGGGAGCTATTTTATCTAGCTCATAAACCACCAGAGAAAGAATGTTTGTTAACAAGTTGCCAGAGAAAGTCCTTTCCTTGATGTAAGCATAATGGGGGCCCTGTGTGTGTTGGCCTTGCACCTGGGTTTCTAATTTTTTATCCATCCTCATAGCTGAAGTCAGTGCAAGGGAGGGTATTTGTGACTCCAATAGCAAAGATATGCAGCGACTGATGTCTGGTCCTTGTCTGTTTCTTATCTCCAAGTTAGGCTCTTCTTCTCTGGGCCAGAGTTAATTGTAACTCTTGTGTTCTTAGCCCCCCTATGTTTTGGGTCTGCAAGGCTCATTAGAAGAGCCTTTTGTCAAATATTCATAATGTTTTGATCCAAAATTTTTTATACAGGGACAGGAAAATGCCTTTTCTTATGGGGTAACTGTATGGGGAATATCGGCCTGATTTGGAACACTGTGAGGCCTAATCAATAGCAACAGGCTTAATTTCACATGAGCAGTAGTAGCAGAAGGAGACACCAGTTCCGCCTCTCATGGCAGGAGCCGTGCAACGTCTGCCATTTCCTTACTGTGACCGTGTCATCCAGCAAGGCCGGTGCGGCTCCCGGCATGTCACATTTAAAACATTTTCCACCCCAGAATCCTTATATCAACTATATATGACCCAACAAATCCCGTTTTCTCCACAATGAAATCCTGCATGCAAAAACTGGATTTAGACACAAAGAATAGCGTAAAACAATTTGAATGATAGTAGAATTTAAAAATATGTTCTAAAATTTTAAAAAATGGTTATAAAGTAATCCGTGTTTTGGTTTGAATGTTTAGATCTTTACTTTTTGCCCAGGTCACATTTTGCATGGACTCAAAGTAACTGAGAGTAATAGATGGGGAATTTGGATATTATGGCTCAAGGAATTCAATATGGTAAATCAGAGTAATCATAGTGACTTCCTGGAAACAAAGACAGGGCAATGCCGGTATTTGTTGATCAATTTATTTATACCACATGATGTTATACATTGTGTGCTTGAAATAAATGCATTCCAAATGTGTTCAGTAAGTACCGTTGCATACAATACAAAGATGCGAAGTGATGTCAGCTGTTTATATCTGTCACCCATGACATGGGTGTGGTAGATGGTTTAAAGACCATATAACACACATGCAGAAGTAAGACATGCAAAATAAGTATCCGAAAGGTATAAACAACAACCCAACAAAAAATTTAGATACTACTGAAAGGAAAAATGATTACTAGCATATGAATTAATAGAACTAATAAACAGAATCGACTTTGGTTGTGAATTTTCATTTGTTTAAGTTAGTCATTAAGTTATTAGAGTTTGTCACTGAAAGAAATGTCATCAAATTTTTAAAAAGTTTAAATTTCACACATCCTGAATTGCACAGCAGAGACCTACACTCAGTACATAAAACCCTAATATTAGAGTATACACTAATCATTTGTTTAAACTTTTGTTGTATGTTCATCCCTGTTATAGCTGTTTGTTTTGTTTTATAGATACTTATACTAAAATCCATAAGCTAAAGATACCTCTGGGGCACCTGGTTGACTCAGTTGGTTAAGCATTTGACTCTTGATTTCGGGTCAGGCCATGATTCACAGTTTGTGAGATAGAGCACGTGTCAGGCTCTGTGCTCCCAGAGTGGAGCCTGCTTGGGATTCTCTCTGCCTCTCTCTCTCTCTCTACCCATTCCCCGCTTGTTCTCTCTCTCTCTCTCTCTCTCTCTCTCTCTCTTTCTTTCAAAATAAATAAATAAACATGAAAAATAAAGATAGTTCTGGGGTTCCTGGGTGGCTCAGTCGGGTAAGCAACCGACTTTGACTCAACTCATGATCTCACAGTTCGTGAGTTCGAGCCCCACATCAGGTTCTGTGCTGACAGCTCAGAGCCTGGAGCCTGCTTTATGTTCTGTGTCTCCCTCTCCCTCTCCCTCTCTCTCTCAAAAATAAATAAACATTAAAAAAATAAAAAGAAATAAAAAATAAAGATAGTTCCAGAACATTTTTCTTTCTTTTTTGCCTGAACAGCGTTACAGGAAACTAGTAAGTACCAAAAACCTGCACTGTATCCCAGTGCATTATGTCTCATTTTTTATTTTAAAGAAACAGTTGAAAGAATTAGTTTCTCTACATAAATTTTACATTGATTTTTCTAGTTAACTAGTCATCAGAACTCTTAAAAGCTATTTTATGATAAATATCATCGTGATGATGCTAATCATCAGTAGAAGTAGTATTTTATATTCTACAAATTAAATGGAAGTTGTAATATAGTGTAATTCTCCAGGTGTCTTTTCCAAAGATTTCCAAGAAGAAATTAGAGAAAGGGCTTATTGCTATACAGCTTTAAGTATCCTGGAATATACTAGCTCTTTGTTTTAGATAAGAAGCTCTAACTACAGTTAAAGTGCAGTTAATTATTCAGTGGCTGCTTATCCATTTAAAGATTATCCAAGTCTTTTGCATCTCCTGTCATTAATTCAAGGCTCATTAGTTTCTCTTTCCTTCAGAAGTCTGACATGGGTCTCACTGAGCTAAAATCAAGGTCTAAGCAGGTCTGCATTCTTTCTGGAGCTTGTAGGGGAGAATCTGTTTTCTTGGTTTTTTTACCAGTTGCTAGATACTAGCTGCATCTTTGGGCTTTTTCCCTCCTCACTCCATTTTTAAGTCAGCAGTGAACCATCTCTTTGACCTTCCTTCCATCACTATATTGTGCTCTGATCAGAGCCGAGAGAGGTTCTGCCCTCAAGTGCTAAATCAGCCCACCCAAATAATCTAGAATAAGTTCTTCATCTCAGGGTCTGTACCCTAAGTCACGTCTGCACCATCCTTTAACAAAATGATGTAACATACAGATTCCAGGGTATCAGGGCATAGATATCTTTGAAGAGTCTTTCCAGAGTCTACTTATCACACTCAGTGAATCCCAAATTCTCATATTACTCTTTTTAAATTTCTTTTTAGGTAAAACAATACATAACACTAACAAAATACCTAAGTAACTCAGGAAAAATAGCTCCCATTTACTGAGTGCTCACTATTTTTCAGAAACAAATTGTATCACATAATTCTTCCAACAACCCCTTGAAGTAGGCAATCTTTTTATTACCATTTTACAGATAGGAGAGGGAAAATGATGGCTTGGGCCAAGTCACACCGCTGTGACCAAGCATAGAGGCAAAGCCAATGTTCCATTCCAGGTTCTCCTGGCTCCAAGTTTTACTTGTGACTCTGTCTTACTTTGTAAGTAATTTATTCTCATGTATTTACACCTTGACTCAAAGAGCTTTACTAAATAAAAACCGTGATGGAGGTTGTAGTGCATGGCTTATAGCACTGGTTCTCAAACTTTAGCTTGGATCAAAGCCCCCTTCGAGAGTTTGATATAGTGCACAGTGCCGGGCCTATCTCGAGAGTTTCTGATTCAGCAGCTGTAGGGCGAGGCCTGAGAAACTGTGTTTCTGCAAGTTCTCAGGCGATGCTGACGCTGCTGGACTATATTTTGAGAACCACTGGTCAAGAAAATGGAAAGCCTGATTTGGGGCGAACATCTGCCCCAGATGCTCTTGGCAGAGGTGAACTTGAAGGACAGAATTGAAGGAAAGGCAAAAAAAGTCATTGAGAGTTAAGAGAGGTTGGGGAGAAATACAATTAAGCTAGCCTGACCCTTATCAAGTAGAACAACTTGACCAGGGGCGTTGGTTTATGTATTAACAAGGCTGAAACTAAACCCCAGGTCTTCTCAGGTACAGAAAACCTGCTGAGAACAAACCTCACTTATTTTTAGCCTTTCCTGCCTCTGACCCTGTAAGTGGATTTAATTATCTACACTGTCTCCATTCTCATGTCAGTAAATAAGTGGAAGGCTGGCATCCGAGCTCTGTTTGTCCATTTGCTTTGAAAAATATCCTGGAACACTTGGGGTATAAATAAAGAGTGGAGTCTGTTTTTAGTGCCATCATTTTACTAATTTAGGCTGTGCACAAGATCCATGCTATTTGAGCATCCAGAGGATTTTGCTAATTTTTCCCCCCAAAGAACATCATTTTGGAACAAGGTCTCGATGTGCTGTTTCTCATGTGTCTCTCTAACGTTCCCTGGCAAGGCACGTGCGAACAGCCTGACTCCACAAGCATCTGGCTGGCACTAGAGCTACCCTGAGTGAGACAGAAGGACCTGTTCTTCATCATCTTTCCAGAAAGGATTTCGACTCTCCGGAGCTTGGCGGGAAGTCTCGTCTTTTCTTCATCATTTCCTAACATTGGTATTCCTTTTGAAAGCCTATTTATTGAGGTTTCTGAAATGCCTTTCCTGACACCAAGTTTGGTCATCATCTGACCGTAAGATAATCAAAAGGACCTGGGAAACATTCAGAGTGAAATGTATGGCATGCCTTAGAATTGAAACACAGGGGAAAGTGAGAGGAGGCAGATGTAGGAGCTACAGCTTATGTACTGCATTTCTAGATGTCAGCAGCGTTGAAATATGTAGCTTAAAGCAAGTGTAGATCAGCAAAGCTGGGATAGAAATAACTCTCTATTTCCTGGGATGATTCATTTAAGGAGGCTATTTATTGCATACATAGTTTAAAGATTACATGCCCATTTTCTTCTATGATTGTTCATACATAAATATATTTTCTGGCCCTGAAATCGCCTAACATTCTCTCAAAAAATAAAATAAAACGATAGGGGGAGGGGAGTTCATATCCTGAGCAATAGGATGTCAAGTTTCAAACATGGAAGATTATTATAGTAATGATTGATGCTTTTAACATGATGTCACCAAGAATGATATTTTTTCCTGATTGTTGATTTGAGTCAGAGATTAAGTGGAACACAACTCCCCAGGCCAAAGATTCATTGGAAAGGATGAATATGTTAAGAATGTCTTTCAACTTCATGGAGAGTTAAACACAGCATCTTTGGCTCGACCACTGGAAGTCTTCCAGGTTGGTTCTCTGGCAAATATGTGCCCAGGAATCCTCTGGGCTCAGTCTGTGGTGGTACATGGGGGATATACCCAGAGTTCAATTTTATTTCTGTAGCCTTTGGTAAGAATTTAAGCCAGTTTAGCACTCCTTGATTTGAAGGCAAAGCCAACTCAGAAAAAGTAGCCAGAAATCATTCCGTGGGCTCCAGGTGTTTCCTGGGCTGGTATTTAAAAGACTGAACATCTCCGGCCTATTTACCAAGCCCTCACTAAGGACTCAAATCACCTCTTCTTGGTAACATTCAAAGGCACACTTTATTTGCTTGGCTAGTTCTGTCTTTTTCCTTATTTGCCAGTCATGTTGTCTCCCTGCATCCAGGAGTGGTTCCAGCAGTCTACTTAGGATATTTTTATTGGAAGGCTCTGCCGCAAATGTATCCTATCCTCTGGCCCTCCCCTACTTTAAGGTATTTTCTCTCCTTCTTCATGTTCCTGCACTTGATCGTTGCAAACAACAGCACATTCAAATGGCTCCCAGCTGCCCTATAGCTTCATAAACAAGTAATGGGTGTAACCAACATGTATTTTGCATTCCACCTGCAAGCCCCTCTCAGAGGATCTGCAGTGCTTTAGAACTCCATTCTGAATATGGGAAACGTGTGTGATGGGGAAGGAATAATAAGAATTAGAAACAAGAACTACCTAGGTGAAAATAAATTTGAAATAAAATTCCGTTTTATTAGGAATGGTCTCCAGAGAGAAACTCATATACTACTAAAACATATAACTCCCTCACTGCAGTTACACCACCATATTCCGTAAAAGATTTTCAAAGACCTTCTTCAGGGGTTGACAGAGTAGTTTATTATTACTATTACTATTATTATTACTATTACTATGTTTTTAAGTGTTTCTAATTCAAATAATTGAATGCAATCTGAGTAATCGTTTAAATGTCAGATGCATAGTTAACATTTATATAAAACTTCAGAGTTTCCAAACATTTTTTTGGTGCACTATCAAATAATATTCTTCAAAATAACTCTGTAAGTTAGCATTATTATATTACATTTTAAAATGAGGAACCTGGGGGCACCTGGGTGGCCCACTTGGTTGAGCATCTGACTTTGGCTCAGGTCATGATCTCACGGTTTGTGGGTTTGAGCCCCACATGGAGCTCTGTGCTGACAGCTCAGAACCTGGAGCCTGCCTTGGATTCTGTGTCTCCCTCTCTCTCTTTGCCCCTCCCCCACTCATGTTCTCCCTCTCTCTCTGCCCTCCCCCACTCATGTTCTGTTTCTCTCTGTCTCAATAATAAATAAACATTTTTAAAAATTTTTAAATAAAAATAAAGTAAAATGAGGAACCTGAGGTATACAGAGTAAGGTGGCTTGCCTGGGATCAGGCAGTTAGTGACAGAGTGGCCCTGAATTCAGTGGTTAAAAATCGTGCCTTCAGAACTTTCTATTATATAAGCACCTGGGGATTTGAGGGAACCAGAAATCAGTGCCCAAGCCCCAATCCAGAAAAATTAAAACAGACTACCTAGGGGTAAGGTCCAAGAATCAGTATTTTCTAGAAACCTCCTAGGAGATTCTCATGTGCAGCCAATAGTGGGATCCATAGCACTAATCTGAATCAGTTTCTTTATCATAGTTAATATTGGAGCCTAGGTTATTTAGTAAATTTGTAGCACAGGCAGGCAAACTAATAGCAAAATCACTAGCATCCCATTTCTTATCTCCCATTTTCCTGCGGCAGGTGTTTTGGGTTTGCCTTTACCCAAACTCCATGAAAACATGGGGGATGTTTAATACTAATAACTAAAAAGAACACTGGGAATAGCAGGGACAGCATACAAAGCAAGCAAAGAGAAGGTCCTCGCCAGTGGACTCCAGAGTCTTCCAATTTCATTATTCCCATTACCATGGACACCACTCTCTTTCCTCACTGAACCAATCATTGTCATGAGTCTTTGGCTCATATACTCAAGAGTGAGGCGAAATGACCAGTGGATGTGCAGGCCCTGACCAAACGTACATCAACTGCTTTTTTATTCTCTTGCTTAGTTACCAATGACTTGTGAACTTCCATTCAAAATGACTCTGACCTTTATTTCATTAATGATTGTAAATGCTCCTATAATTCCTAGTAAAACAGAGAGCGTATTTTGCCACTATGAACTTGATGCATTTATTCTGCCCCACACCTCTTTTTAATCAGCCTTCTTTCTTAGTGGCTGAGTCCAGAGGCCTGCCTCCTAAAGTAGCCTGTTTAGCATAACACTGGATTAGAAAACAAGGGGTGGGGGGGCACCTGGGTGGCTCAGTCAAGCATCTGGCTCCGGCTCAGGTCATGATCTCAGGTTTCATGGGTTCAAGCCCCATATAGGGCTCTGTGCTGACAGCTCAGAGCCTGGAGCCTGCTTCGGATTCTATGTCTCCCTCTCTCTCTGACCCTCCCCTGCTCATGCTCTCTCTCTCTCAAAAATAAATTTTAAAAAAAAATTAAAAATATATATATAAAAGAAAACAAGGGGTGGGGGGAGAGGGAATTCACTAAATTCCACGATCACTTCTTTAGCTGATCAAGAGCTATACTTGGTAAGTGAAATAGCAAAAGTTTTATGTAAAGGTGATCCATTCAGGAAGAGAAGGGTTGAAGAAGACCCCTTCTGGTTGCCAAGAATGAAGAGAATATGGATAAAAATGGTAATGGAAGGAAGGCTTCAGATTGTGCTCTAGTATCCTTGCTTTAAATCTTCAGTAGATCGTAAGAGTGAAGAGAATACCAAGTGCCCCTGCCTTAGCCGGGGCTTTGCAAGGAGAACCATGTGTATTTATTCATCTAGTCATTCAGAAGTATTTATTGCGTACCTGTTCTGTGCTGATTACTATTTTGAGTGACAGGAGTAGAGCAGTCTCACTCAGTTCCCATGTAGCACTGCTGGCAGAAGAAGGGGGTTTTGTTGGAGAGTTGACTTAAATCTGAAAGAAAGATGTAACTAATGAACTGTTCAGACTGAGTTATTCGGAGAATCTAAGCTATTCAATTGGTCTAAGTTACTGAACTGAACGGAGAATTTTGGTTCCCTTCTCTCACTGGTAGAGAGTGTTCCAGGGTCTATCATATCAATTAGTTCTAAGAAAACAAGCAAACATAGAAATATGTTTCTCCACCTATTACTAATTTTGAAACTCTGCTCTGTTGGGGAACAAGGAGATGTAGTAAGACGACAGAATACCTGGGAATGGGAAGTGCCTAACTAACGTAGAGTATTGGCATTGCTCATTGCCAACACTGGTAAGCCTAGGAGGACTCAGAGGGTCAAGATCAAGAAATGGATAATTTGGAGAAATAGTATACCATTGTTGTATATTTTTGCTAATGCACTTTTTTTAATCCTTTAGGCTAAGAACTAGAACTGTGCCCCTAATTATGAAGATCAACCTCTTAGGGAAAAGAACAGCAAAGGTAAGCTGTTTTGGTCCTTTAAATTAGATAGTGCCATGCCTGAAGGAATTTATGTGTATTTATCTATATTCTAAGTCACTGAAACTGCAGTTGTAAGCAGCTATTGTTTTCAAAAAACTTTCACGATTATGTGGCACCCTCATAAAATATGAAAACCAAATACTTAGGTCTTCTCCTAAGTATCATGAATAGCATCTCAATTTCCATACTTCATTTGACATCCATTTAGTGTTTGACACTGTTTTCTTAGTTTTTACTCTCACTAGACTCCATTTATTTGTCTACAGTGTCTCTAAGCACAACAATAAAAATTCTTTGATCATGGGGCTATTATAGGGACTTATCTAAAGATCTAAGAGCTTTGGCAGAATATAACTGCTTCTTTAAGAAGATTCTGGCATGGCAACAAGATTGTTTTAGACTTTCCTTTTGCCCATTTAGTGACAGTTACGTATCTACAGTATCTGGCATGTTTCCTAAGTATAGATATATGTAATCAGATACTCAGTGGCATCCAACCATGGCTACTTAATTTTCTACTTACATATTCAGGAAAGAGCCTAAAGTAAGAGGCAATGGGTACAATGAATGCAATTCAGTGGTAATGATGATGAAAGTAAGCAATTCTCCTCTAAGGAAAGATCATCTTTTCTTGGTTCATTAATTGGTTAAAGAACTTAGATCAGCATAAAATGCCTTTAGCTGGTAATTAGCATGCAAATAAGCACTGGCCCACAGGCCCAGGATTTAAAAGGAACTTGGCTGGGCTTAAAAGGAATGCTGGAGGCAAGCATATTTTAATAAAAATAAAAAATAATTCCCAAAGCATTGATAATATTTGCTTTATGATGTTTTCCTTTTTAATCCTGTGAACTCCACCTTGAGAGTTGACTCTATTATTAAGATTCACCATTGAGGGCACTTGAATGAAGTCTTTAAGAAACAAAAAAGAGATGTTGCTTTTGAAGAAGACCTGTGGGTTTTCCATTAGGAAGTTTATGAAACATTTATATCTGGTCCACAACACCTGGGCTTTATACAAGAGTAGATTTTACAGAGGCTATGAAGTTGCCGCAGGGGTTAATAAATTTGGAACCCCAATATCAACTCCATATCTCAGAACTAGCAGTTGCCTCTGTATTTTTCAATAGGTTAGAGTGTGACCCTGTAACAGAATAACCCTAGAACTCTTGTGACTTAACACAGGCAGAGTTGATTTCTTTTTTTTTTTTAAGCATTTATTCATTTTTGAGAGATAGAGAAACACAGAGCATGAGCAGGGGAGGAGCAGAAAGAGAGGGAGACACAGAATCTGAAACAGGCTCCAGGCTCTGAGCCATCAGCACAGAGCCGGATGCAGGGCTCAGACTCACTGATGGTGAGATCATGACCTGAGCAGAAGTCGGACACTTAACCAACTGAGCCACCCAGGTGCCCCCAGGCAGAGTTGATTTCTCACTCAGACTACCTTTCTCATGTAGATGAGCAGAAGCCCCTCCTCCACATTTTTCCAAGGGGACCAGGCCTTTGGAGGCTCTAGTAATTTATAGCTGCACCATCTAAGGGACTCAGGTCACTGGCTCTTGAATGCTTTACCCCAGAAATGAGACTTGTTACTTCTGCTTTGAGCCCATGGGTCAGCACTAGTTGTCTGGCCCCACCAAACTGGAAAGTGACTGAGAAATATGGGGGGAGGGGTGACACACAGTACCTTACTTTTCATTTTAAAGGCATACAGTGAAAGATTTTACCAAAGCCTTCATATCCTACTTTGCTACAACAAATGTGGTCAAGCTTAGGCTCAGCAAGATGCTTTCTCAGAGCAAGAATTAGAAAATGTGGACATTTTTTTCTGGAGTGATGTAACAAAAATGACTATGGTGGAAAAGAGGTGGTGCCCTGACCACTTTGATGTGGTGTTTAAAGCACAGTCTCTATTGAATTCCAGCCAAGTGTTCTTAGCTTTAAAGTTTTTAAGTTCTTTATGTAGATAAATATTTCTCAAACTTTTTTTTTTTCCAATATCTCCACCAAGGGGCCTTTTTAGACATTTGTTTACCTAAATGACCACTCATGAAATATCATACTACAGGTATACTCCATCTCTGTTTATATACTGTTATACCCAGATTTTAATATCACCCCCCAAAACCAGAGACTGCCAGGGAGACCGAGTCATGCATGCAAAAGCAAAGGGCTTTATTACGAGTTTAGGCTGGCTGAGCCTAAGCTCGGGCTCATAGACTTTACCAACACAGTGGATCCATGCAGAGAGCGAGCCCGGAGCATGGCAGGGTAGGGGCTTTTGTGAGTTTGGGAAGGAGGAGTTACAGGAAATGGTGACACAGGTATATTGACAGCAGGTTTAACCATTCATTGATACTTTTGGTGGGAGCCAATCACAACACCTAGAGTATTGACCAATCAGAGTGGGCCCAGGACCTGCAAGTAGGGCGTGACTAGTTTTAAGCAATAGGTGATTATCCTATAGCCTCCATCTTTAGGCCTGCCCTTAGAAATGTTAAAGGTGTTAGCTGGCCTTTCCTGATTGGGTGTTACAAGGGTTTCTGAGAAGTCGACACCTAGGCCTCCAAGGTCAGAGTCAGTTTGATTCAGACCTGTGTCCTTACAATACCAAATGTGTATCTGAGCTTTACACATAAGAACGCTCAGGGTTTTTTGTCCCCTAACAACCTATTTTCATGCCCTTGAAGGTGATACCACCCCTCCTGAGGATGCATGATCTAAATTTAGCAGAATAAAAGTGAAACATGATCTATATTCTAGCATTTGTGCAGCTGATTTACATGTGTAAATCATTGGACATTAAGCACAGATACATTTAATAATTTATACAGACTTAATAAGGTACTCGGTTGTATTTAAAAGCTATGATCAAGTGACTGTTACAGATACTATTTCGCATGGTTCTATCATATTTTCTACAGTTGTTTCCCATGAGCCATTAGGAGTCATGTGCCTCCACCCTCATTTTCTGTGTTTCTCCTCCAGTGCTAAGAAGGTGGTAACATAACTCAGTGAGTCAGAGCACAGGCTCTGGAGTCCAATAGCATACTTTCAAATTCTACTACCCTCCCTAGGGAGAGCTCAAATCTTCGACAAATTACTTAGGCCCTCTAGACCTCATTTGTTTTTGTTTTTGTTTTTGCTCTTTAAATCTATACATGGATCCTAGTAGAACCTATGTTGTAGCATTATTTGAAAAAATGGGGAGGGGAGGCAATGTTTTTTCATATTGCCTAAAACATAGTTTGTGATAAATGTTTTTATGTCATTGTTGTTGAGGTTCTTAAGCTTATGTGGGCCTATTTCATAGCCCCTGAATCCTGGGATTTCTTCATGGAAATAAAAGAAGCTGAAGCTGAAGCTGAAACTTCTCTGTCATGTGCCTTAATCCTGTGTCACCATAGGCCTTCATCCTGACTTTATGACTGGCAGTGCTGGCTTCCTGGCTTCAGATCCCAGGATCAGTATCAGGATTAGGTTCTAAGTAAGGTACCTCAGAAATCCCTTTGGTTTGGGAAACACAGATTAGTGTGAAATGTTAGTATCTTTTTAATATTTTAGCCCAACTGCCATACAAATATTAAGACTGAAGGTTAAGACACTCACTTGGATTTTAAAGAAATAACCTCCCAAGCAAAAATAATAGTTGAGAGGAAAGAGGTGTGGTTTCTCTAAATCTATCCATAAAACCCACCTGTGAGGGAGAATGGAAAGAACACTGAGCTTAGAATCAAAGTTCTGAGTTCAAACCATAGAAGTATTACTGACTTGCCAGGGACACTTGAACCAATCATTTAATCCCACTGAGCCTTGGTTTCCTCATCTGTAAAGTGTAGATTATAACGTCTATCTCATTGAAGGATTTTGTTGGGCTCAGATGAATTAGTATTGATGTGTTGATGAGAATAGTCTTTAGATACCAAGGCTTTATGTAAATGTTAAAGATTATTATCTCCACCTACTTTCACCCACACTTTGGTCTAGTTTTTCTAATTACTATGGGAAAGCAGGGATGACTTTCTGATTACAAATATTTTATCTATCCCATATCATAACCCCATCTAATTAGAAAATGTAGTGCTATTGAATTGTAAAATGAATACTCAGATTCCTGATATTAGTTTTAAAATGGTGGAAATTGCCCCAGAAGCACTAACTCTACCATTTTCCCCTAATACCTGCCAAATACATTTAAAATTAGATGGATTTGAATGGCCAGAAATCCACATCTGCATTCTCTTTTCCTTTTGTTCTTAGCTAATAGAATGAAAGTCTGTTAATAAAAAGACATCTCCATACCTTAGTCTATTTCTAGTTGTTTCTGTAAATGAGGTTATAGGAAGGGCTATAAATTGGAGACTTTTGATGTTTGGCATGAAGCATTAACATGGCTCCTTTGGACAGATGTTAGAGATCATAAAATGCCAGAAGTTCACACACGCAAGATAGAATCAGAAATCTCACAGGATACAGGGCAGAAGTGGTGCAGATCAGTTCACCTGGAACGTTTCCTTTTGCTCTCCTTGTACCACCTCCCTTAACTCACATGCATGTGAACCGGAAAAGATGGATCACAAAGGCTGAAGAAGTTATTGTAATTTGGGATCTTGTGAAAATCTCTCCGAATTGGATAGATAAGAATATGGGTCATTCCCATGATATGTGCTGTCTCACAAGGAAAATAACAGGCCCTTGAGCTTGTGCGAATCTGTCTCTTTATGATCCAGGTGATGAAGGAGTAAAGAGCTGGTTGGAACTCTGTTTAGCTGATGAAAATATAGTAGGTTTCCAATTCTCTGCTATGTAATATATTTCTCCCCATATTAGTTGGAAAATTTGATCTTCTTTGTCTGAATATTAAAAAAATGAATGCAACTCAGCATAGCATTAGTATTTTTTAAAATCTGCAGTATCAAGTTTTGCAAATAATATACATCTTTTTTTATACATGACCTGTAAGGTGACCTTGGTGCTTTGCTTTGCTCTTGAACTGGCATCCCTTTCTCCTGCCAGTCTCCTAGCTTTTCCACGTCAATTTATCAGAGCAGATGCCTAGGGCACAGGATTTGTAACTCCACAAAGTGTGTATTTCACTGAGAAAGAAATATTTGAAGGAGTCAGAGCAGCACTGTTTCAGTGGGGCATTGGACATTGGACATTAAGCACAGATACATTTAATAATTTATACAGAATTAATAAGGTACTCGGTTGTATTTAAAAGCTATGATCAAGTGACTATTACAGATAATATTTACAAAATTGATACTTTGCTGGGAGACAAACCAAGTTTAGTAACCTAATTAAATAGAAATTAAATTAAGGAAAATACATAATCATATTCTTATTAATATGATAACTTTGTAAAAATTATTTGCATATTGTGGGCATTGAGCAAGATAACTAAAGCATGCTAATTAGATTTCAAGTGAATTACCACCATGTTAATTCATATTTTATAAGAATAGTAATTAAATTCCAACATGTTATAACTGTAGAATAATATTTTATTATATATCCCATACTCTCATTTCCTTATAAGTCATTTTGAAACATCAGCTTAATGAATTAGTAAAAGTGCAATAGTGTAACTGGGCATTTATTGTTAATAGAGTCCAGATTATGAAGTGAATTTTTATTATTCTTGAAGTCATTCACAGGACAATTTTAATGCTATAATACTTACATTCCATTTGGAGTTCTTTTGTAGCTACTTTGTGCTGTGAATGACTTTCTATTGCATATTTAAATAAATATTGGTTTTATATCCCTTTTTCTAACCTTCTTTTTGTTTATATAACAAAAAATAATTATCCTGGTCTTTGGATTTGAATATCAAGTTCAGTAGGCATGTAATATTTTATGGATTGGAATTTTATTGGTCAGGTCACCATAGAAGTTTGCCAAACATTTTGCATATTTGAACAAGGGTACAGATGTAAGGGATGATTCTGATTCTCTTATGAAAGAGTAATTATAAGAAGGATGATAAAATAAATACTAAAATGTGTGAAGTCAGGTTAGGTCTTCTTTTCGGCAACTAAGCCACCCTCTTGGTCATATGCCATTTAGAAAATAGAAATTTCATTGCTCTGTTAACTCAGGGTCTTAGCAGGGCCCCAGTAGTCGATAATACCAGTATGTGCCAACTGAAAAATGCTGCATAGAAACTAGTGAGAAATCATTATCAACGAGTTGTTAATCAGAGCAATTTGATATGGCGACTACCTTGCAGGGTCCTCTGCAGAGTTCCCATGCTGTTGTTTGAGAGAACTCCGTCTTCTTTTCCCTCAGTGCTTCCGACTGAGGAGATTCATGACTTACTGACCCAAGGGAAGGGTCTTAAACATGTTTCCAATAACATTTTGGGGAATGCATTAATATTTCGACTTTTCAGATAAGGAAGCAGAAGTGATGCTATGTAATAGGCAGTGCCCCAAATTTCCAAAGGTTCCCAGCAGGAGTTGTTGGTTGCATTTCCCTCGTGATTGCTCGATATCATCCATTCTCCAGTACTTCTCAATACAGACTTCAACCACTCATTCCTGTCTTACCTTTCTGTAGTGTATAGGCTCTCTGTGCTCCTTTACCCAACCTTAGGGTAGGTGCTGTGACTCCTGCCCAAATTATCTTCAGGAAGGAAGGATTTAAACTTCCAGTTGCTGGTGCCTCAGATTTCACCCGCCTCCAGGTACTGCCTTGGGTAGAGATCTGCCTCACTCAAATTCATGTCTACTTCCTGGGATAGTCTGCAACCAATAACTAACCAAAATCAAAGTGCCTGGCTTCTAACGCCAAAGTGGGGAAGGTTGAAGAAGTATGCCTTCTTTATAACTCCCTGCCAGGTCATCTGTGATCTCCCCTGAGGCCACATTGCAGTTCAACTTCTCATTTTGCCTAATGGCTTTTTCGTCTTTAGGTTAGATCCCCAGGGCACTCCCTGATAAATTCCTTGCATGTTAAACTCTGTCTCAGAGACTGTGGCCCCGGTGAAATCAATTGCAGCAACTCTGTCCTGCTTCTAGATCTGGAATGTGTCATTATTTAGTGGAGATCACAGAGTTAATCTACGTTAATGCTATTTTGTTTTCCTGTCCTGGATACGCACTTCTTGAATGGCTTAAATAAATAAAAACAACAGTTGAATCTAGATGATAGGGTTAATAAGAGAGGTTGAGCTTATAAGATGTAAGAGAACTTTAGTCTCAAAAGGCATTAGATAAAATGAGGGAATCTTACCAGGAGAGATCATTGGATTCTGATCATGAATACAATAACTAGAAATCAGGAATATGAATTTAAGTAATTGTATGGAAAAAAAGAGGATTTCCCTTTGCAACCTTCAGTGTTCAATGATTAGATAAAAGTCCCAAAGGAAAGTATGTTTTGCCTTTGTGGCTTTGATCATTGGATGACTATTGGGATAAAAACTTCAAGTTTGCTACAGGGAAATGAGTTTGAGTAAGTGAGGAAATTTTTCTTATAGGTTTTACCAGTGGAGAACACTGAAGCTCATTACCCTTTTACATAATGAAGTCATTCACTGAACTTCTTAAGTGCCTCTTGACTGAACACAACCAAGGACAACCAGAATGGAACCAAGAGGAAATCAAAATTCTTTCCTAATAATACTTTAGAGATAGTTCATGAAATCTTTCCAAATATTGGTATAAAAACCTCTAAATAGATTGTTATAAAGAGTTTTATTTAAACAGCCAAGTACTTTCTAGATAGTTCCATAACTATGAGCTTTCAGTGATCTCTTAACTCTCCCCAGTGAATTTCCATAGGCTCCTTCAATGCAGTATTTATGTTTTCCAAACTATAGGTATAAAAGTTTCTCATTTTCTCTATTTTCAGCCTAACAGTCAGCACATTTCTGTGTTTCAACTTTTCTTTGCCATATCTGCCTGGTGCCATTAAATCATAGCATTCTCTGATTCTCACCCCCCCACCCCAACACACACCCCAGATAATACTTACTGAGACTTAGAAATTGAAGATTTAGCTAGGGTTGCATATAAATGATAAGTCTCATATAAATGATAACCTACATTAAGGAAAGTCTATCCATGGAGAAGTCTAGGTCTACGATGTGAACTTATTTGTTTAATCACATGTTTTATTTAAATAATAGTGTACATATAGTATATACTTCCAACTCCAAATTATTGAAGATGACCTTTGAAATAAAGAATGCTGTGCTACAAAACTTAGCAAGTTTCCTTCCCTCCATCCCCCTCTTCCTTTCTACTTTTACTTTCTTCTTTGCTTATATATTCCTTAAGTCTACTGTTAACACTAATAGATACTAATAATGCAAAAGTTTGCACATTCACTTATTCAACAAATATTTTTTGAGACTCTATTATGTGCCTAGACATGTGTTAGAAATTTGGGATACATTTTTTTTACCCAATCAGGGATTTCCCTTCCCCAAAGAAAGTTAATGTAGAGGGAAAAGAACTTCCTTTTATTTTTCCAGGATCTATGACTTAGCTTAAGAATTAAACTGACAGCAACAGATTAACAGAAGAAAAGTGTACACATTTTCTTTAATATTTTGTATTTAATATTTATTTAATTGTATTTAATATTTTGTACCTGAGAGTCTTCAAAAAGAAAATGAAGACCCAAAGAAGCTATAAAGCGCCAAAGCTTATGTAGTTGACAATGCAGGGGTGAGGAGTGCTGACCCCCTACATGGTCAAAAATCCCTGTGTAGCTTTTGATTCCCCCCAAACTCAACTACTAATAGCCTGTTATTTGTCTGGAAGCCCTACTAGTAACATAAAAGTCAATTAGCATATATTTTGTATATTATGTGCATTATATACTGTACTCCTACAACAAAGCAAGCTAGAGAGAAGAAAATGTTATGAAAATCATAAGGAAAATAGGAGTACCTCGATGGCTTAGTCGGTTAAGTGTCTGACTTTGGCTCAGGTCATGATCTCACGGCTCCTGAGTTCACACCCTGCATTGGGCTCTGTGTTGACAACTCAGAGCCTAGAGCCTGCTTCAGACTCTGTGTCTCTCTCTCTGCCCCTCCCTTTATCACACTCTCTGTCTCTCTCCAAATAACATAAAAAAATTAAATCACAAGGAAAATAAAATATATTTACAGTACTGTATTATATTTATGTATTTAAAAATTTGTGTTTTAGTGGATCTGGAGCACTTCAAACCCATGTTGTTCAGGGCTCAACCGTACTCGGGCTAGGAGTAGGAAATTATGGGAGAGTGACTAGGAAATGCATGGGGGAAACTAACAGGAGGTAAGGGCCATTTTCCTGGGTTTGTTTAACAGATCCATTTCAGTATTCACTCACAGTCAGGTGATAAAATGTTCTTCTCAGTATAAGGAAGTCACTTTTTGGAAAACATTTATTTATTTATTTTTAGAGAGAGAGAGAGAGGAAGAGAAAGAATCACAAGCAGGTTGTACACTGCCAATGCAGAGCTCGAGGTGGGGCTGGAATTCACAAACTATGAGATCATCACCTTAGCTGAAATCAAGATTTAGATGCTTAACCAAGTGAGCCACCCAGGTGCCCCACAAGGAAGTCACTTTTGTCATGGGAATGTTACCCTTGCTTTTAGGTAGAAAAGGAAAGGTTAGAGAGACCTTCATGTATCTATTGTTTCTTAAATGCTTTTAGCTCAAAATAAGAAATATTCCAAAGCAGGATATTATGGGGTGGCACATTCTGAACCCATTCAATAACAAAGTGACTTCTAATTTCAAAACATTCACTGCGGATTAGGAGACTCTGGCACGTAGCAGTCATACATCAAATGTGTTTCATGTATTCGTTGCTCCACAAAAATGAGCTGGAGAATTTCCCAGTTCTACTTTTTGGGATTCAGGAAACTGTCAACAAGAGAAGGAGAAATCCAGGCAAGAAAATAACTTGATCAGAGATCTGGGGCTTAACAGTGAAATCCTGTCAGCACGGTCAGGGGGCATTGAGCTGACGGACTGCACAGGCAACGCATAGGAAAGGAGACTGACACATTAGCAAAGGGCTAGATTAGCATCTTTGCATTTCTTACTGAGAAGGCTGGTGATGGAAATGATGTTGGAGAAAGCACACCGGCCACCAAAAATTTGGGGTCTCGTTTTGTAATACAGAGTTACTGTTAAATATGGCTTCCCGGCCAGGGATGGCATATTCCGGTCTCTGACAAATCAAGATTGTGACTGGTCACTGATTAGATGTAAGTGGCAGGGTTATGTGATTCTCCCAAGTCATAGTGGTGCAAAAAAACCAACCTGAGTTTTATAATGACTTGATGAATCATATCCCCAACCTGATAACCAAGAACACCTACATTAGACAGATGCACAATTGAGAGATTAACTTTTACTCTCTTACCCGACGGGCATTTTCAGTTTCCTTTGTCCCTGCAGCTAGCTTCCCCCTAATTAGTGCACAGGGCCATTGGAGGATTCTTCATACAGGTATGATATGGTCAGATACATATTTTTGAAAAAGGAAGATGTATTGGTTTGGGCAGGAAGGTCATGGTATCATAAAGTGTAATAGTCTACCAGAAGGTTAGGATTTGTATCAGGAATTTTACAGCAAAAAGAGAGAGGATAGCTCCGGCCAACATTTGGGTGGTCTAACCGCTAGGAATTGCTCCTAGCTTTGTTAGGGATAGGTCTGGATGGCTCTCAGGGTTTGAAATATATGAATGGCAAATTAAGAGAAATACACAAATTTCCAGTAAGAGAATTAATGGTACAGTAAACATGCATATTAGATTTGGAGGACCCAAACTATAATGACTAGGGTGATTATGTTCTGAACCACTACATCAAAATATTTAAAATGAAGGATTCCATTTTTAATGGTAAATCAACATCTCATGGCAAAAACGAGTATCTTTGGTTTATTACTTATTTATAGAAAATGGTGGGTTTTTTTCACACGGATGCTCGCCACCTTATAAAGACAGGACTGCCACAATATATTTCAGGCAAGAGGGTCTGGAGACTTCTAAATGCTTAGCAAGTGGAGCTTAAAGAGAGAAATCCTCTCTGCCAGGGTGTAGAATGCCAGATAATGAATCGTCCAGGAGGTGACATTACAAAGTGGAGTCTGGAAGAAGAGAAGTCAAGGAAATAAGAGCTGTTATAGAATGAATGATTGTGGTAATTAAGGTTATGGGTAAAGAGGGGTTTAGTTATTGCAATGCAAATAAATCAGGTGCGTGTTTTAAGCAATGAAACTGTGCCTTTTGGAATGTGTCAAATTCTTCCTTTTTTTTTGTTTCCATAAAACCTAATGCTCGAGTCAGGAAGTGTCTTACTCTTGTAAGACATACAGAAAAAAAAGGTAATTTCTGAAATATAAAAAGAGGCTTATACACACACCTAGCTGCCTTGAACCAGTTTTGGATTAAAACAACAAAAAAGACATCAGTCATATTTCTCAATCAGTATTTAGCATATCATTACCAACTTGGCAGGAATAAATGACACGTTTGTAGGTGATGCTAATGAAGATGGCATTTTAAATTCAGATTGACAAAACTCAAAGCTTCTATTTGTAAAATAATCCCCAGATGTGATACTGAATCTCTGAGGGGATGTTTGAATCACAAAACTAGAATATTGTTCTGTTGAAGGTTTCATGTATAAATTGATTATAATCTATTTTTTTTCAAGTCACACTTTAATGAGGTTCTTTTGATTATTTTTTGGATTTTGTATTAGTTGTTCGTTCTTGGTTTTGGAGGGAAAGGAAATTTTGTCTTTTGTATTCCACTGTTAGGAAGCTGGTGACAGAAAATATAATGTATCATCCAGGGAATTATTTCAGAGTTCAGGTTTTCAAATTCTTTCATATGGTTGCAGACAAATTTGCATTTATACTAAAAGATAACAGTTCTTTTTCTGATTATAAGATTATATGCTCAGTCTATAAAACTTGTAAAAAAAAGTATAAGGACATTAAAATATGTTAACATAGTTATGTGTTTCTTCTTTATTTCTCTAAGCATGGATAAATTTGGTGCGCTTTCTCTTGCAATGTTTTATTATATCAAAAACATATATATGTCAAAAACATTTTTTTTAATTTTCCTTTACATTTATTTATTAATTTTTTTTTGAGAGACAGAGACAGAGCATGAACAGGGCAGGGACAGAGAGCGCGGGAGACACAGAATCTGAAGCAGACTCCAGGCTCTGAGCTAACGGTCAGCACAGAGCCAGACGCTGGGCTTGAACCCACAAACCGTGAGATCATGACCTGAGCCGAAGTCTGACACTCAACCGACTGAGCCATCCAGGTGTGGCCTCAGAAACATTTTTTGACAGCATAATTTTAATAGCTGCACAAGATTTATCACATAGATATATCATATGTTTTTCAGTAATTCTTTTTTTCTGAACATATGGAATGTTTCCCGAGTTTTGCTCTTCTACAGCATGCGCACACACACACAGAGAGAAAGTCTCCCCCGGGGCAAGTCTCCTTATAATACTACTATATCTGTACATGTTATTTTCTTACTAAAGATTGATAGAAACGAAATTTCTAAATCAAGGTGAGTAAGTCCTGTTAAAGGCCCTGTATACATATTGTTATATGGCCCTTCTGATCACCTGTGGCAATTTACACCGCCATCAGCGTCATTGTTACATTGGTCTAGCCAGCTTTGATTATCATACTATTTCTAATCTGTGTCAATTTGATAGATGAAAAGTGGAATCTTATTTTGCTTTTCGTATCATTTTCATTTTTCTGTCTATAAGAGGGAATAAACCTTTTCATTTGTTAATTAGCCATTTATATTCTTCCTTCTTTAACTGACTTTCTAAATCTTTACATAGCGTTGTTTTCAAAATACTGATTTATAGGGATATATTTTTAGAGATACAAATTCTAAGATCTTTTCAATTTTATTGTTTACTGTTGTCCCCATATCTTTCATTATTCTGTAGACAAATATTAACTTTCGAACTTAGTATTCTTAAAAAATCTTTACCCATGATGCAGTCATTTAAAATATTACCTTCACTTTTTCAAATTTTTTCATTGATTTTCACAAATGCTTTAATTCATGGGTTTATTGCTTATTTTGATGTATTTATTTGATCAGTGTCTAAGTTTGTGTGTGTGTGTGTGTGTGTGTGCGCGTGTGTGTGTGCGTGTGCATGTGATATACTTTCTAAAGTTGATGGGGAGAGAGTGTATAAAATAATTTTTCAGTCTATAAACTGATAGCTACATTATACATGCTTTAATAAATTAACATTTTCCTTTTCTGCTCTCTCAAGAAGACATCTACAATACCCTAAGCATAAATCCCTCCTTTAAACATATAAGTTATAACATATGTAAGTATATAAATGGAACTATACAAGTTATAAATATTTATCTGCTAATCCGGATTTATAGATACACAAGGACTCTTGCCTCTATTGGAGTATCTCTACCTCTTCACAGTGTTGATTTGAAATGCTTATTCTATCACTAAATATCATATATCATACCGTATATTGCATTCTTACATATTCTCTGGTCTATTTTAGAACTATTTATGTTAGCTCATAATAATAGAGAGCATATAATAGATAGGTGTATCGATTATATTATTCTTGTTATATGAGATAGATTTATCTATTCCATGTCACACCAATGAACCATTTAATTGTTATTCTTTTATAATAGATATATTTAGACATATCTGATGATGGAAGTTCCTTATTCCCTTTTCAAAATAATTTCTCAAAATATTTCCAAATAATTTTAAATTATTTTATCAAATTGCAAATAATTTTCGGATGAGATTTCAGTCAATGAAGAAGTATTTTGGACATAACACCCTTTTCAGTACTCAATATTTCTATCCAAGGAAATACTATGTTTACTCATTTGTTTAAATATCATAGCTGTTAGAGTGTATTGTAGCTTTGCATGTATTAATTCTAAGCGTTTTCCATGAGAATTGATCATTTCTCTATTATTTATTTATACTGCATTATTGAAGGGACTTCAATACATTACATGTTTTAACTGGCTCTATTGATACATAGGATGTTTATTGCTTTTTTATTTAGCCTTTTTACTGGATTTTATTATTATTTAAAATATAATGGAGTTAATCCTCTACATTCTGTAAAAAAAATGGATGTGATGATCTCATTGCAATCATCTTGTTTCATTATTTCCAGTAAGTTTAACTCTTGTTACTTGTTCTTTCTTCTTTCTTCTTCTTCCTTTTTACTCCCCTTTGACTTTGAATAGACCCTCCAGAAAAATATTAAATAGTAATGTCACTAACAAACTTTATTGTATTATTTAAAAGCTGGTTGGAATTTCACTACAGCTGTGTCTCCCAAAGTGTTATCCTTTGAACATTAATCTCTCCAGATGCTCCGGGAGCAAAGAATTCCACGTTAAAAAATGTTTTTAAAAAGTCTGAAACTTATCTTGATGGCTTATAATGTATTTTTGCATGCTAAAGACCTGAGAAATCTTGTAGTAAAAAGAACTGTTTAATTGCGTTTTATTTCGTTTCCTAACAGATGACAGAATTTTTCGTAGACTTTTAATTAAAAATCATTAGAATTAATGTTGCATTGAACAAAATCAGACATCAATTAAAGCAAAACTCTTTGTCCTATTTACCCAACTGAGCAAGTACCAAAGGCGGGAAGAATGTTCTGTTCTGGGTGCAGGCAGTAATAAGGGGGCATATTCTCTGAACAGAATGAAAGCAATAAGAGCCAATGAAAGATCAGTGTCATTACCACTCTTCTCTTGCTTGTAGTTCTTTGTCCCCCTTCCCCCACCAAAACCTTTGGTTATTCTGAATACTAAATTTAGAAAACATTTTCCGTCTCTCTTGAGTCTTTGTCATTTATATTTAAGCTTCAAATTACACATTTTTATTCTCTTTTAGTGTTATATTCTACATGAAAATTAGCTTGATGTTCTCCCATTTATATCATGGCTCCCAACATATGCAGATTGGGCTACATGTGTTCATTTTGAATTTATTTTTAATTTTTGAGAGAGAATGAGTGAGTGAGAGAGAGAGAGAGAGAGAGAGAGAGAGAGAGAGAACCCAAAGCAGGCTCCAGGCTCTGAGCTGTCATCACAAAGGCCCAATGTGGTTCTCAGATCCATGAACTATGAGATCATGACCAGAGTTGAAGTCAGATGCCTAACAGACTGAGCCACCCAGGTGTTCCAGACCATGTGTTCTTTATGAGACCTAATTGGCAAGGATAGCATTGTTTGCTGTTTGATTGAATTTTGTGTCCTTGTGGGGATATATAGTCTTGCATTTATATAAATAGTACATTGGAAATAAACAATAATAGCCCAGTGGTGGTAAAGACAAAGAATACAACTTCAGTTATATCAATTTCATAATTCATTGTGACCCCTGGAGTTTTTATTTGTATTTAAATTTTCAATTAGTGAAAAAAGGTGGGCTGCAATATTTTCATTTGCTTGATGCAGATTTTGGTTCCCACACAGAACATGTTGCTAAGTTAGAGTAATATGTTTAACGTTTTTATTATTCTTACTCGGGCAGTAGAGTTGACCTTTTGTACCCCTGAATCAGTCAGTTATTGGCTGCAGGTTGGGACTAAGGCATCTCCCATTAGCAGACGATTCTCCAGGGAAGGCAGCTGTGAGCAGTTATTACCCAGCCCTCACAATAATTGGGATGGTTCGTGGGCCTGGTTAAGGGCTCTGAGTAGAGAACCAATAGAATTCACTGCAGATTCGAAACTTTTCTTCCCATTTACTCTGTTGAAGCATTTTTCAATTTGTCAAGAATATACTTGAGGTAGGCTAAATAATGCCCTCACCCTTCCCCCAAAAGACATCCATGTCCTAATCCTTGGAATCTGGAAATGTAGCTTATATGGCCAACAAACCAAAAAGGGATCTTTGCAGCTGCGATTAAGAATCTTGAGATGGGGAGAGGAGTTTAGATTATCCAGGTGGGCCCTTAATGCAATCACAGGTAACCATATAAGAGGGAGGCAGACAGAGACAAGAGACGCTGACGGGAAGGTGTGTTTACTGAGGCGGTTGAACTGTTGAAACCGCCAGAGGCTGGAAGGCGCAAGGAATGGATTCTCTCTTAGAATCTCCGGAGGGAGCATGGCCTTGCCAATACCCTAATTCTGGCCTCCAGAATTTATGAAGGAATGAATTTCTGTTGTTGTAAGCCAGCCAATTTGCTGTATCTTGGTGCAATGGCCACAGGAAGCGAATGCAGCACCGCAGTCAGACTGAGAGGTAAGCAGCTTTAGGCTGACTTTTCTAGATAAATAAACCTGTCTTTGTCTCAGATCTGTGAATACCAAACCTTTTTCCTATATTCATGTTTTTTTTCCTTAGCAATTGTTTTGTATGTATATTATTGTATATTTGTACGTATATTGAAAAAGGTGGAAAGAAAGTAAAATTTGAAGTCAACTAGTCCTGGTTCTGAAATCCAGACCATACTTAGGCAAGTTACTTAAAGTACTACTGCCTTAGATTCCTCATGATACTCCTTCGGTACGTATGGTGTAAGGGAGAACGACATAGATGAAATGAAACAACAAATCCAGAGCATCTGGTTCAGAGTAGGATTCAGATAGAGTTAAGTTCCCTGTCTTTCTTACCTGAAGTAATAGTACATACTTTGGCATCTTAGTAACCATTGAGTAAGTAAGTCTCTTTGCTTGATGAATTGAATATACTTAAAATTTAAACTAAAACATTTGCAATCTATCTGTAATCAATTGATATTTACAAAAGGGTACACAACATTACTTATATACAAGCATTGTACAATGCTTGTATATTGGAGTAAAAAGAAATCTTGGAACATATTTGTAACTATGAAGTTTCAATATTCCTTTTTTAACCATATGACAAATCATTTCTTCACTAGAGAGTTGTCGAAATCAGCTGTTAATAACATTTTCGAATCCAGTACTTTGCAACCTGAACACACAAAAGCAATCAATGGTAACTCGGCTTTAGCTATACAAAGGTGCGCTGCGTTTATTTGATGTGGTTTAGGTGTTGCCATCTGTTTCTCATATATTAACAGGCTAAATGTTTAAGAATTAATAGGACCTAACGTTACAAGTGCCCTTTTCTGGGAAAAAAAAAAAAAAAGACTATTTCTGAGCCTTGGATTGGGTCACTTTGCCAGGAAAGAGACCAAGAAAAAAAAAAAAGAAATTTAATCAGCTCAAAAGAATGGTCATCTTAAAAGGAATTGAACCGATTGGAAGAGATAGAGTGATAGCTGATAGACATTTTGGTAGACCTAGTGAGTTCAGGACATGCTGGATAATTAGAAAAGCAAAGGGATCTCAAAATATAATACTAGTACAATTTTTTTTCTCTGTAGACTAAGAGCAAGTGGCTTAGGATGTATCCTGTGCTGCTAGATTCAACTGACTTTGGGGGCTCATTAATCTAACTTGGTGTTAGACACACCATGAGTATGTATCCTCCCCTTACCAGTGAGGCTCTTGTGTTGTGCTGTTTGTTCTTGTGAAATAATAGATGAAGATAGATCTATCTGCCCCAAGTTCCTGGCACAGAGCTCCTAAAACCCTTGCAGTTCCTAAGTGATAACAGTGCTAAGAGCATCTTCTGTTTTAATATTTGGTCTTTGACCCTGGTTTCTGACAGAGTTCCTAAATCCCTTGGAATTTGCTAGGTGATAGTCTATCTTTTGCTCTAATGACATGACTCTTGGTGAGCTCCTGGATGGAGGCCAGTCATCAGAAAGACCACGCCGTGATTGGAAGCTTGGAAACTTTAGTCCCAGGCCTCAATTTCCAGAGAGGGGAGGGGTGCTGCAAGATGAGATAATGATCAACCATGCATTCATGATGAAGGTTCCAAAGAAATCATAAAAGTACGGGGTTCAGAGAACTTCTGGTTGGTGTATACCTCTACGTTCACTGAAAGTGTGGTGTACCCCAACTCCCTGGGTGGGGACAAAAGATCCTATACTGGGGACTCCTTCTGTACCTTATCTTCTAGATCTCTTCATTTGGCTTTTGCTTATACCCTTTATCATATCCCCTATTGTGTAAAAAACTGGTGAATGTGTCTCCCTGAGTTCTGCGAACTCAGGATCAAACCCAGGGAGAAGATAATAGGAACCCCAATTCAACCAAAGTACAAGTGATAGCCTGGAACTTGTGATTGGTATCTGATGTGGGTGGTTGGTCTTATGGAACTGAGTCCTTGGGGGGGTCTGATGCTAACTCCAAGTAGTGTCAGAATTAAGTTATGTAGCAGGACACTCAGCCCTTGGCAGAAAACTACTTGGGAAATAGAAAACCTGCACCTCTACTGTCAGAAGTACTGGGAGTATGTGAGTAGTAGAAGAAGAAACACTGGTGGAGTGTGTGGGTGTCTTTTCGTTTTTCTTTTGATGGCCTACACATTCTGACCAGCAGCAAACTTGTATATGTACAACATTTATAGTATATTCATGTATGCACACACATTGTGGCTTCTATACCAGAGGCCTATACTAAAAATGCCAAGTATTTGAGAGGTAGATAAGGGAAAGTGGTAATTTTTTATCCATTTACAGATTTAGACATTCTTTTCTACTATATTATCGTGTTCCTGCCAACAATACAGGAAAGCACATTTATGCCTGGCTTGTTCCAAATCTCAGAAATGTTAGGACTTCTCCTAATTTTGTGAAACTAAGTATTGTTGGTAAGTACATAAGTATTGGGGCTCAGATCCAGAGCGGCCCAGTGCTCTTATCCATTTCTCATTGTTCTCCAGAAGAAACCACTGGAACTTAAATGACGAGGGATCCGGAAGCCATGTGCCCTTCAGAACTGCTTTAGAGCACACTTAACGGTATCACAGATCAGAGTGGAGGGGACAGCACCTAGGGGACTTGGTATAGCATTGGGACGAACCCTCCTGGGGCTTCTCCTGTTCCTAAAACTCACTTCTATGCTCATAAGGTTCCTGAAAGACTCAACAGATACAACACAGAGAGAATCCTATGAGGAGTGTTTGCTGCTGAGCAGAGCTTTTCCCTGCAAGGACAGCCAAGGCCCCAGAAGCTCAAAAGCCCTGACCCACAAGTTTTCCTGTCCTCATCCAAAATCCCATAGAACTCTCGGAGTTAGAAAATCTCTGCTTTTTATCTTTCTTACTATTCCATTGTTCCATTGTGTCCAATGCCTCTTCAACTCCACTATGGGCGTCTGCAGTTTGGAAAGAGAAGAGAGCTCCCTTATACCATTCTTTGTTTGCAGATGAATCCTCCTATCTTGATCCATCCACTCTTTGCTGATTTCTATTGAATTTCACTCATTTCTCATTATTTGGCATTTCGGAAAAATTTCATATTGGCAAATTTGTTTTTCCACTAGGGTTTAGGTTCAAAGTGGTTACTTGGATGCAGTCTAGAACTTGATCTTGAAAAGGTTGAGAAGTTGAGGAAAAAGTAGGGAACAAATATATTCCCAATTTTTACAAATTGGCTCAGAATTAGTTCTACTTGCCAACTTGACATTTGATTCTTTGTTTGTGATTAAACTGACACTTGTAGTAAAAACTGATTCCAAAAGGGAATTGTTTGCTATCATGTATAAAACAATTAGTAGGTCCTTGAAATAGTCATTGTATCTGTACAATGAAACTCTGCCATTGTTGGGTGAACATTACAACTACTCTTACATGTAAAACTTCTGCAGATGGGTCATGTCTCAAGCTATTGTTATAGAGATCATCATGATATGACCTGCATAATTAGCTTAGAGAAAAGAATTCCTTTTTCAACAAATTGAGCAGGGAATAGCAGTGGCCGTGTTTGCCCTGACCTTTATCATTCCTAGAATAATTTTTATCACAGTAAATTTTCTACAGAATCCTGTGGATTATTAATTTTATCTCCATTTTAAATCCTATATTAATAAGCATGTTGGAAACTGCATTTAGAAAATGTATATGGGGCAGCTGGGTGGCTCAGTCAGTTAAGTATCTGACGTTTGATTTCAGCTCAGGTTATGATCTCATGGTTCATGAGTAGGGCTGTGTGCTGACAGGGTGGCGCTTGCTTGGGATTCATTCTCTTTCCCTCTGTGCCCCTCCCCCACCAATAATAAATAAACCTAAAAAAAAGCACAGAAAATTATTATTCTTTAAAAAATGATAAATGTAGTTACGAATATGGGTCCTCTGTTTTAAATTTTTTTAATGCTCATTTATTTTTGAGAGACATAGATCATGAGCAGGGGAGGGGCAGAGAGAGGAGCCACAGAATCTGAAGCAGGCTCCAGGCTCTGAGCTGTCAGCACAGAGCCTGACACGAGGCTTGAATTCATGAGCCATGAGGTCATGACCTAGGCTGAAATCTGACACTTAACCAACTGAGCCACCCAGGTGCTAAATCTTTTCAATTGTAGAAAATTATATATTTAACTTAGGAACAAAGCCTCCTTACTGAATAGAGGAGAAATAAGAGCTTAAATATTATAACGTAGAGAGAATGTAAAAGAAATATATTATTCAGCTCCTGTTCTATTTGGAATCCATCCCCATTTTGCTACAGTATCTATTCTCTGGATTTGAGAATCAACTCTGAAGCACTGGACATAACTTTAAAAAATAAGAATGCAATCCAGAGTAGTCTAGTTAACTGCCAGTGTTTTGGAAAATAGGCAGAAAATAGTTCTATGAATTGAAGGAGAGGGAAAGTAACTTTGCCAAAGGCTGTGAGGCTTAGGCCATAAACCTAAGTTCACACTTGAATCTAAGTGAACACTTGAACTCTCAGATTGTGACAGAACCCTCCAAAAGTGGTAAATTCTTCTAATGAGAAGTTGGGTGCCACTTTGTATATGTTTATTCATCACTACCTTGCTAATTATTGATTTATTTGATATCTTAAAACTAACTTAATTTATGAATACCTAATATTAAGAATGCTCGTGTGTACTCTGTATATTCATTCATTTTCTTAGCAAAGAATAAATGCATTGCTGCAATAGGTCAATCATTAGATTGGCTGTTTGGGATACTGAAAGAAACATAGTGTTATTTTCAGGGAGCATATTTTCATGGAACATGAAAAGCATGTATAAATATATACATAGCATTTATATACATATATATAAATATAACATAGCATGAAGTATGTAATAGTTGGACACATGCAAAGTATTTTGGTAGCACCAAGAAGGAATTAATTGTCCCTAACTATAATTGTTGAAGGGGACGTCACATAACAAAATTTGTCTTAAAGTTGAAGTGTGTCAGTTGGAAAAAAAAAAAGGGGGGGGGTATAAGGCATTCCACACTTGAGGAAAGAAATAGGGTATGATTGAGAATGAGGATTTGGGGGAACTGTAAATTATCTGATATTGACTAGGTGGTGCCAAATGTGGGCTCCCCAAATTATAAGCCAAACAGCCTGCCAATGAGACAAACTTAAGTTTATTCTTCATGCAATAAGACATCTCCTTCTCCAGTAATACTGACTGAGCATGAAGGGCAAAATTGAAATATGTATTGAGATTTTATTATTTTTTAAACATTTATTTATCTTTGAGATACAATGACAGATCATAAGCGGGAGGGGGCAGAGAGAGAGAGAGAGGGACACAGAATTCAAAGTGACTCCAGGCTCTGAGCTGTCAGCACAGAGCCTGACGTGGGGCTTGAACCCACGAACTGTGAGATCATGACCTGAGCCAGTTAGACACTCAACCGACTGAGCCACCCAGGTGCCCTGTATGGAGATTTTAAAATCAAGTTTAAGACTGGTTTTTAAAAGTGAAGATTGAAATTTTTTTTATTTAAGTTTGGATTGCTACAGATCAGCAAGGCAAGGATTTCAAAGGAGGGGTTCAGAGTCTTAGCTTATAAACTATCATTTGACACTTTCAAGTAAAGTGTTGATGTGTCTATCAGATAATTCCTAGAATGAATGATAGTCATTTGCAACTTTGATTTTTGCCTGGCAAAAGTGCCTGAAATGATAATGTTATATTAATGATAAATGGAATAATAGGGTCATGTTTCTGTAGACCATAAGACGTTTTGGTGTAGATGGTTCTGATTCTCAGCCTGGATAAAACGGGGGATAGTTGATAAAAGTACATTCTATCAGATCTTAAAAGTTTTTGTTATGTCTTCTTGAATACTGAAGAGAGCAAATTTTTCTTAAGAGAGTGGCTTGGTCACATACATGTGAATTGGTAAGAGAATAGAATAGAGATTAGATAGGTCAAAGGGGAGGAGTGGAGATAGAAGGTTGAGATGATCTGTAGATACTGGATACAGGTGAAATCAGCTAGAAGGTAAGAGGTTCTAAGGGCTGTGAAAACACAGAGGAAATAATGAGAGATTTTTATAATACTGCATATTTAGCTACACTTAATCTACACTAGAATCCTGGAAGGTAGGTACCATTATATTTCACTTTCCATGTGAGCGAACTGAGTAACTCAGAGGCAAAACTACCTACTTCATGTAAAGATAAAGTCAAATCCAGGCTCCCTGGCCTTTGCTACATCATACTATGTTCCAGTTTGCTAGTTGGGGTTATTGGGTAATTGAGGGTAGATTCCAATAGAGACTATTGGAAGATAATGGTTTGCAGAAGAATTGATTAGTGATCATTTGAGCTTGGGATACCATATGTCCTCTGTGTCCAGAACTGATCCCAGGGTGGGTGTTAATGGCGTTAGTTAGAAATGAGTCTAAAAATCAAAAGAGGTGTGTTTTAAAAAACAAAATAAAACACCAAAAAAACTCACAAATGTTTATTGAGTATCTTTTCAACGTATGGTTGAAGCTAAAGAAATAAAAATAATGGTGATGACATTGTTCCTCCTTATGCTGGTTGTCTGTATGGACATTGTGTGGAAAACACATTACTCCTGTGTTTCTCCTTTATCCTTAAACAACTACACTAGAACAGATGTCTGGGATTTTTTTCCATACCAAGCAGTTCTGCTACACCAACTCGGTATCCTGAAATTTAACTTCCTTCTGACACTGTTTACCCAGAGCTAGCCTCAGATCCCACAGATTAACAGCTCAGTTCCTACAAGACTGTTCTCCCCCTACTTAAGATGCTAATTACAAGTCAAGTTGTCATTTGTTCTTCTGACCAGTTAGCTATAAATTGCAGTTTCCCACAAATCCCTCCCTAGGTTTGATTAATTTGCTAGAGCTCACAAAACCAGGAAAATGGCTTACTTTTTACCAGTTGATTGTAAAAGGGTATGACAACATCATTAGATGAATAGAAATGATGCACAGGGGCAAATATGTGGGAATGGGCACAGAGATTTCAAGCCCTTTCCAGGAGCATCCCTCTCCAGCCCCTTCATGTACTCAGCAACCCAGAAGTTCACTAAACCCTGTAACTTCTGAAATTTTTAGGAAGGCTGATGTAGACACGACTGATTATTATCTCCATTTCCAGCACTTCTCTCTGAAGAATGGGGTTGGGGGTGAATGTTCCAAGCTTCTAATCGTGACTTGGTCTTTATGGTGCCAGCTCTGTATCCAGGAGCTCTCTGAGTCACCTCATGAGAACAGAAGACACTACTATTACTTAGGAAATTTGAAAGGATTTAGGAACTTTGTATAAGAAACCAGGGTCAGGGTGCCTGGGTGGCTCAGTCAGTTAAGCATCTGGCTTCCCTCTTTGGTTCAGATCATGATCTTGTTATGCACAGATTGCAATATCGTCCTCAAAATCCAGAGACCACCAGGGAGACCAAGTCATGCATGCAAAAGCAAAGGGCATTTATCGTTACGGGCTTAAGCTCGGGCTCACAGACTTCACCAGCACAGTGGATCTGTGCTGAGAGCCCTGAACAAGGGCTGAGCAGGGTTTTTATGGGGTTTGGGAAGGGGGAGTTAGAAGAAATTGTGACATAGGCACAGAGATCCAATCACTATCCTATAACAGTATTGGCAACAACTTTAACCATACATTTTGTTTAGAGCGTTCGTTACTTTTGGTAGGACCCAATCACAATATTTAGTGTTTCTTTGAAAATAACCAATTACAGGGTGGGCTAAGGACCCCCATGTAGGGTGTAACTAGCCTGAAGCAATAAGTGATTATCTATAGCTTCTATCTCTAGGCCTGCCCTTAGGAGTGTTAAGCATTTTAGCTGGCCGCTTCTGATTGGGTGTTACTAGGGTGGTCCCTGGTTGAGCACTCTGTGCCCTTTTATTGTCGAATGATTCTGAGAAACCGACACCTAGGCCTCCAAGGTCAGAGGGAAACTTGGAGCCTGTCATGGAGTCAGTTTGGTTCAGATCTGTGTCCTTTCAATCTCACAGTTTGTGGGTTCGAGCCCCGTGTAGGGCTCTGTGCTGACAGCTAGCTCAGAGTCTGGAGCCTGCTTCACATTCTGTGTCTCCCTCTCTTTCTGACCCTCCCCTGCTGGCACTGTCTCTCTCTGTCTCTCAAAAATAAGTTAAAAATATCCAAAAAAAAAAAAACAAAAACAAAAAAACAAAAAAACAAAACCAGGATGAAAGACTAAATATTAGAATAAAAGATGTTAGAAAAGTACAAGGAGACAGTGCCAGGGACAGACTCTGTGTATGTGTGTGCGCGTGTATGTGCGTGTGTACACACTATATGTTGTATGTTATGCATTATATATGTAATTTTTATTTCACACAAGTATAGAAAATATTAATAGAGAAACTCAGTCATAGAAAAACTTAGCTGAATCATGTGCCGAATGAAGAGTGGTCATGGTACTTTGTGCCATGGTGTGTATTCTGGAAGCATGTGGTTCTTGACCAGATCTTTCTTCAGCCAATTTCACTGTAATTTATTTGAGTTCCTTTTAATACACTCTCCTTAAACTTTATATAGAAATGAAACATGGAATTTTGCTGTACATGATTAAGGCAGGACTTGAATTTCCTAAGCGATATCCTAGGTTAAGGCTAGATATATTTTTAGACTAACTTAAGACTAAAAAGATTTATAGCCTGGAACCAAAGCAAACCATCATTCATCTTCACCTTGGACAACAATGTGAACAAGTTGCTCCATTTCCCTGAGTCTCAATTATTTCTTATGCAAAATGGGCTTTGTAATACCAACTTGAGAAAGTTTTTGTGATTAATTCCTTAGTAGGAGGTGTTTTACATAAGAATTATTTTTTGGTGAAAATAGGTAAACTTTGTCATCACGCCAGTGAAATTCTGTGTTCTGATTCAGTGTATTTTAAAACTCACCAACTTATCTCTGAATTCTGTTTTTAGGCAAGTCACATTTTCTTATCATTTTTCAATCTGATGCATCTGCCTTCATAAATCATATATAAAGTTGATAAAAGCAAAGAGCACAGCCTTAGGAAAATCCAACAGGTCGGCAGCTATTTATAATTTGACAATTTATGAGAACAAATGTCTCCATTACATAAATAATTCCCTTGCATTTCATTTGCTTACACACCATTATTTCTACAAGTTTGTCACAAAAGAATGGAGATCGATTTATCTTCTTAACTGACACAGTGGAAAACTGTGAACACAATACATTCCTTTAGTTCTTTTTGCCAAGGAAGGTAATACCAGTCTTTTATTTTATAAAGATATACCTGAATTTTAGCCAAAGGCTAATGAGACATAAAAAAGAGACATAAAAAGCCGAATGAGTAATGCGGCCTTGAGCTTTTCCTGTGTCCTCCAGTGATCTTGTGGCTAGTTCTACCTGAGTCACTATCTTTGAATAGAAATGTAAACTGACCTTAGATGTTGTTTTGCCCTTTGGCTTCTCTCATCAGCATAAAAGTAGGAGCAATAGAAATGCTTCTGGGCCTGTTGCTAGCGTAGGTGCAGGTAGACCAGAGGCCTCCCTGTTCTGAAGAGTAGGCAACCTGTGTTCTAATCCTGACCTCCTATTAAACATTCTCAAGCCAGTCACACAGCCTTCTGAAAATCACTTACAAAATAAATTGACATATCTGATCCATCTTTAAATTTTTTAATGAAAGTTTTTTAATTTTTTTAACATTCATTCATTTTTGGGAGACCCATGCAAGAGGGGGAGGGGCATAGAGAGAGGAAGACAGAATCTAAAGCTGGCTCCAGGCTCAGAGCTGTCAGCACAGAGCCCACACAGGGCTCCAACCCACAAACTGTGAGATCATGACCTGAGCCTAAGTCAGATGCTCAATGGATTGAGCTACCCAGGTGCCCCCTGATGTCAATTTAAAAATATTTATAGGGGTGCCTGGGTGGCTCAGTCCATTGAACATCAGACTCTGGAATTTTGGCTCAGGTCATGATCTCCCGATTCTTGGGTTCAAGCCCCATGTCAACATGTCAGGCTCCACACACAGCATGGAAGCCTGCTTGGGGCTCGCTCGCTCTCTCCATGTGCATGCACACATTCATTCTCTCTCTCAAAATAATCTTTAAAAATTCTTTTAAAACATTTATAATGACATCAATTATAAATGAGCACATCAAAGTTTACTTATAAAATAAGGAGACTAGACTGTGTGCTTGAGTACATCGTATCAACTCGACTAAGACTAGAAGCTGTATTTCCCAGAATGCTCTTCCTGGGGTGTTTGCCAGAATGGAGCTGATCAAGAAAGGAACTAGGACAACCTCGGAAGGCAGGGATGATGCCAAAGCCACTACTCTGAGAAGGAGCCCAGCAGTCGGATATTAGGACAGTAAAACAGAAGTAAAGTCCAGTTTGTTTTGCTCTCCTCCCAGTCTGAGTTTATCTGTCTAATTGCTGTTCCCATCAACCAACAGTGACTCCAAGCCCACCACCAGGCACTTGGTTGCAAGCCTAGGGTGACACCAGTTATACGTAGGCGCTAGCTTCCTCAGAAGGGACAGATACTATGGGCCTTCCCACAAGTACTCCCTTTACGATCCTATTTAGATGTCCAGAAGTACTTCTAGCATTTTCCTGCAAGCTCTAGCTTGTTCATGTGCTCCGGTGTTTCAGGCCAGCATGATTAATGATTATTTTTTGGATCTTTCTATTTCTCCCTTCTACATCTTCCCTTCTTTGCTTCCTCCTGCATTTGTGTAAGATCTAATTCTGATCATGTATACCCTGTTCGCATAGTACTTCTAAGGGGTTCCATTCTCCTGACCAAACTCAGACTGATAGAAACCAGTATTCACCCAGGTCCAACATAAAATGTTTCTATAATTCTTTGAAAGACTCAGACATTAACCTAAGCATGATAATAAAAACTTTTGTTTAACCTTTATTAGTCTATGAAGTAGGTATTACTAGACTCATTCTGCCGGTGGAAGAATACATTTTATGAGTATTGCCTAATTTGAGTCATGCAACTTTTTGTGGCTATAATTCAGTCCTAATATATATCACTCCGGAATGTAAATTCTCAGGGTTCATAGACCTCTTTGAATCCATAGTTCTGTTTCAGAGTAGCTCATAAACACTAGAAAAGTGTATGTTTGCATTAAGAATTCTTTTAGATAGAAGGGGTGCATAGTTTTCAGCACATTTATAAAAAATTCTATAAACTCAGGCATTAAAATTAATGCTTGGACCTACTCTTGAAGATGGTCTGCACTGGCACATGTGGCTACTTAAATCTAAATTAGTTGAAATTTAATTGAAAATTAAGCCCAGGGGCGCCTGGGTGCCTCAGTTGGTTAAGTGTCCGGCTTTGGCTCAGGTCATGATCTCACGGTTTGTGGGGTTCATGGGTTCAAGCCCCTCGTTGGGCTCTGTGCTGACAGCTAGCTCAGAGCCCGGAGCCTGCTTCAGGTTCTGTGTCTTCCTCTCTCTCTGACCCTCCCCTGCTGGCACTGCCTCTCCCTGTTTCTCAAAAATAAATTAAAAACATTAAAAAAATTTTTTTTAAATTAAAAACCAAAAATTCAGTTTTTTAGTCAAAGTAGTTCTGGTTCAAGTGCTCAGGAGCCACATGCAGCTAGTGGCTACCATATTGAACAGGACACCTGGAACTTTCTGCAATGACAAAGATATTCTGTTACACAGTGCTACTTTAAAAGATTTTCAACATTTTAAGAAAATGCAAAATGTCTGTTGCTCTCGATTAAAAGAAACAACCCCTTTCTTTCCATTCCCCTACTCCCCCTCAACTCTCCCCCAAACTCAACATCCCCATTTAAGTAGAATATCAAATTCATTGAAAAACTTAGGAGAAGCTCTATATTTTCCTTTATAAAGGTCAGTGCATTTTGTACAGTGCGATTGCATACAGAGTTGAAAAACAGATCCAATTCACCTACAGAGCCACATAAATATTTTAAGACTGTGTTTTATAAACTGTAAACTTTATTATAGGCTTTGGTTTCAGAGCAGGTGAAGTCTATATATCACTGAGTCCCACCACTCACGGCTATTGTTTTAGTAGCCTGCTTCTTCACTTGTGCCATAAGCTACCCCAGCAGACTGGATTAACAGCTCTCCAGGGCCCCCTTCTACCTTCCAGAAGAAATACTGATTGAACCAGAAGCAAATTCCTTCTCCTCTGACTTATGTACATGAAAGAAAAACGTAGGATTTACCAACAGCACAATAGACTGCCAACAGGAAACCAATCACTCTCTTCAGGGAAAGCACTAAAGCGTTTATCACGCTTTCAGGCCAGAAAGGTTTTGAATGGTGAACATGGACCTTTACAGCTGCAACCGACTTTTTTTTTTGCATGTTAAGGAGCAGCATAACAGCATCCCCAATTAGGACCTAATTAGAAAAATAAGTAGCAGTTCTAGAATTTTTGGCAGCTATCCCGCATAACCTGAAAGTAATCAAAACACTTGAAAATCACCTGCAGAGAGCCCTGGAGTGGGTATCAACAGCAGTTCTACCGAAAGGGGAAATACAGTTGTGTTAGTTGCCTCAAAGTGCTTTCACCTTTCTTTCCTGCAGCCTTTTTAGGAGTAGATTCTCTGCTTCTCTAAGACCATCATTCAAAAAACCACATACATGCAATTTCTAACAATATGTTGAGTAAACTCTTAAGCTGAAATGTATGTAGAAGCAGGGCCTGGAACGTACTTGAAAGTTTATAAGATCTAAGAGAATATTTAAGATTTTCATTAAAATATACATTGTATTTTTTAAGTTTATTTAACTTTAGAGAGCGAATGAGAGAACATCTCAAGCAGTCTCAGTGCCATCAGTGCAGAGCCTGATGCAGGGATCAAACTCACAAAACTGTGAGATCATGACCTAAGCCCAAACCAAGAGCCAGATGTTTAACCAACAGACTGAGCCACACAGTCACCCCAAAATGTACACTGATTTTAGTATTGAGTGTATCCTATTCTTTAGAAATATCTTACCAGTTATAAAGATAAGCTTTCTTTGTAGTCATAATTTGCAATCGAAAGATATTTTAAACAGAATTAGACACTGTTCAAGTCAGTGTCTCTCAAGCTGGGGCTAGCGGAAAGTTTAGGAAATATTTTCAAAAGTCCGTGAGAACATTTTCTTTAAAAGGGTTTCTTCTACTTTGGGGTTATTTGTTGGCTACCTACCTCAATTTCTTTCCTTTGCAAATAATAACTTTTCCTTTTAATCAGGGAACTTAGGAAGTCTCCTGAAATTATGAAATAAGTGATTTTTATTAGCTGCCTGTAGTGAGAGGGAAATGAGATGCTACATGAAGTCATCTAATATTGTGCCTGTTACAGTAGGATTTGAATAAATGATGGCTCCCTTTTCATCCTTCTCTGATTTGGAAACATGTGACTATAGCTAACACATTCCCAGGAGAAGATTCCCTCTCCCATTCTGTGAAAGTGTCACTTTGCCCAGTGTCCATGACCATATGTAGAATTAAATTTCTAGCCTAATGCTCTTGTGATCAGAGAACTCACTCTATATAATTTCAATTAAAATTTGTTGAGGATTACTTTATGAATTTTTGAGAGAGAGCAAGAGCGAGCAGGGGAGGGTCAGAGAGAGAGGGAGACATGGGATCTGAAGCGGGCTCCAGGCTCTGAACTAGCTATCAGTACAGAGCCTGACTCAAGGCTCAAACTCCCTGACTGCAAGATCATGACCTGAACCGAAGCTGGACGCTCAACCGACTGAGCCACCCAGGCAGAAGAGAGCTTATCTTGAATAGTCCTTCACCGCCATACACACCCACACAACTCTCTCTCTCTCTCTCTCTCTCTCTCTCTCTCTCTCTCTCTCTCTCTCTCTCTCTGTTATGGGTGGATTGTTCTATATATGTCCATTAGATCCTGTTATTAGATTATTCTGCTCAAATTAATTTTTATTTTTTATATTTTTAATGTTTATTTTTGAGAGAGACAGACAGATCATGAGTAGGGGAGAGGCAGAGAGATAGGGAGATAGAATCCAAAGAAGGTTCTAGGCTTTGAGCTGTTAGCCCAGAGCCCGATGCAGCACTGGAACTCATGAAGCGAAACTATGCGATCATGACCTGAGCCGAAGTCCGATGCTTAACAGACTGAGCACCAAGGTGCTCCAAATTACCTATTTTTAATAAACTTTATATAATTTTCTTATTGGTTCTGCATATTCAATTACATATATAATTTATCACAGTTACTTCCAATTTGAGTAAAGTGTAAAAATGTTTTCAAGACCCTTTACAATTTTGTTTCAACTATCAAACATGATTTAAGAAAATCAAAATAAGTAGGATAGTCCATTATTTATGACCCTATATTTACCCATTCTGATGATCTTCTCTTTGTGAAGGACCAAGCATTTTAAAAATTCCTTTGTTTCAGAACCTCCTTTAGCCGTTTGTTAAGGGTCAGTATGCTAGCAATAAATTTGCTTAGTTCAACTTTATCCAAAGGTATTTTTCAAAACCTTTGTTCCTGAGGTATATTTTCACCAAATATAGAATGTGTAATTAACAATTCTTTCTTTCAGTATTTGAAACGTGGTATGCCACTTCTTTATGGCCTCCATGGTTTCCGATGAGAATCAATGTTCATCCACAAGTAATGTGTTGTTTTTGTTTGGCTGCTTTCAACATTTTTTGTCACTGATTTTTATAAGTTAAGAAACACAGTGCCGTGGATTTCTTTGCTTTATCCTATTTGGGTCTCACATAGCATCTTGAACCTACAGGTATACATCCTATGCCAGATTTAGGAAGTTCAGACATTTCCTTGAAAGCATTTATGCACCCTCTCCTCTCCTGGGACATTCAATGATGGGAAAAATTAATGACTTTATCTCCTACAGTCTTGATATTCTACTCATTTATTCCTTAGCTTTTGTTCAAGGTTGATAAGTTTTATGATCTATTCTCAATTTGATTCCATCCTTTATCCTTTTCCTTTTTAAAATTTATTTTCTATTTTTTTTTAATCTTTATTTTGAAAGACAGAGACAGAGGGAGAGCAGGGGAGGGGCAGAGAGAGAGACACACAGAATCTGAAGCAGGCTCCAGGCTCTGAGCTGCCAGCACAGAGCCCAACACGGGGCTCGAACTCATGAACCATGAGATCATGACCTGGGCCGAAGTCAGAAGCTCAACCAATGGAGCCATCCAGGTGTCTCTATCCTTTATCATTTTCATCTAATCAGATTTTATTTTAGTGATTACATGTTTCAGGCCTGTAATATACAATTGGTTCTTTTTTTATTATGGAAATGTAATTGGTATATGATGTTACATGAATTTCAGGTATAAAATATAGTGATTGAATCACTATATACATTATGCTATGGTCACCTCAAGTGTAGCTACCATCTGTCACCACACAACACTATTATAATACCATTGACTATATTCCCTAAGCTGTACCTTTCATCTCTGTGACTGATTTATTCCATAACCAGAAGCCTGTACCTCCTTCAATCATTTTGCCCATCCCTGCTCCCCCCTCCCCCCGCCCTTCTCTCTGGCAGCCATCGGTTTGATCTCTGTGTTTATGGATCAATATCCACTTTGTTTTGTTTTTTAGATTCTACATGTAAGTAAAATCATACTGGTTTTGTCTCTCTCTCTGTTATTTCACTTAGCATCATACCCTCTAGGTCCATCTATGTTGTTACAAACGGCAAGATCTCGATCTTTGTTATGCTTGAGTAATATTCCTCTCTGTGTGTGTGTGTGTGTGTGTGTGTGTGTGTGTGTACACACTGCTTCTTCATCTGTCAGTGGACACTTGGGCTGCTTTGTCTTGGCTGTTGTAAATAATGCTACAATAAAATAGGGGTGCATATGTCTTTTCAAATTGATGGTTTTGGGGGTTTTTTGGGTAAATACTCAGAGAAGTTACTAGATCACATGGCATTTCTATTTTTAATTTTTTTAGCAAACTCCATACCGTTTTCTATAGTAGCTACACAAATTTACATTCCCACTAACAGTTTACTAGGGTTTCCTATTTTCTATAACCTGGCAAGACTTTTTATTTACTTGTCTTTTTTTATCCTCCATGCTCAACATGGAGCTCAATCCCATAGCCCTGGGATCATGACCTAAGCTGAAATCAAAAATTCAATGCTCTACTGACTGAGCCACCCAGGCACTCCTGGAAATTGTTTTCTAACATCTCTTTCTGCTACTTTGTAACTTGTGCATAAAATGCATTAGTTTTCCGTGTATTAATTTTGTATTCTGCAATTTTACTGCATTCATTTATTCTAATAGTTTTTTTGGTGGACTCTTGAACGTTTTCCTTATATAGTTTCATGTCAGATAGACAGTTTTACTTTTTCCTCACCAATGTGGATGCCTTTCATTCTCTCTCCCTTTCGCTCCCCTCTTTATTTTCTTTTTCTAGTTTCTGTGGCTAGGACTTGAATACTCTATTGATTAAAAGTGTTGAAAATGGACATCTTTGTCTTGTTTCTGATCTTAGAGGAGAAGCTCTCTGTTTTTCACTAATGACTATGATGTTAGCTGCAGGTTCTTCATATATGGCCTCTATTATGCTGAGGTTTTTTTTCTCTAAGCTCACTTTGTTGACAGTTTTTATCATTAATGGATGTTGAATCTTGTTAAATTTTTTTCCTGTATCTATTGAGATGACTATATAGTTTTATTCCTTGTTTTTAATAAACTGGGGTGTCACTTGATTGATTTGCAGATACTGAACAATCCTTGCATCCCCTAAAATAGATCCCACTTAATCTTTTTAATGCTTTAGTCCATGTGGTTTGCTAAGAGCTTGTTGGGGATTTTTACATCTATATTCATCAAGAATGCTAGCCTGTAGTTTTTTTTGTTGTTTTATTTATTTATTTTATTTTTTGCAGTTTCTTTGTCTGGTTTTGGAACTAGGGTAACGCTGGCTTTGTAGAATGTATTTGGAAACTTTTTTTCCTCCTCTATTTTTTGGAATAGTTTGAAGGTAATCGGTATAACTTTTTTTTTTTGTTTGCTGGAAGTTTTTTCTTTTTGCTTAGTGTTTCAATTCCATTTCTAGTAATTGGTCTGTTGAGATTTTCTATTTCTTCCTGATTCAGTTTTGGAGGATTGCCTGTTTCTTGGAATTTGCCCATTTCTTTAGATTGTCCATTTTGTTGGCATATACTTTTTAATAGTTGTTCTTATAATTGTTCTGTATGTCTGAGGTGCTTGTAACTTCTCCTCTTCCATTTCTGATTTTATTTTCTTAGGTTCTCTTATTTTTTCTTGATGAGTCTGGCTAAACAGATTTTGGTCATTGATCTTTTCTATAGTTTGTCTCTATTTTATTTCTCCTTTGATCTAACATATTCTTTCTTCTAACTGCAGGCCTTGTTTTTATTTTTCTAGTTCATTTTGTTGTGAAGTTAGATTATTTTATTTCCCCTTCCCCTCCCCCGGTAGGCCTGTATTGTTACAAAATTCCCTCTCAGAGCTGTTTTCCCTACATTCCAAAGATTTTGGACCATTGTGTTTTATTTTCATTTGTCTCCATGTATTTAGTGTCGTCTTAAATTTCTTCATTAACACATTTGTTGTTCTGTGGTCATTTAGCCTCCACATATTTATGTTTTTTCTATATTTTTTTCTTACTGATTTCTAATTTCATACCACTGTGGTTGGAAAAGGTGCTTGATATGATATCAGTCTTCTTAAGTGTACTGAGATTTGTTTATGCCTCACATGTTGTATATCCTGCAGAATGTTTCTCAGATGTCCACGTGCTTTTGGAAAAAATGTGTATTTTGTTATGGATGAAATGTTCTGCACATATCTGTTTATTCCATCTAGTCTCATGTGTCATTCAGATATTTTTTTCCTTATTGATTGTCTGCCTGGGTGATCTATCCATTGACATAAGTGGAATATTAAAGTCTCCTATTATTGTATTACTGTCAGTATCTCCCTTTATGTCTCTTAATATGTGTGTATGTATTATGTGCTTCTTTATTGCATGCACAGATATTTACACTTGCTATGTTTTTTTATTGGACTGATTCCTTTATCATTATGTAGTGTGCTGCTTTGTCTCTTGCTACAGTTTGTTTGAAAGTCTGTATTGTTTGTATTGCCACTCTGCAATTTTTTGCTTCCATTTGCATAGAATATCTTTTTCCATCATTTTGCTTTCAGTCTGTATGGGTCTTCAGGTCTAAAGTAGTCTCTAATAGGTAGCATATAAGTGGATCTTGATTTTTTTTTTTTTCCATTCCACTACCCTATGTCTTTTGATTGGTGCCTTTAGTCCATTTACATTTAAAGTAACTATTAAAAGGTGGCATTTATTATCATTTTATTTTTGTTATTTTTGCAGTTCTTTTTTTTTTTCCTTTCTTTTGCTCTTTTCCCTGGTGATTAATGATTTCCTTTAGTGTTATGCCTGACTTTCTTTATCTTCTTTCTGTATCTATTATAGGTCTCTGATTTGTTGTTACCATAAGATTTATATATAACATTCTAAGTGTATAACAGTTGATGGTCACTTAAATTAAAATTCATTCTAAAAATTTTTCATTTTTACTCCCATGTTTTATGTATATGTTGTAATATTTAACTTTTTTATTTTGTGAGCCCTCTTAACTAATTTTTAGATAGAACCAATTTTATTACATTTGTCATATAACCTTCATATTAACTTTTTAAGTGATTGCCCTACTGCACTTACTGTATATTTTCTTTTACTCATGAATTATTTTTCCTTTCATAATTTTTAAACTTCTCATTATGGCTTTTTCAAACCCCCTTAAGTCCCTTTTAACATTTCCTTAAGGACCATTTTAGGATAACTCCTGTATCTTTAGTTTCTCTGAGAAACTCATTTTCTCTCAATTCTGAATGATGACCTTGCTAAGTAAAGCATTTTTGGTTGTAGACTTTCATTCCCCCTCAGCGCTCTGAATAGACCACGCAACTACTGCCTCTCATCTGCAAAGTTTCTGCTCAAAAATCAGCTGATTGTCTGATGGAGCTTCCTTTGTAAATGACTAATTGCTTCTCCCTTGTTGCTTTTTAAATTATCTTGTCTTTTACATTTTAATGATTATGTGTCTTAGTGTGGACCTTTTTGAGTTCATCTTGTTCGGCACTTGCTCTGATTCCTGAACCTGGATACCTATTTCCTTCTCTAGGTTAGGGATTTTTTTTTTCAGCTATTATTTATCCAAATAAGTTTTCTTTTCTCTTTCTTCTCCTACTGGGACCCTTATAATGTGAATATTTGCTTGTTTAATGTTGTCCAAGAGATCCTCATGTTGTCCAAGAGATCCTCATGTTGTCCAAGAGATCCTCATTTTCATTTTTCTTTTCTTCTTGCTGTTCATCTTAGGTGCTTTTCATTAGCCTGTCTTCTAGATCACAGATTCATTCTTTTGCATTCTCTATTCTACTATTGATTCCCTCTGTTGTATTTTTCATTTCAGTTATTATATTCCTCAATTAAGAGTAGTTTTTTTACATTTTCTGTCTCTTTGTTGAAGTTCTCACTGAGTCATCCATTTTCTCTCTAGTCTGATGTGAATCTTTATGACCATTCCTTTAAACACATTATCAGATAGATTGCTTGTCTTCATTTTATTTAGTTATTTTTGGGAAATTTGATCTTGTCATTTTGTTTGGAGCATATTCTTCTGTCTCCTCATTTTGGTTGACTTTATTTATTTCTATGAATTGGACAGTACAGCTACTACTCCTAAATTTGAAGGAATGCTCTTGTTTATGATCATCCCTTGTGTAGACTGTGTGTGCCTGGTGAGTTGGGTGGAATAGCTGGAGTTGTGACTGTCATGGGCTGGGGGTCCTGGGGCACTCGGTGCTGGGGCTGTACGTGGGAGGGCCAAAGCCGACATGAACATGGCATAGGCAGTGCCAGGGCTCTTCACATAGAGGGCTCCCTGGCAGGATGGCTGAAGCTAATGGGGTGTAAGCCAGGGGGTTGGTGTTCTCTACACAGAGGATACAGGACAGCTGAAGCTGAAGTCAGTGCAAATCAGAGTATCCTGGGCAGGGTTGTGCTCTGGTAGGGCAGCTGGAGCCAAGGCAGCACAGGCCAGGGATTCTTGGTGACTTTGCACAGGGATGCCACAGCAGGGTGACTGAAGGTGAAGTGTGTATGGGCCAGCAGTCCCAGGGCACACCATGAAGGTGGCACCCTGGCAAGTGGTCTGGAGCCTAAGCAAGTGTGGAGCAGTAGGTCCTGGGACACTCTGCACCAAGGGTGCCCTGGCAAGTTATCTGGAGCTGAAGTGGGGTGGGCCTAGACAGCTCTGGTGTGCTTTGCACCTTGTCACCTTGTCAGGATGACTGTAGCTACAGGAAGTGCTGACCAGGGTCATCCTGGTTTGTGCTGCCCTGGCACAGCCTTTGTGGGGCAGCTGGGGTTGGTGTGGACGAGGGGCCTGGGCCTCCCTGAGGCAGCAGCCAAGCTAAGGACACCTTGTTTTCCCATCTGTGCTTTCAAGTGGAGTGGGGGACATAAACCATGGTGTCTATCAGCCCCTGTGACTGGAGAGTATTTCAGCAGCTCCCCTGCCATATTGCAGAGCTCTGGGACTGCATCTTTACATTCTAGTGGCTCTTTAAAACTGCAGGTGTGTGTGTGTGTGTGTGTGTGTGTGTGTGTGTGTGTGTGCGCGCGCGCGCACGCACGCACCTGCACGTGTACATGGGTGCATCCAAGGCCAATAGGAACTAAGGGCTTGGTGCTCACTGAGGTGGTAGGCCAGCTAAGGCACCCAGGCCCTGCTCTTATCTAAATTATCAAGATGAAGGGAAAATGTAAACAGTGCTGCTGGCCAGCCCCTCCGAAGCAGAGAGAGTTGCAACAGCCCCGCATTTGTCAGGGTTCTAGGGCTGGTTCCTTAATATTCTAGTTGCCCTTTTATACCACACTTTTTTTTCTGTTTCCCCTGGTCAGATAAAGCTGCTGGCAAAGCCTCAGTGCTAGCCTTCCCTACCACAGTTTGCAGCATGGGGGAGAGAGTTCCCTTTATTCCCAAGTCTCTTTCTCATGCCTTTCTCTATGTGTCTCTCTTGTGCAGAGGCTGCTCAGGCAGCCCTCAGCTCTTCAGGAGGAATTCTGTACTAACAGGGATAGATTTGTGAGTCCATGGAGAATGTGAATGTAGGATCTTTTTATATCATCACCATTGACCTTCTGAAACTACTTAATCCTTTTAAAATTTGTTTAAAATTCTGGACTCCACTGACCCTATCCTGGTGGAGGAACTGGAATACTGCCTATATTAGCAAGGCAGGGAATGAAAGACCATGTTCGAACTCATGAACTGCGAGATTATGACCTGAGTCTAAGTCAGATGCTTGACCAACTGAGCCACCCAGAAGCTCTGACTTTGACTATTTTAGATACCTCATGTAGGTGTGATCATCTAATGTCTTTCTGTTACTGGCTTATTTCAGACATAAGCATAATGTCCTCAAGGTTTATGCTGTAGCATGTGACATGGTTTGCTTCTTTTGTGAGGCTATTATTCCACCATATGTTTATGCTACATTATCTTTATCCATTTGTCCATCTGGCCATTTAGATTGCTTCTACCTCTTGATTATTATGAATAATGCTGTAATAAACATGGGGGTGCAAATATCTCTTCAATATCCTGCTTTGAATTATTTTGGATATATACCCAGAAGCAGGATTGCTGGATTTTATGATAAATCTGTGTTTAAATTTTTGAGTGACCTCCAAACTATTTCCCATAGTGGCTGCATCATTTCCTATTCTAACCAACAATGTTCAAGGGTTCTAATTTCTCCTTATCTTTGCCACACTTGGTGGTAAGTGTGGTGGTAAGTGTGTATGTGTTTTGGTAGTTGCTATCCATTGTGGTTTTGATTTACATTTCTCTAATGGTTACTGATACTAAGCATCTTATCATATGCTGTGGTCCATGTGAATAGACATTACTATAAATAAGATAGACAAGTATTTTAAATTGGAATATTTGTTGTTACTGAGTTGTAATTAATCTCTTAAAAGATGATTTGCAAATATCATTTCTTATTCTTTCTGTTGTCTTTATACTCGATTGTTTCCTTTGATGGATAGAAGTTTTAAATTTTCCTGTAGTCTCATTTCTCTATTTTACTTTTGTTGCCTGTGCAACAAAATCATTGAAATAACTGCCAAGATGAATATCATGAAGCTGTTTCTCTATGTTGTCTTCTAGGAGACTTGAATTTTGTTTTTATTTTTTATCTTTTTATGATTTATATTTACATTTAATTCTTTATTCCAAATTTTTATTTACATTTTAATTAGATAACAGACAGTGTAATATTGGTTTCCAGGGTAGAACTCAGTGATTCATCAATTACATGCAACATACAGTGTTCATCATAACCAGTGCCCACCTTAATACCCATCAGCCCATCCCCCATCCATATCCCTGCATCAACACTAAGTTTGTTCTTTATCTTTAAGAATCTCTCATGGCTTGTTTCCCTTTCTCTTTTTTCCTCCCTTCCAGATGTTCATCTCTTGTGTTAAATTCTATATATGAGTAAAATCATGTTGTATTTGTCTTATCTGACTTATTTATTTACTTATCATAATACATTCTAGCTCATTGCAGATGGCAAGATTTCATTCTTTTTGATGACACATTCCATGGTGTGTATGTGTGTGTGTGTGTGTGTGTGTGTGTGTGTGTGTGTATGTGTGTGGTGTGTGTACCACATATTCTTTATTCATCAGTTAATGGACATCTGGGCTCTCTCCATAATTGGCTATTGTTGATAGTGCTGTATAAACTTCAGGGTGCATGTTCCCCATTGAATCTGTATTTTTGTATCCTTTGGATAAATACCTCATAGTGCAATTGCTGGATTATAGGGTAGTTCTATTTTTAACTTTATGAGGAATTTCCATACTGTTTTCCAGAGTGGCTGCAACGGTGCAAGATGGTTCTCCTTTCTCTGCATCCTCACCAATACCTGTTGGTTCTTGTGTTAATTTTAGCCATTCTGACAGGTGTGGGGTGGTGTCTCATGGTTTTGATTTGTATTTCCCTGATGCTGAACATCTTTTTATGTGTTTGTTAGACATCTGGATGTCTTTTTTAGAAAAGGACTTTTATTTTAGGTCTTACATTTAGGTCTTAAATACATTTTGAGTTAATTTTTGAATATGGTATAAGATAAAGGTCCAAATTATTTATTGATTTGAATGTGGATATCCAGTCTTCCTAATACATTTGTTGATGAAGCTATCTTTTTCACATTGCATGGCCACGGTACCCTTGTCAAAAGTCACCTTTCCATATGCACAAGGGTTTGTTTATTATTTATGGGCTCTCTCTTCCATTCCATTGGCCTGTATATTTGTGTCTATGCCACTACATTATGTTGATTATATAGCTTTGTGATATGTTTTGAAATTTAGAAGTCTGAGACCTCCAAATTTATGGTTTCTTTTCAAGATTTATTTGGATCTATTATTCATATGAATTAAAATCTATTTTTTCCTATTTTTGCAAAAGATAGCCATTGAAATTTTGATAGAAACTGTATTGAATCTATAGATTGCTTTGAATAGTTTGGACATTTTTAACATTATGAAGTCTTTGAATCTATGAACATGAATTGTCTTTCCATTTATTTGCCTTCTAAATTGATTTCAGCAATCTTTTGGACTTTTTGGTGTATGTCTTTCATCTTCTTAGTTAAGTTTATTCCTAAGTATTTTGGTCTTTTTTTATTTTTTATCTTATTGCAAATAGCATTATCTTAAAATTTCTTTTTCAGATTATTGTTAGTGTATAGAAACACAACTGATTTCTCAGTATTGATTTTGTTTCTTGTAACTTCACTGAATTTGAATTTTAGTTCTAACAAAACAGAGGTATGTGTGTAATCTTTAACATTTTCTAAAGATTTTGTCACCTCTGAATACAGATCATATTAATTTGTCCTTTCCAATTTGAATGTAATTTATTTCTCTTCCTCTCCTAATTGTTGTGGCTAGCAGTTCTAGTACTAAGCATTTCTTAGTATAATATCAGCTGTCAGCTTCTCATATATGGATTCTATTATGTTGACGTAGTTTCCTTTTATTTCTCATTGGTTGTGAATTTTTTTTATCATGAAAGGACATTTTGTTTTGTCAATTTTTTTTTTGCGTCGATTGAGATGATGATGCAATTTTGTCCTTCCTTGTGTTAATGATATATATTATATTGATTTATTTCTGTATGTTGAACTATCCCTGAATTCCAGAAGTAAGTCTCACTTGGTTTAAGCACATAATCCTTTTAATAATGCTGTTAAATTTGATTTGATAGTATTTTGTTGACAATTTTTGCATTAGTACCAATCAGGAGTAATGGTCTGTAGTTGTTGTTGTTGTTGTTGTTTTTCCTTATACTGTCTTCGTCTAGCTTTAATATCAAGGTAATACTGGTTTTATAAAATGAGTATGGAAGTGTTCCTACCACTTCAATTTTTTGGAAGTTTGAGAAGGGTTTGTTTTAATGCATTAAATGTTGGGTAGAATATTCCAGTGAGTTCATCTGGTCCTGAGCTTTCCTTTGTTGGGAGGCTTTTGATTACTGATTCCTCCTTACTTATTATAAGTTTATTTAGACCTCTCATTATTTAGTCTTGGTAGGTTGTATGTCTCTAGGAATTTATTTATTTCTTCTAGGTTATTCAATTTGATCACATATCATTTTTCATAGTAAACTCATAATCCTTTTTACTTTTGCAGCATCAGTAGTACTATCTCCTTTCCATTTCTGATTTTAGTTATTTAAGTCTCCTCTCTTTTGGTCTTAATCTAGCTGGGAGTTTGCCAACTCTTGATATTAAGTCATTCATTTCATTTTCTTCTATTTTTCTACTCTTCATTTTGTTGATTTCTGCTCTAACCTTTATGTCCTTGCATCTGCTAATTTTGGATGTCATTTATTCTTCTTTTTCTGGGTTATTGAAGTACAAAGTTAAACTGTTTGAGATCTTTCCTCTTTTTTATATAGGCATTTACCACTACAAACTCTTCTCTTAATACTTCTTTCACTGAATCCCATGTTTTGATATATTACATTTTTGTTTTTCATTTGTCTCAAAATACTTGGTGATTACTTCTTCTGACCTATTGATTAAGTCTTTAATTTCCATGTGTTTGTTTTCCACTTTTCCTTCTACTTATTTATAGTTTTATACCTTGTTGTTAGAGAAATTAATCTTACGATTTAAATCATCTTAAATATGTTAAGACTTGTTTTTGTAGCTTCACATGTCGTCTCTCCTGGAGAATATTCCATGTGCACTTGAAAAAGTATATTATGCTCTTACTACATGGGGTGTTCTTTATGTCTGTTAGGTCTAATTTATCTATATTATTAATTCCTTTGTTTTTCTTTTTCTTTTTTTTTTAATTCATTTTGTGTCTGCTTGTTGTATCCAGTATTAAAAGTGGGGTATTTAATTATCCTATTATTGTATTATTATTTCTCCCTTCAATTATGTCAGTGTTTACTTCATATATTTAGGGGTTCTGATGTTAAGTGAATATATAGTTAGAATTGTTATATCTTCTTGGTGAATTGGCCCTTTTATTGTCAATTATTTGTCTCTGTGACAATATTTTTACCAAATTATTTACCAAAGTCCATTTTGTGTAATACAAGTATGGCCACACTTGCTCTTTTGGTTGCCATTTAAATGGAACATCTTTTTCCATTCTTTAATTTTCAGAGAGTATGTGCCCTATGTCTAAAGTGTGTCTCTTGTAAATAGCATCTTAATGAGACAAGTTATTTAATCCATTCAACCAATTTATGTCTTTTCATTGGGGAGTTTAATCCACTTATGTTTGGATTTTTACTGATAGAGAAGGACTTTCTTTTGCCATTTTGTTAAACTGATTTCCTCTTTATCTTGTAGCCATTTTATCTTTCTTTTTCTCATACTAGTTTTCTTTGTGTTTTGTTGACATTTTTTTGTAGTAGTAGTTTGCTTTGATTCAGTTCTCATTCTCATTCGTGTATCTTCAATAGGGATTTTCTTTGTGGTTTCCATGGGGCTTATGTAAAAGATATTAAACTTCTAGCAAGTTATATTATACTGCTAACAACTTCAATTACACACACAAACTTTATTTATATCTTTACTACCTTTATATTGTCAGAAATTACATTTTTATATTGTGTATCTATTAACATGATTTTGTAGTTTTTGTTTTTATCTTTAAAATTCTGTATTAGACTTACAAGTGATTTACACGTGAGCATTACAATGCTATAGGATTATATATTTGTCTATATATTTAACTTTATCAGAGAATAGATTTTGTACATATTCATGTTGTTATCTAGGATCATTTTAAACTTGAAGGACTTCGTTAGCTGTTTGTTGTTGTTGTTGTTGTTGTCATTATTGTGTTTTGGGGGTTTTTTTGTTTTTTAGTTTGTAGAATAAACATAGCAGCAGTGAACTCCCTCAGCTTTTGTTGATCTGTCAAAGTCTTAATTTCTCTTGGATTTTTGAAGAACAGCTTTTCCTGACATAGTATTCCTGGCTAGGAGTTTTTTATTTTGTTTTTGCAATTGAAATATATCTTTCCATCCCCTTCTGAACTGTAAGGTTTCTGCCGAGAATCTAATGATAGTCTTATGTGGGTTGCTTATGCATAAGAAATCACTTCTCTCTTCCTGCTTTCTAGATTCTCTCTTGGTCTATGACTTTTGACAGTTGATTGTATGTGTCATAGAGTGGGTCTCTATGAAGTTCGTTGAGCTTCTAGAGCTTGTCTCTCCATTTCCTTCCTCATACTTGAGAAATTTTCAGTCAGTATTTCTGTAAATGGGCTCTCTGGTCCTTCATATCTCACTTCCTGTCTGGGATTCCTATAATAAGTATATTGACCTGTTTGATTATGTCCCATAAGTCCTATAGGCTCTATTCTTTTTCTTTCTTATCCTCTATGTAACTGATTCTTCCATCTGCTTAATCAAGTCTGTTTTCAATCCCCTTTAGTAATATTTTTCAATTCCATTAATATATTTTTCACCACCAGAATTTCTGTTTAGTTTTCTTAGAATTTCTGTCTTTATTTTGATACCCACATTTTGTTCATGCATCGTTTTCCTGACTTTGTGGAGTTGCTATGTTCCCTTTTAGTTCATTGAGTGCCTTTAAAATGGTTCTTTTGCATTATTTTTCAGCTAATTCATAATCTTTATGTTTTTATGGTTCATTCCTAGAGTTTAGTTTGTTCCTTTGATTGGACCATGTCTTTATTTCTTTGGATGCCTTTAATCTTTAGTTCGTATTTGGACATTTGAATAAATACACAGTTCTCCTAAACTTTAGTGTCCAAATTTTGTGCAGGGGAAGACCTTCATCAATCAGGTGAGCTAGAGATTCTTGGGACCTTTCAAGCCTTTTCTGGGACTGTGTCTGCCCTTGGGCTGTGTGTATAATTTCCAGTAAAAGCAGTTTCTCCATCTCTTTTAAAGAATCTGTAATATCTTCTTTACCTCTGGTAGCTGTCTGTTGTGTTGTAGTCTTTCTGGTGCTCTAATAAGTGGTAGTGTTTGCCTTTGTTCTCTGAGGTCCCCAACCTTGCATCCCAATTATTACATCATTTCCTTCAGTGCTCCAAATTAGGTGAGACAGAAACCAGTTCTGTAGGAAGCCTCTTGAAAAGCCAGAATGTTAGATGGATATTCTACTTTCTTACCCTGCCATGGAGAAAGCTGGAACTTGAGAATTTTGTCTAATCACACCACACTGCCAGAGAAGGGAAGGGACTATGGTGGGCAAATGCAAAAAGACTTTCCTGCCCACTTGGATCTGACTCTTTTTGTCTTTGTGCTCACCCTGTGGTGCTTCCACCTCTTAACTGGCGTCTAAAGTTCTTATATAAGGGATTTGGTGCATATTTTGTTGTCAGCATACCTCTGTGGGTAATGGGGACCTAGGTCCTCCTCTTCTGACATCTTGCTGACATCACCCAAAAGCAGGTAATTTTTAGGCTAGACCAAAATTATGAACAAGAAAGCCTGCTGTTTAAGGAGGTACATTTAGTTGCAGAGGACTCTCTTAGTTGAATTCAAAGCTTCCAAAATGGTAAAAGGCCAAATCTAAAATGTCAGAATTTTATTGGTGACTGTCTGCTCCTCTAGGCTGGATGCTCTGTTAGAATAGGCAGGAGGCCTTACTCATCGTGGTGGTTGTGGAGGCATTCATTCATTCATTCCATGCATCCAGTAAGAAGTCTTCTCATTGCATGAATGTTAGCTATTATATTATTTGTTGATAAGTAAAAGTGGTGAGCAAGAAAAGCCCATTTCTTGTTTTTGTGGGCACTTCGAATCTAGTGAAGAATGCAAACATATAAACAAACAGTCTAAATCAGTATGATGAATATTTAGAAAGGATTAATTGCAGGGTACTAAGGGGGAAAATGATTATATTTCTCTTTGGGGCTGGCCTCAGCCTGTTGATAGTGATGTTACTGGCTAGAAATGCAGGGAGGCACTTACCTGGCCACATGATAAACTCTCCAAATACATTTCCCCTTTCAGAACCAATGTTGCAGCCGGACTGGCCTTTGTAATTTTTATTATAATTGCATAATTCCTTCACAATAACCAGAAACTTTTGGGGGGAAATGTTGGGGAGCATACATGGCATACAGGGACCACGCATCAGGTAAATGGAAATAGGGGTACTGGGGGAGACAGAGAGCATCCACAAATGGGAGAGAGAGAGAGAACAGGCCTGGGGTTCTGCTTTTATTGGGGTCAATGGTGAAGACAGAGAGTTTCATGTGTTCACTCTTTATTGGTGAATTTAAAGCTTAAGAGCAGGAATTAAAGTACTGGAAGGAAAAAAAAACAAGCAGCCAAATGGTCATTTATATAAGTCAGCCAGAGAGCCCTAAAAGAAAAGGAAACCTTGCTGGGGAAGGAAAAACTGGGGGGATAGGGGATGAGATTGGAGTGGCCTCACTCTTTATGTAGCCTTATGGCTGACAATCTGTATATTTGACTTTGAAGTAGATGCCTCAGCAATCAAAAGCTTAAGTCAAGAGCTTGCGTTACAATCTTAAAAAAAAGATGCCTACACTATAATCCCAAATAAAGTGAACTCACATAACAAATTTTGATGTCTTTGCAGAAGAGAATGGAAGGGATATTTGTATCAATTATACCAAAAGTGGTCTGTACTCCTAAACAGAGTGGGTGTCAACCCACAATCAGTCACAGTCTGGAAGAAGAAGATACTTCTTTTGACATATCATCAGAAGGTCAATAGTAGTAACTCATGCTATGTCACCATGCCTACATCATTCATCTCCCTTCACTTCGTCATGTAGGCACTTTATTGTCTCACGTCATTACATGAGTAAGAGTGAGTACAGTACAGTAAGATATTTGGAGAGAGACCATATTCACATAACTTTTATTAGTCTATTATGATTGTTTTATATTATTATTGTTCATCTCTTACTATGCCTAATTAATAAATTAAAATTTATCAGAGCTACATACATACAGTAAACTTTTAAAAAGGTATATATAGAGTTTATTACTCTCTGGTTTTAGGCATACATGGGGGCTCTTAAAATGTTTCCCCCTGTATGGGGAATGTGGAAGGCTACTGTAATCTAGTATAGCTAAAATATTTTGTGAATATGCCAAACCCCAAGAAAAGTAACCAGCAAAAAATGATACTTTTTCCAATTTTATGAGGTGGAGTTCTCTATTCAGCTCCCCAGATCCCCAAATTTTCATCCTTTTTGGGTGAGCTCTCTATTAGCCAACTAGACAGTTTGACATCAGAATAGAACTAGAACTTGATCAATAAGTGTGGCAGCTGTGAAACATGTACAATGGATGGCTTTAAGGGACAAGAGGTGGCCCATACTCGATTTATCATGTGCTTCCAGTTTCATATTCAAAAGCTCTCTTGCTTTAGTTCTGACATTTCAGGTGTGAAGAGCAGAGTCAGCAAGTTCCCTTAGTGAATATTAAAAAATTATGGCTGAAGACTCTAGGGAGGAGATGTGGAAGCAAAAGGCAGGTAGTGACAGGAAAATGGATAAGAAATCTTAGTCAAGGGAAAGACAAGAACATCCAGTATTCTGATAGGTTTAGCCACTGTCTGGGGGACACTTAGGCTTTTTCTCGTGCAGAAAGAAATCTATTCTTTGCTTCTCAGTATTTCCCCAAATGTCTTAAAACAAATTAAATAAGAAATGTATTCTTCTTAAAATATAATGTGGACATTATTTGGATAGTTGTATGGTGGTTTTTTTTTAAAAAAAAAGATACTTGCTCTATGTAAAAAAAAAAAAAAATGTGTTTACAAAACTCTGAGGAAAGGACTAGAAAATCATCCCAGAGCACAGTAGAGCTTGTAAGTTATCTTGCCACCTCTTTTAATATCCCTCTCAACTTTTGGGACCCCACGTATCCATCTTATGTTGAATATTTTCAAACCATCAACCTATGTCCCTTAAAGCATTCGCACCAAATGCATTAGAATATAGACCCTAAATGGAAGACAAATGAGCTGTCTTGGCTTAAAGGGATGATCCTTTAATGGTGGCATTTCTAACAGTGAGGCAGGTGATAAAAGTGATAGAAGAGCACTTTGGGTGTGAGGGTGATTTTCCAAGTCCTCTTGAATCCTGGCATTTTAGCAGCCATCAATTCAACTACTGCACCATTAGAGGCCTTTTCTATAAAAGTTGAGAGGGAAAGTTGGTGGACTCTAAGTTCTAGTTGTACAGGCCCTGGGAAGAGCCCCCACTGAAGTGTACATACTAGGTTCCAGGCATTTAACCAACATTTAAAGCCCTGCTCAAAAAGAGTCCATCTTTCTGTCCAAATTAATATCTGACATTGATGGCTCTATAAGAATGTGATATGGCACCTGCTATTATAAAACATACCATCAATCCTCTGAGTCCTACATATCCCCGAAGGCTGGAACCCAGGTGTATGCCTCCCTGACAGCTTCCTTGATGACTCCAAACTTCAGATATGTTTCTACTCATACCCTATAAGTATTTCTATTTACATATGTTTGGCACTTGGTATACGTGCTTTCAAATTTCTGTTTTCAAGAAAGTACTTTGTGGCCTGGTCTAAAGTTATGCTCATGGAAGCAGAATCCATCTTTTATAGCATCTTCTGATCTTGCATTTACTCGTGTATTAGTCCAGTGTTTCTCCACTTGGCCTGATTAAGTTCAGCCCAACTTAACACAAATCTAGTGAACATCTACTATGTGGTAAAGAACAGAGTTTCAGAGATGGATGAAATAACATCCCTGTGCTCATGAAGATAATGGACTAGTCAATAAATAAGGGCTCAGTTTGTATTAGCCACATCATGTCCAACAAAACTCATTTGATTGTGAGGACTTTGAGATCAGAGACTATACTTCTTTTTGTGACTTCAGCATGTAGCACAGTCAAGCCCTGACTTTACTTTTGGACACAGGACTAATAGATCCAATGGCTCGTATGACATTTCTACACCAATAGATGTCTCTGCTTATCATGACCCACAGAGAACTCTCTGTCATCTCCACTCCACACGTAGCCTACTTTTGTAAGTAAATGACAAAGGTTTCTGGCTAGCTTCTACACTCATGTTAATAGTCAATCACATTGATTTTAGATCTGAAAAAATGCGTCCAAATCTCCCCATCTCCCTTGCCATAGTTAAAGCCAGCTAGTTTCTCTGTAGTTACTGCAACCACCTCTTAATTCACTTCCTTGCTTCCACACTCACCTTTCTGTTGTGTTTTGTCCACACAAAGCTTATTTACAACTCAGGATTTGGGGCTTTGCTGTGACCCTTGACTGGAATTCTCTTCTTAAATGAGAATTTTGTCTTGTTTACCACATAATCCCTAACATATAGGAAATTTCCTGGTACAAAACAAGAACTCATAATAATAATAATAATGATGATAATAACAACAAAACAAGAACTCAATATGTATTAAAGGAGTAAGCAAAATTTGGGGGTTTTTGTTGAATGTATGTAGATATGAATGAATGGTAGCAGCACCCACTGTTCATGTGGCTAGGAGCTGACCTCAAAATATTATGGTTTAAGTATATTTGATTATATGGGGTATTAATGATTAAGTAATCCTATGCAAGGCATTAAATGGGTGATTGAAATATGTCCTGGGTGAGCTCAGAAAACCAATGGCAGGGAACCACAATAGTTAAGCAGTGGTTTTCATCTTCAATACCTGTCTCCATGTTAATAGAAGTTTGCTTTTAGCCAGATGAGGGTCCTTTAGCTTTTAGGGTTGGAAAAGTTCCCAAGTGAGCAAGCACCAATTTCATGAGTTATCTTATTTTATTTTATTTTTATTTTTGTTGTCTTTTTAAATTTTTTTCCATATAGTTTATTGTCAAGTTGGTTTCCATACAACACCCAGTGCTCTTCCCCACAAGTACCCTCCTCCATGACCACCACCTCTCTTCCCCTTGCCCCTCCCCCTTCAGCCCTCAGTTCTTTTCAGTATTCAAGAGTCTCTCATGATTTGCCTTCCCCCTTCCTCTCCCCAAGGTCCTCTGTTAGGTTTTTTCCTGTTAGACCTATGAGGGAAAATATATGGTATCTGTCTGAGTTATCTTATTTTAAAGCAGTAATTTCCTAGAAGCTGTAATAAACTGAAAAGAAGGCTAGATTTGCTTCCCTGCCCTTAAGTCTTGTTTCCTTTTAATCTTTTTCTGGATCTCAGATTTATTTATTTCCATTTGAAAATTGGGATATATTAGTAACTCCTCAAGGATTGTTATTTGGCTTTAGGGAAGCAATTTACACAAATAATTAGGACAGGGTCAAATGCATACTATGTCTTTACAAATAATAATAGGATAATAATGTATTAAAGCATAAAAATACTATGGAGTATTTGTATGAATATAAAGGAGAAGGAATTAAGGCCTTGAAAATAGAAAGAATATCTTATTTCTGACATAGAGTATAGATTCATTCTGTATCTTACATAGTTTTAACTATTTTTACCAGGCATACAGCAGGTACTCAAAGTATTTGGTGAAAAAATTGTGTTCAGAGTCAGAAGAGAGGGAGGAGAGTGAGAGAAATTCAAGAAAATGCTCTTTTTATTGAAAAGATAAAGAACATTATATTTAAATTGTCCATATTATAACTAATTTTGGAAAAGGTGAAAAAATATTCCTGGTAATAACCAAAATAATGGTGATATTTTCTGTAAAAGATGTAATTAGAATCCTAAATTTGTTGTAGAAAAGTTTAAATTTTATTCATGGTTCTCTTTGAAAAAAACAAAAGGAATAGGCTGGGATTCTAATTCAAATATTAGGAAATGAGGTATTATTTTGTCTAAATCTGACCTTGATTACTCTATCTTGCACAGTTTTCATTATTTTAACCAGGCTTATTATAAGTGCCCAATAAATATCTTTTAAATAAATGAATAAATTGTTTAGGAATTGTGTGTGTGTGTGTGTGTGTGTATGTGTGTAATGTATTTATGTATGTAAGTTTCTTGTGATCTCAAAGACATATGTATTATTGGTTGCCAAGTCTTTTAGTCTCTTGTGACAGAGAACATTTGCCATCACTAATAGCCTATAGGCCATGGCCTCTTTGCCTTTCTTTAAATTTTAATATTTAGGGGCTCCTGGGTGGCTCAGTCGGTTAAGTGTCCGGCTTCCGGCTTCGGCTCAGCTCATGATCTCATGGTTCATGGGTTCGAGCCCCATGTCAGGCACAGCTAGCTCTGAGCCTGGAGCCTGCTTCTGATTCTGTGTCTCCCTCTCTATCTGACCCTCCCCTGCTTGTGCTGTCTCTCTCTGTCTCTCAAAAATAAATAAAAAACATAAAAATTTTTAAAAAGACTTATTGGAGTATAGTTGATACAGTATAAAATTAGCTTTAGTATATAGCATGGTAATTTAATAACTCCATATAGTATGCTATGCCCACCACACATGTAGCTACCATCTGTCACCATGCAACACTATTACACTATCACTGACTATATTCCCTGTGCTGTACCTTTAATCCCCATAATTTATTCCATATCTGGAAGCCTGTGTCTCTGAGTCCTTTTAACCCAATTTGCACATGGCTCCATTCCCCTCCCCTCTGGCAATCATTAGCCTATTTCCTATATTTTATAAATCTCTTTCTGCTTTTTGTTTATTCATTTGTTGTTGTTTAGATTCCACATAGGAGTTAAATGACACAGTGTTGGTCTTTATCTTTTTTTGCTTAGCATAGTACCTTCAAGGTATTGTCATACAAAGTGAGAGCATAATCATTTTTATGGCTGATAATATTCCATTGAACATGGAGTGTGTGTGTGTGTGTGTGTGTGTGTGTGCGTGCGCACGCGACATCTTTATCCATTCATCTATTGATACACACTTGTGTTGCCTCCATATATATCTAGGCTGTCAAAAATAGTACTGCAGGTAACATAGGGGTACATATATCTTTTCAAATTAGTATTTTTGTTTTCTTTGGCTAAATACCCAGTAAAGGAATTACTGGATCATATGGTATTTATATATTTATTTGTTTGATTATTTTGAGAGAGCACATGCGCATGAGTGAGGAAGGGGCGAAAGGAGAGGAAAAAGAGAATCTTAAGCAGGCTCCATGCCTAGTGGGATGTCTGTTGCGGGGCTTAATCTCCCAACCATGTTACTGTGACCTGAGCTTAAATCAAAGTACCAGCTGAGCTGCTCAGGTATCCCTGTTTTTAATGTTTTTTGAGGAACTTCTATACCATTTACCAGTGACTGAACCAATTTACGTTCCTACTAATAGTGCATAAGGGTTTTCTTTTCTCAACATCGTCATGAATGCTTGTCATTTCTTACATTTTTGGTTCTATCCATTTTGACAAGTATAAGGTGATATCTCAATTTGGTTTTGATCTGTAAGTTTTCTTTCAAAAAATGTCTATTCAGGTCCTCTGCCTATATTTAATTGAATTATTTTTTTTCCATGTTGAGTTGTAGAAGTACCTTATATATTTTGGATATTAGCCCCGTAGCAGATACATCATTTGCAAATATCTTTTCCCATTCAGTAGGCTGACTTCATTTTGTTGATAGTTTCTTTCACTGTGCAGAAGCTTTTTATTTTTATGTAGTCTCAGTAGTTTATGTTTGCTTTTGTTTCTCTTGCCTGAGGAGTCCTATCTAGAAAAATGTTGCTAAGGCCAATGTCAAGAAGATTACTACCTGTATTTCCTTCTAGGAGTTTTATGATTTCATGGCTTACATTTAGATCTTTTGTCCATTTTGGATTTGTTTTTTGTATGATATAAGGAAATGGTCCAGTTTCATTCTTCTGCACATGGCAGTACAATTTTCCCAGGACCATTTTTTGAAATGACTGTCTCTTCCCCATTTTATATTGTTGCCTCCTTTATTGTAGATTAATTGGCCATGTAAGCATGGATTATTTCTGGGCTTTTTATTTTGTTCCATTGATCTGTATCTGTTATTGTGCCAGTACCATATTCTTTTGATTTCTGCAGCTTTGTATTAATCTTGAAATTTGGGATTGTGATACCTGTAGTTTTGTTCTCCTTTCTCAAGACTACTTTAGCTATTCAGTCTTTTTGTGCTTCCTTACAAATTTTAGGATTATTTGTTCTAGTTCTATGAAAAATGCTTTTAGTATTTTGGTAGGGATTGCATTGAATCTGTAGATTGCTTTGGGTAGCATGAGCATTTCAACAACATTAATTCTTCCAATCCATGAGTAGGAAATATCTTTCCATTATTTGTGTCCTCTTCAATTTCTTTCATCACTGTTGTATTGTTTTCAGAGTACAAGTTTTTCACCTCCTCAGTTAAAGTTATTCCTAGGTGTTTTGTTCTTATTGATACAACTGTAAATAAAATTGTTTTCTTAATTTTTTGTTCTGTGACTTCATTGTGAATAGAAACTCAATTTCTGTGCATTAATTTTGTATCCTGCAACTTTACCAAATTCATTTATTTCTTCTAATTTTTTTTGGTGTATTTCCTTTAATAGATTTTGGTGTAGTCTTTTCGGTGTAGGGTTTTCTATGTGTAGGATCCTGTCATCTGCAAATACTGTTTAACTTCTTCCTTACCAACTTAGATTTTTTTTTTATTGATTTTTGTTGTCTTAGAGCTGTGGCTAGAATTTTCAGTACTATGTTGAATAAATGTGGTCAGAGTGCATATCCTTGTCTTGTTCATGATCTTAAATGAAACTCATTTTTTTCCATAGTAGGAATGATGTTAGATGTTTCCTCTAAACCCACTTTGTTGAGAGTTTTTATCATAAATGGATGTTGAATTTTGTTAAGTGCTTTTTCTATATCTATTGAGACAATCATGGAATTTTTATTTTTCCTTTTGTTAATTTGGATATCACATTGATGTGTGAATATTGAACCATCCTTTCATCACCAAAAGGAATCACACTTGAATGTCCTGAATAATCCCTTTAATGTATTGTTGAATGTGGTTTACTAATATTTTGTTACAGATTTTTGCACTTCTGTTCATCAGGATCATTTGCCTATAATGTCTTTTTCGGCCTTGGTATCAGGGTTATGCTGACCTTAATAAAATGTATTTGGAAGCTTTTCTTCCTCTTCTATTTTTTGAAAGTTTGAAGAGAATAGATCTTAACTCTACTTTTAAATATATGATAGAATGTATCTGTAAGTTTGTCTTGTCTTGATTTTTTGTCTTGGAGTTTTTTAAATGATCAATTCAATTTAATTGTGAGTAATTGGTGGTTCAGATTTTCTATTTCTTTCAAATAGGAATTTATCCATTTCTACGTTGTCCAATTGTTGGCATATGATATTTTATAGTATTCTCCGACAATCATTTGTATTTCTGTGGTGCCAGTTTTTCCTCCTCTGCTTTAATTTCTAATTTTATTTAAGTCTTCTCTGTTTTTTATTTTTTGATTAGTTAGCTAAAGGATTATCAATTTTGTTCAACTTTTCAAAGAGCCCTACTCTTTTTTTTATCTTTTCTTTTGCCTTTGTAAAAGTCTTTAATTTATTCATGTCTTTTTTTTTTTAATCTTTAATAATTTCTTTGTAAAAATTTCATTTTGGGCTTTGTTCTTCTTTTTCTAGTTCTTTTGAGAGTAAGATTCGATTATTTAATTGACATTTTTACTGTTTTTCTGAGGTATGCTTCTATTGCTATGAATTTCCCTCTTATAACTGCTTTCCCTGCATCCCAAATATTTTAAATTGTTATGTTTTGATTTTCATTTATCATGATTTTTTAAATTGTCTTTTTCATCTTCGTTGACCAATTCCCAGTTTAGTAGCATGTTGTTTAGCTTCCATGTGTTTCTATTTTTTCCAGGTCTTTTTTCTCGTGATTAATTTTTAGTTTTATATTGTTGTTTTCCGAATAGGATTTCAGTCTTAAATGTATTGAGACTTGTTTGGTAGCCTAAAATGTAGTCTCTCCTACAGAATGTTTTATGTGTTCAGTATACACTGAAAAGAATGTGTATTCTGTTTTGGATAAAATGTTCTGTATATCTGTTAAATTTTCTGGTCTTATGTGTCATCAAAGACACTTGCCTTATTAGTTTTCTGTCTGAATCCACTGATGTAAACAGGATGTTGAAGCCAATTTCTCCCTTTGTCAGTTAACATTCGCTTTATGTATTTAGGTGCTTTGATATTAGGTGCATAAATATTTACAATTGTTAAATCCTTTTGGCAGACCCTTTGATAATTATGTAATGCCTGACGCGGGGCTCGAACATGAGATCTGACCTGAACCGAAGTCGGACGCTTAACTGACTGAACCACCCAGGGGCCCCTTGTTAGTTTTTGTTTTAAAGTATTTTTTCTGCTATAAGAATTGGTACCTGGATTTTTTTCTTTCTTTTCATTTATTTTCTTTTCTTTGCTTTTCTTTTCTTTCTTTTATTCTTTCTCTCATTTTTCTTTTTTCTTTATTTCTTTCATTTCTCTTCTTTTTCTCCTCCATTATCATTATTACTATTATTATCATTATTATTTTATTTTACCTTTGCTTCTATTTGCATGGTATATATTTTTCTATCCTTTCACTTTGTCTCTATGTGTCTTTATGTCTGAAGTTAGTTTTTCATAGGCAGTATATAGATGAGTCTATTGTTCTTATCATTTCACTACCCTAGGTCTTTTGATTGGGGTATTTTATTCATTTACATTTAAAGTAATGTTAAGAACCTATTGTCATTTTGTTAATTGGTTGGTTTTGTAGTTCTCTGGTCCTTCTTTTGCTCTCTTTCCTTACATGTGCTAACTTTCTGTACTGTTATTCTTGGCCTTCTTTTTTTGTGTGTATTTGTTATTTTTTTGTGTATCTGTTAAAGATTTGGGTTTGTGGGTTACCATGAGGTCCTATATAGTATCCTATGGATATAGCAGTCTATATTAATTTGATAGTTATTTGAGTCAAACACATTTTAAAAGAACTTCTTTTTTACTACATCCTCCTCATTTTATGTATATATTGTCATATTTTATATCTTCTTATAACTTTCTTTCTTCTAATTATGACCCTTTCTTTTCCTCTTAAAGGAGTCCCTGTAAGATTTCTGGTAAGCCTGTTTTAGTGTTGATGAACTCCTTTAATCCTTATTTGGGACTCTTTATGTATCCTTTAAATCTGAATTATAATCTTGCCAGGTACAGTATTCTAAATGGTAGGTTTCTTTCTTTTTTCTTTTCTTTGAATATATGTCACTCTTCTTTTGTTCTGAAAAGCTTCTGCTCAAAATTCAGCTAATAGACTTATAAGATTTCCTGTGTGTACAACTTTTTCCTACTCTCTTGCTGCTGTTAAAATTCTTCCTATATCTTTAAACTTTATTTTAATTATTATGTGTTTCTGTGTGGACATCCTTGGGTTCATTTTGTTTGAAACTCTCCATGATTCTTAAAACCAGATATCTGCTTCTTTCCCTAGTTTACAGACATTTTTAGCTATTATTTATTTAAATGAGTTTTCTACTTATGTCTCTTCTGGGAACCATATGGTACAACTCTTTCTTTACTTGATGTAGTCCACTGATCCTTTAACTTATCCTCATTTTTTGCTGGTCAGCTTGGTGTTTTCCTTTACCCTGTCTTCCCAGATCAGGGAATTCTCATCAATTCTGCATCCTTTAATGTATTGCTGAATATCTCTAGTGTATTTTTCATTGCAATTATTTTATTCTTCAATTATGATTGGCTCTTTTTAATATTTTTCTCTGTTGAAGTTCTTACTGAATTCTTCCACTCTTTTCTCTAGTTGAGTGAGCATTTTATGATCATTACTTTAGCTTTTTATGAGGCATATTACATATCCATATTTCATTTAGTTCTTTTTCTGAGGTTTTATCTTGTTCTTTGGAACATATTTTCTGTCTCCTAATTTGCTTGACTTTCTGTACTGATTTCTATGAATTAGGCAGAACAACTACTTCTCCTAAAGGTGAGGTAATGGTCTTGTGTATGGTCATGCCATGTGTATACTAGGTGTACCTGGTGATCTGGGCTGGTTGGAGCTGTTTGGTGTTGGGAGTAGGTAATGGAGGCACTCTATGCTGAGGCTTCCATGGCAGGATGATTGAATCTAAAGTGGGCATAGGTCACCATGGTTCTGGGACTCTTTGCACAGAGGAAACTCTGGCAGGATAGCTGACGCTGAAGTAGGTGCAAGCTGGGATGCCCAGGTTTCTTCATGTAGAGGTCATTTTGGCAGTGTAGCCGCCAGTTGGGGTATCCCAGGGTGTTCTCTGTAAAGGGCATTCTGGTTGGATGGCTGGAGCCCCAATGGGACATGATCCCATGTATCTCCAAATGTCCTGCATAAGGGGCACCCAAGTAGGACAGCTGAAGCTGAAATGGGTGAAAGCTGGAACATCCAGGCATGGTAGGCACAGGGGTTCCCTTGTGGGAGTGATTGGAGCCAACAGTGGTATGGGCCCGGGTTTCCTAGCACGTTCCACATAGGGGGTGTCCTGCTGGGCAGCTGGAGTTAAGGTGGGCTGTGATCCAGGGGTCTCGAGGGCTCTACACTGAAAATACCCTGGAAGCGTGGCTGGAATCATAGTAGGCCTGGGCTGGGGTTTTCTGGGTGTTCTATGCAGGGGATGCCTTGGTAGCGTGGATAAAGCTAATGAAGATATGATCCTGAAGGTCTGAGTGTTCTGTGCTGGGATTCCTTATCAAGTTGTCTGGATCCAGAATGGTGCTAGACTTGAGTGTTCTGTGGTGCTTTCTACCCGTGTCACCTCGGTGTGATGTCTGAAGCTGTAGTGAGTGCTGACCAGAGGTGTCCCAATATGTGCCATGCTGAGACCACCTTGCACTAGATGGGGGTGGTATGAGCTAGGGGCCCAGACTCACTGAGAGGTCAGACCAGCTATGACACCTAGAATCCTACTTCTGTCTACACTATTGATGTGAAGAATGACTGTAAACCATGGTGCTTGCCAGCTCCTGTGGCCTAATGAGATTTATAACAGCCCACTTGCTGTTTGTCCGAGCCCTAAGGATGGATCTTTATACGCTATTTGTGTTTTTTAAAGTCACAGCTGTTTTCATGTGCCCGTGGGCAGATGAATCTGCTCTTAGTACTCCAGTACTCTCTCTCTCCACTGCAGTTTGTGCCACTGGGGGTGGGGTTTTCCACCATTTCTGTCTCTCTCTTCATTCTCTGGGGTTTCTCTATCGTTCATTGTGCAGAAGCTATTTCATCATCCCTCAGTTCTTTTTCAGGATGAATTGCTCTATAAATGGTTACAGATTTGGTGCTTTCATGAGGAGGTGATTTCAGTCTTGCTGCATCACCATCTTGAACTGGAACTTTTCTCTTTACCGTTGGTTTAAAGCCTGTGCTTCGAGAGACCCCACCCCCACCCCCACCATTTCTAGCAGCTACACCTCAGGCTGCTCAGCATGAAAATGCTGTTTCCCAAGCCACAATTATAAGCTTCCACTGACAGAAAAAGTATTTCCAATGCCCCTTGAATCTGTATTGACTTTCTTTCAGCTCTTTTATAGAATATCTTAAGCCACTCTGCTACCCTACCCACATAGACTGGTCACAGGAGGCCTAGCTTTGGGGGTTCATCAAATATCAGATGCTAAGTTACTTACAGAGCTGTGAGAATAAGCTTCTGAGTGCTTGACTCAGTGACTTCCAGGTTTGATGGGGTCTCTGACTGGCCTCATGTTTTCAGCTTCCTCTGACTTAAGCAGACAGCTTTATTGCAAAGGATGGACTTTCCAGTATAAAGCACCATTCATCAGAAGCAGCTTCTCATCCCTCTTACACTTACTGGGTCTCTGTAAGGATTTCCAACTAAGTTCTCAAGTTTGCTTTTAGAGTATGCTTCTTAAAATCAGTTATAAAAACTGACAATGCTTGACCAAAAGTCTGGGCAAATAATTAAAATGTTACTCCTTTGATTTCTGCTCGGTAGAATGTAAGACTGGAATTAATCAGAAAAGCAAATACAAATATACTTTTGGCTCTGAAACCTCTCTCTTGCTCCAAATGTATCTACCAACATTAAATCCAGGGGTTGTTAAGAGTGCCTTAATCTAGTATGTTGCCAGAGCTTTCATTATAACCTCGAAAAAAAATTAATGTCGATGTCTGTGCCTGTCACTTCTTGTCTACACTGATTATTTACATGTTTAGCCACTTCAAGCCCAGGGACAATGAGCTGTCTGGTGAAATCTCCCAAATCTAGACTGGGATTTGAAAGTCTTACTGTCTCCACAGAGTGTGTTACCAGTGACCCTGGCCCACCAGGCATGCATCCTCCTTATTTAAACTTCATTTGATATGGATAGTTGGTTTCTTTGATTTCCAGTGACCTCCTCAATTTTCCATCAGTGTCTGACTTCAAGCATAGTCACATGAGACCTTAACCCCCTGGCAATTTTTTTTTTTTTCCTGCCAGTTCCTTCCCCTGTCCTGGATCTAGATCATGCTTTGGTATGTCTTGCATCAGTACAGGTAATTTCATCTTTCATAACATGACATTCAACCTGTTTGTCGGAAACACAACCAATATGTTTAGCACTGCTAAAAATATTGCCCTGAATTGCACTCAAATTAGTTTTGTTGTCTATTCTGTGGCTCTTTTTGTTACAGACTCCACCATCTGCTCTGCCCCAACCTCTAAGAAACAGATCCCAACATTTTGCATGGCTTGAATAACACAATGTAAAATAGAGTAAAACTGAGAATTCAACTATACTGCTAAAAATACAGGTTCATGGTGTGAGTGGTCCTAGAAGTGATGATAATAATTTTCAGTAATCCTAAAGTGATTCAGTTTTCCTGACTTCAGGAAAGAAGGAGAACTGAGTTTCCTTTTTTTGGCCTACATGAGTCATTTATAGAAAAACAAGCTTTTTAAAAAAAGGGAATGTGGCCAAAGAAAGCTTTTGGCATTTCATCCTTCATCTTGCCCTCCAGTTGCTCAAGAAGTAACTGCTGGTGAAGACAAGGCTGCTCTATCCCCAGGGGCCAGTTAGAACCCCAAATATTAGAGCTAAAGAATGCCTCACCTCCATGTATTGGCAATGAACTTCCCATCGTGACAAAAGGCATAATTTTACTTTATAGTTTTTTGGGTTCCGGTTACTGAATCCATCTGGTTAGAATAAAGCCAGAGGAAAAGGGAGAGAATGAAATAGACAGGTTTTTCCCCCTTCCAGTCAAGAGAAGAGTTTTTAGCCAATGTGATTCCCATGGTTTCCAGGCTGTTTTGAATGAAAATCAACCTTCCAGCTAACTCATAAGGGTGCAATATCTATCAATAAAGGAGCCTATGAAACAGTTAGTTGGAGGCTGAGTGAAAAGAATGCAACAAGTTTCCCACAGATTCCTTCGCCAATGGATAATGAGCATGAGTGCACTGAGAAGCAACAAGGCATTGAAGGGAAGTGCTCACATAGTGCCCGCCCAAGGAGTTCACAAGAATCCTCCCTATAGCCCAGAGTTCCCTGTTGTGACATGGAAGGTTTTTGACCATGTCAATTCAATTTGTCCTACAAAACATCTCTCAAAGAGAAGAAGTATAGACTCCATTATGCTAGTTGTTGGTCCAGATCTGTTGTTGTTGTTTTGTTTTGTTTTGTTGTTGTTTTATAACCAGAGAAGTCTCCTGAAGCTTTATTTCTACCCTCACCAAAGTGTCTTACATAACATGGCAAGACACAAAATAATGATTGAAGAAGGAGAGAAATAAATAATAATTCATCACCTTGAAGGAAATTCAAGGTTCCTATTACTTCTGTATTCAGGTTACAATTTCTGATGCATACACTCCATGCTGCATATTTTGGGAGGGGTGAGTTAGTGGTCTGTATCTCAGAGGGAGTTGAATGAGAAGCTACTAGGCCAAATCATAGAAGTATTTTGTAGGGATGCTAACAAAGAAAAGGCGAGCTCGAGCTTTGACACTTCCTACAAAGTTAACTTGTCAGCTCTTTTCCTGCTGACAGATAAAAAGTCTAATTGGTCTCTCTGTCTAAGCAAATGGTGATTTGTAGTTTTTAATAAATTTAATTTTAGCAACTGGTAGGTCTTATACTTAGGCAAAATTTAAAATAATTGGTTGAGAGATGATGTTCTTAAAAATAACAATCATCATCCTTGCAAAGAACTCTTGGTACTCTAAGTAGAAAAAAAAATTTTTTTTTCTTTTTGGTTAAGGTAGAATCTAAAGTGGAAAACTGATTCTGCTTCTACATTTTTCTGATTTCATTCTCCTTGCTAAATTTGACCCCCATTGCAAATGATTGGCCTTAGGAAAGTTACATAGTCCTCTATATCTCAGGGTCCTCATCTGTCAAAGGGGCTGATAATGGTACTTATCTCATTGCATTGTTAAGATATTAAATGAGATATTGTGGTCAGTACAAGGTAAGCTCAAGCTATAATAGCCTGGTGAAATATACCTTGAGAAGAATTTCATAAAATATGTTTTCTACATGCCAGGCACTATTCTAAATGCTTCATGTAGATTAGCTTAAGTAATGCTAACCACCCCTTTGTATATTAGTCTAGTTTTCAGATAAAGAAAATGAGAAACAGAGAGGCCAAGTAACCTGCACAGTCTCACAAAGTTAGTAAATGTCAATGCCTGGGTTCAAACCCAGATAGACTGATTTCAAATCCAATGAAGGCATTTTGCCCTTTTGTGAAATAATACTCCATGAGTTTACTTGCCTCTAGTCTCCCTCCTCCCACCCCCCTCCTCCCTCTCCTTCACCTTCTACCTCAATTTATATTACTGCTACTATGAGCTTTCCTGAGAGAAAACCTAACACAATTGTTCATTTGCTTGGAACCCTTCAAAGAATGTTTTTATCACGTGAATATCGTGACAGTATTTTTCATTATTCATCCATGTGCAACTCTCCAGACCCATTTTCCAATGATCTGACCTTATACTTTATAATCCTCTGACTTTATATATATGCCTTTATACTCTCCGTAGTACTCAGCATGCAATTTAACACTCTATGTACCTATGTACATGAAACTTTGATTTCTTTTTCAAAACTTAACCTTTTGCCTTTCCCATGATGCTGTCTCTTCCCCCAAACAAGTATTCCAATTTCTTTACTGCTTGTGAGAGATTGATTTCACAGAGAAGTTTTAACCATATCTACCACCAATAGCAATTCTGAACATTGTCATTGTCACGCTCCCATCAAAAGGTGGAATCTAGGGGCACCTGGGTGGCTCAGTTGTTTAAGCATCTGACTTGGACTCAGGTTATAAGCTCACAGTTTGTGCTGACGCTCAGAGCCTGGAGCCTGCTTCTGATTCTATGTCGCCTTTTCTCTCTGCCTCTCCCCAACTCACGCTTTGTCTTTCTCTCTCAAAAGTGAATAAATGTTTAAAAGAAAAAAAGAAAAAATTTTAAAAGGTGTAATCTATTTGTCTACTCCCTTGAATCTGGTCAGGCCCGATGACTACTTTGACCAATAGAACACAGCACAAATGATGTTATAACTATTAGAACATCTTGGGCACAACCCAGACTAGCCTGGCAGTTCAACTTCCTGCCTGTTACAGTTTCGAACTAGCATATAAAGTCCAGGCCACTCTGTTGGACAGAGATACAACCAAGAAGGGCACTGAGGTGCAAGGCATGTGAGTGAGGAAGCCATCTTTGATAACCAGCCTAGTTCTGCAGATGACTTCAGGTGTAGCTGTATCTGGCTGAAATCAAATAGAAGACTCCAAGAAAGAAGTACCAGCTGAGTGCTGCCAAACTGTAAAACCATGAGAGAAAATGATAAATTGTTTAAAGCCACTAAGTTTTGAGGTGGTTTGTTGTGTAGCAATGAATAGCTAGAATGCGATTTATCTGTTTTCAGATGACTTTTATTATTGCATGTGTCTACTCCATACATTATGTTCATTGCTTTGTAGGTTTGTCTCCCTTAATAGATTATGAACATCTTAAAGATTGGTGCCTTGTTTTATATCTGTTTATAACCTCAGTGTATGAAACACTGTAGGTTCTCCATAAGCATTTGTTGAACTGAAGTAAATGTACAGGAGGATCTGTTTTTTCATATTTCTTAAATTTGATGAGAAGTAAAAAGACAACTTTATAAAAACTGAAAGAATATTTATGCTACTACAGAGGCCATACTTTTTTTAGTACCCTGTTCTCTCCCCCACCTCCTCTACCCACACCGAGGGGAATGAGAAGGCAAGATCCCACTTATATATCAAGATAAATTCAAAGCAGTGGAAATTCATAAGGGAACAAAGATTTCCTTCACCACTGGGGAAAAAAAAAAACACCATAAATTGTTACTATCAGTTCCCTCCAGAGAGGGAATAGAGATGGGCTGGGGGTGGGTCACAATGGTGAGTACAATGTCTAAGTTTTGTACTCCATGAACACTCATAGTACTTGAGGATTTTTTTAATGTTCATATTTTACTTTTAAATTTAAACAAATATGAAAAAATAAAGGAAAACAAGATAGGAATATTGAAGATTGCACACCCCATGATAATATAGGGTGTTGGATGTGACAGTGCTTTAAAAGTTGCGCGCTTAGGATTTCCGGGTCAAGCAGACTTGAAATGGAATCCTGACTCTGCCTTGGGGGGCTTGGGCCAGGCACTTCTCTCAAAGATGCAGTTTATTCATCTAAACAGTACCTGTAAAAATAATGACCTAAAGTCGATATGTAGATCAAAGGATAATATATGTGAAGGTTTTAGCACAGTGCCCAGCATATAGGTGCTCAATTAATGAAGTGATGTAAGGAAAGGAGAAAATGAAGAAGCAGCAGATGAGGAAGAAGAAAAGATTCTAGTGACAAAAGACATTTTTCATAGTATGAAGAATGGACTTTTTTATTCCATTCATTTTTCGCATTCTCACCTTAGTTCAAGCAATCACTATTACACACTTCAATTACTGAAATTTACCTTGTCTTCCATTTCTGGTCTTTGTCTTGCTTTTAATCTAATTGAGATACAGTTGACATGCATCACTACATATGTTTAAGGTGTACAGTAGAAAAGCTTAGTTTACATATATTGTGAATATTGTTTAGGTAGCATCCATCAGCTCATATAGGTATAATAAAAAGAGAATGCAAAAAAGTTACCTGTCATGAGAATTCTTAGGATTTATTCTAACAAACTATATATATATAATATATATGTGTGTGTGTGTGTATATGTGTGTATATATGTGTGTGTGTGTGTATATATATATACATATATACACATACATACATACATAACACTGTTAACTACAGTCCTTATATGCATTATGGGTTTATTACTTATTTATATTGTAACTACAAGTTTCTACCTTTTGATCACTTTTTTCAAATTCCTCCAGGCCCTTCCCACTTTTCTGTAAACTACAATTTGATATCTTGTTTTATGATTTCTAAATTATTTTAAGATTCCAAATATAAATGATATCATATACTATTTGTCTTTTTGATCTGACTTATTTCACTTAGCATAATACCTTCAAGGAGCATCCATGATGTCACAGATGGTAGGATTTCCTTGTTTTTCTTATGGCTAAATCAGATTCCATTGTATAATATAGCCATAACTTCTTTATCCATTCATGCATCAATGGGCACTCAAGTTGTTTCTGTGTGGTGGCTATTGTAAATAACTACTGCTGTGAATACAATGGTGTAGATATTTTTTTGAGTTAGTGTTTTGTTTCCTTTGGATATATTTCTGGAAGTGGAATTCATGGATGATGTGCTAGTTTTCAATTTCTTGAGGAGTCCCCATATTGCTTTCCATATTGGATGTAGAAGTGTATAATCCCATCAGTGCACAGGGTTTACTGTCTTCAAATCCTTATTAGCATTTGATATCTCTTGTCATTTATATATGTATGTATGTACTTATTTATTTAAATTCAAGTTACATACAGTGTAGTATTGATTTCAAGAGTGGAAGGTCATCAAAAGGTACAAAATTGTAGTTACAATATAAATAAGAAGTGCACCAGTCTGCATTTCCACCAACCCTGCAAGAATGTTCCCCTTTCTCTATATCCTCACAAACATCCGTTGTTGCCTCAGTTGTTAATTTTAGCCATTCTGATAGGTGTGAGGAGGTATCTAATTGTGGTTTTGATTTGTACTTCCCTGATGATGAGTGATGTTGGGCATTTATTCTTGTGTCTGTCGGTCATCTGGATATCTTTGGAAAAGTGTCTTATTCATGTCTTCAGTCCATTTCTTAACTGGTTATTTGTTTTTTGGGTGTTGAGTTTGATAAGTTCTTTATAGATTTTGGATACTAACCCTTTATCTTATTTGTCATTTGCAAACATCTTTTCCCATTATGTCAGTTGCCTTTTAGTTTTCCTGATTGTTTCCTTCTCTTTGCAAAAGGTTTTATCTTGATAAGCGTCCAGTAGTTCATTTTTGCTCTTGTTTCCCTTTTCTCTGGAGACACATCTGGTAGAGCTTGCTAAGGCCAGATCAAAGAAGTTGTTGCTTGTGTTCTCTTCTAGGATTCTGATGGCTTCCTGTCTCACATTTAGGTTTTTCATCCATTTGAATTTACTTTTGTGTATGGTATAAGAAAGCGGTCCAGTTTCATTCTTCTACATGTTGCTGTCCAGTTTTCCTAGCACGATTTACTAAAAAGATTGCTTTTTTTCCATTAGACACTCTTTCCTGCTTTGTCACAGATTGGTTGGCCATACATTTGTGGGTCCATTTCTAGGTTGTCTATTCTAATCAATGTGTCTGTTTCTGTTCCAGTACCATACTGTCTTGATGGTTACAACTTTGTAATACAGCTTAAAGTTTGGAATTTTGATGCCTCCAGCTTTGGTTTTCTTTTTCAATATTGCTTTGGCTATTAGGGGTCTTTTCTGGTTCCATACAAATGTTATGATTGTTTGTTCTACCTCTGTGAAGATTGCTGGTGTCATTTTGATAGAGATTGCATTGAATATGTAGATTGTTTTGGGTAGCATAGAGATTTTAACAAGCTTCCTATAGTTTTCAGCATCCAGATCTTTTTCTTCTTCGGTTAGGTTTATTCCTAGGTGTCTTATGGTTCTTAATGAAATTGTAAATGGGATCAATTCCTTGATTTCTCTTTTCCCTGCTTCATTATTGGTGTATACGATTACAACAGTTTTCTGTATGTTGCTTTTATATCCTGTGGCTTTGCTGAATTTACATACCAGTTCTAGTAGTTTTTTGGTGGAGCCTTTCAGATTTTCCAAGAAGAGTATCATATTATCTGCAAAGAGTGGAAGTTTGACTTCTACCTTGCTGATTTGGATGCTATTTATATATTTATTTAAGCTCTCGGATTGCTGAGACTAGGACTTCCAACACTGTGCTGAACAACAGTGGTGAAAGTGGACATCCTGGTCATGTTCCTGATCTTGGGTAGAAAGTTCTCAGTTTTTCCTCACTGAGGAAAAGCTGTGGGCATTTCGTATATGGCTTTTATGATGTTAAGGCCTGTTCCTTCTATCCCTACTTTCTTCAGGGTTTCATCACGAAAGGATGCTGTAATTTTGTCAAAATCTTTTCCTGCATCTATTGAAAGAATCATGTAGTTCTTATCTTTTCTTTCAGTAATGTTATGTATAACATTGATTGATTTGCAACTATTGAACCAACTCTGCAGCCCAGGAATCAATCACACTTGATCATGGTGAATAATTCTTTTACTGTATTGTTGAATTCTAGTATCTTGTTGAGAATTTTTGCATCCATGTTCATTAGGTATATTGGTCTATAATTCTCCTTTTTAGTGGAGTCTTTGTCTGGTTTGGCAATCAAGGTAATTCTGGCTTCATAGAATGAGTTTGGAAGTTTTCTTTCCATTTTTAATTTCTGAAACAGTTTGAGAAGAGTAGGTATTAAAACTATTTAAAATGTCTGGTAGAATTCCTCCTGCAAAGCCATGTGGCTCAGGATTCTAATTTGTTGGAAGACTTTTGATAACTAATTCCATTTCTTTGCTGGTTATGGGCCTGTTCAAATTTTCTCTTTCTTCCTGTTTGGGTTTTGATAGTGTGTGAGTGTCTAGGAATTTGTCCTTTCTTCCACATTGTCCAGTGTGTTGGCATATAATATTTTATAGTTATAATATCTTATAATTGTTTGTATTTCTGTGGTGTTGGTTGTAATCTCTCCTCTTTCATTCGTGATTTTATTTATTTGGGTCTTATCCCTTTTATTTTTCAGATGTCTGGCTTTGGATTTATGGATTTTGTTTATTTTAAAAAACAGCTTTTACTTTCATTGATCTGTTCTACTGATTTTGTTGTTGTTGTTGTCATTGTTTCTATATCATTTATTTCTGCTCTAATCTTTATTATTTTTCTTCTTCTGTTGGCATTGGATTTATTTGCTGCTCCTTTTCTAGTTGCTTTATGTGTAATGTTAGGCTGCATATTTGGGACCTATCTTGCTTCTTGAGATAGGCCTGAACTGCAATAAACATTCATATGAGGACTGCCTTTGCTGCATCCAAAAGGGTTTAGACCATTGTGTTTTCATTTTTATTAGCTTCCACACATTTTTAAATTTCCTCTTTAATTTCCTAGTTAACCCATTCATTCTTTAGTAGTATGTCCTTTAATATCCATGTATTCGAGGGCTTTCCAGAATTTTTCTTGAGGTTGATTTCAAGGTTCATAGTGTTGTGATTTGAAAATATGCAAAGTATGATCTTCATATTTTCATACTTGTTGAGAGCTGATTTGTGACCCATTATGTGATCTATTCTGGAGAATGTTCCATGTGCACTCGAGAAGAATGTGTATTCTGCTGCTTTAGGATTATATGTTCTGAATATATCTGTTAAGTGTATCCAGTCCAGTGTGTCATTCAAAGCCATGTTTCTTTGTGTATTTTCTGCTTAGATGATCTGTACATTGCTATAAGTGGGATATTGAAGCCCCTAACTAATATGATATTATTATTAATGATTTTCTTTCAGATTCATTGATTTATATATTTGGGTCTTTCAAGTTGGTGGTATAAATATTTACAATTGTTAGATATTCATGGTGGATGACACCACTTAATTATTACAATATACTAATTCATCTCTTGTTATAGCATTTTTTTCCTAAAATCTAGTTTGTCTTATATAAGGCTACTCTAGCTTTCTTTTTATGTCCATTAACATGATAAATGCCTCTCCATCTCCTCACTTGCAATCCACAGGTGTCCTTAGGTCTAAAATGAGTAATTGTAATAGGTATCACATAGTCTAAAATGAGAGTAGTAGGCATCACGTAGGTGGATCTTGTTTTTGTTTGTTTGTTTTTTATCCATTCTGATACCCTATGTCTTCTGACTGGAGTATTCTATTTACATTCAGAGTGATTAATGAAAGATAGAAATTTAGTGTCATTGTGGTATCTGTAGATTTGATATTTCTGGTGATGCTCTCTATTACTCTATAGTTTTTGATGTGTTGGCCCTTTTTTTTTTTTCCTTTTACCCCACTCTATTCACAGACTGACTCTTAAAATGTCTTGTAGGGCTGATTTAGTGGTCACAAACTCCTTTAGTTTTTGCGTGTCCGGAAAGTCTTTATCTCTCCTTAGATTCTGAATGACAGCCTTCCTGGGTAAAGGATTTGGGGCTGCATAGCTTTCTTATTCAGTACAATGAATACTTCCTGCCACTTCCTTCTGGCCTGAAAATTGCAGTGTAATGGTCTACTCCTAAACTTATGTGTCTCTCCTTGTAGGTTAAGGACAACTTGTCCCTAGCTGCTTTCAGAAGTTTTTTTTTTTTTTTTTTAATCCTTGTATTTTTCACATTTTGCTATTATATGTTGTTGTGTTGACCTGTTTTAATTTATTTTGAAGGGACTTCTCTGCGCGTTTTGGACTTGGATGCCTGTTTTGTTCTCAGATTAGGGAAGTCTCAGCTGTAGTTTGTTCAAATAAAACTTCTACCCTTTTTACCCACTCTTCTTCTTCTGGGACTCCCATGATATGGATATTGTCTTGTTTCATGGAATCACTTAGTTCTCTAAGTCTCCACTCATGATCTATTGACATCTTACTCTCTTCTTCAGCTTCATTATTTTCCATAATTTTATCTTCTATTTCACCTTTTATCTCCTCTGCTTATGTGCTCACTGTCACTGTGTCTAGTTTATTTGGCATCTCAGTTATAGCATTTTAAAATTCTTACTAGTTCTTTGGTCTTTGCTCTCTATTGCAAGGACTTCTCTGGTGTCTTCTATGCTTTGTTCAAACCCAGCTACTGGTCTTGTGACTGTTCTAAATACTTGTTCAGATACATTGCTTATCTTTGTTTGGAGAATGTCCCTGACTGTGATTTCTTCTTGACATTTCCTTTGGGGAGAATTCCTCCATCTTGTCATTTTGGCTAAGTTTTTGTCTTTTGCATTTTTTAAAAGCTTGTTACCTTGCCTGCACCTGAAAGTACTACTGTGTTAAAAAGGGATCATACACTGTCCGGGGCTTCATATTTCAGGAAGTGTTTCCAGGGTATGTTTTGTGCTCTCTGTTATTACACTTTGGCTGCTCTTTTCCATTGGTCAGTCTTCTGCAGAGCTCCTCCTTGCTTTCAGTGATGGAGTGTTAGGTCATTTAACTAGGTGTCCTTTGATATGTTTGTTGAAGTAACCCCAGGGGGGAAAAAAGGTGGAGGGGGGGTGCATGATCCCATAAGAAGAGAAAAGAGAAGGGAACAACAAAAATAAAAAAATTAAACAGATAATTTTAAAAAACCCTATAAGGCTGATTTTAAGGAAAAAGATAGAAAAAAAAAAGTAGAAGAGAACAGAAGGAAAAAGAACAAAACAAAAAAGCCTGACTCAAAAAATTTTTTAAAGATGAAAGAAAATGATCCAAAGAAAAAAAATCAGGAACTATGAGCCCGATTCCAAAAGAAATAAGGAGGAGGAAAAAGAAAAAGGGTTGTGTGTTAGTGCCTGGGGAGGAGAGGCTGGTCTGGAGGAGAGGCCGGCTGCATTGCACTGTCTCAGAGTCCGTCTTCTTGCCCCAGTAAATCAGGAGTTGCCAACCATGGAGGGGCGGGGTTGGTATAAGCAAGTCCTGCCTCCACTGGGGGCTGCTGTGTTGCTCTCTGCAGTCCCACTATGCTGGTGTTGGGGGATGGGAATGGCACCGCCTAATCTCTTGTCCCCAGATCAGGATTTCAACCCCTGCTTTTCAGACCACCCTCACAGAATAGCAAGGACAGTCAGCTTGCACTGCACCACAACTATACTGGGCCTTCTCCTTGACTCCTGGCTAGGATTCAAAACCCAAAGTGTTAAAGAATCTGGCACAGTGCAGACCTGCTCCCCTCCTCCAGAGGAGAGGCCTCTCCACCCTGATAAAAGGCTGTTGGCTGGCATGTGCAGGGTCTTTTGTCTTTGGGGATGCAATAAATCCTCTTCCAAAAGTACCCCAGGAAGGGGACTGTTTTCTCGCAGCATAACCTGGGGATGTCCACACCACACTGTGCACTCTGGGGCCAGCTGCCACGTCCCTAGGAGCTCTGCTCCAGAGAAAGTCCCTCACTTCCAAAACTTCAGCGTTTGAGCTCCAAACCTATTTGCAAAAAAGAACTAGGAAAATCACGCACTTCCAAAACCATAGAATTTGAGCACCAAAAACTGTTTGCAAAAAAAAGACCTTAGACCCTCAGTACTTCTTGCTCCCCAGTCCATGGTTCAGAGTGGTTTTCCCCTTGTGGTTCCTCAATGTCACCCTTTCTCATCCCCTCTCTTTGTCTCTTTGTATCTCCACCCAAAAGGTTCTCTCCCTTTTGCAGCTTCACTGGTTTCTTCCCCCCATCCTCCCACCCCAATTCACATCCACATACCTTGCATTTGCCAAGCTGTCTCCCTCCAGCCGTGGAGCTCCTTTATGATGTGCTGCACATCTATTTCCAGAGAGTTCCAAGGCATCTGACCTCAATGCAGCTATGTTTGATGGGCAAGGAAAGCTCAGGGTTTCCCTACATCTCCACCGTCTTAACTCCTCTTCTCATCTCTTTTCAATGAGGGCCATTCTTTCAGGTGAGACATGATGTCTCATTGTGGTTTTGATTTGCATTTCCCTAATGACTATTGATGTTAAGAATCTTTTCATATATCTTTCATATATCTTCTTTGGAGAAATGTCAGAAAGGTCTGCCCATTTTTAAGTGGATTATTTATATTTTTGCTATTGCATGTATGAGTTCTTTAAATATTTTGTATATAAGAAATATAAATTGCAAATATTTTACACCATTCTGTAAGTTGTCTTTTCACTTTGTTTTTTTATTCTTGTACCAAAGCTTTTTAATTTCATATAGTATCACTTGTTTGTTTCTTATTTTGTTGCTTGTGCTTTCGGTGTCCTATCTAAAAACTCATCACCAAAAACTCATAACTAAGATCTATGTCAAGAAGCTTTCTTCCTATGTTTTATTCTAGTAGACTTACGGATTCTGGTCTTAAGTTTAAGTCTATAACCCGTTTTTATTTAATCCTTATGAGTGATAAAATATAGGTGTCTAGTTTTGTTTTACATATGATATCCAGTTTTATGATCACTATTTGCTGGTGGTGGAGACTATGTTTTCTCTATCGAATATTCGCAACTCCCTTATCAAATATCAGTTGGCAATCTTTATATAAGTTTATAACTGGGCATTCAGATGTGTTCCATTGGACTATTTCTCTGATTTTTAAATTTTTTTTGTTGTAAATATACAATGTTATATTAGTTTAATGGTAAGACATAGGCATTTGACAACTCTATATATTATTCTATGCTCACCACAATGTGTGGCTACCATTGGTCACCATGCAACATTATTATAATACCACTGACTATATTCCCTATTTTGTACCTTATCTCATATCCTTGTGACTTACTCCTTTCATAACTGGAAGCCTGGAACTCCCACGCCCATTAGCACACTTTGCTTATCTCCCCAATCTTCTCCACCCTCACTTAGTTTATTCCAAGTATTTATGGGTTTATTTATGCTTTTGTGTGTTCATTTGTTTAATTCTTTAGGTTTCATATATAAATGTAATCATAGGGTATTTCTCTTTCCCTTTCTAAATTATTTCATATAGCAAAATACCCTTTCCATCCATCCACATTGTTGTAAATGGTAAGATATCACCTTTATTAGGACTCCTATTCCATTGTGTGTGTGTGTGTGTACTTCTTATATTTTATCTATTGATGAATACTTGGATTGTTCTCATATCTTGGCTATTGTAAATAATGCTGCAGTAAACATAGAGGTGTATACATCTTTTTGAATTAGTGTTTTTTGTTTGTTTTAGTAAATTCCATTACTGGATTATATGGTACTTTTGCTTTTTAATTTTTGAGGAACATCTATACTGATTTCCTCAATGGCTTCACAAATTTACATTCTCACCAACAGTGCTTTAGAGTTCACTTCTAATTCATGCCAATACATATTACTTCTTTTTGAGTCTAGACATCCTGACAGGTATAAGGTAGTATCTTACTGTGATTTTGATTGGCATTTTCATGATGGTTAGTGATGTTGAGCATTTTTTCATGTTTCTGTTGGCCATCTCTATGTCTTCTTCAGAAAAATGTCTGTTCAGGTCCTCTACCCATTTTTAATTAAATTATTTTTATTTGGTGTTGAGTTGTATAAATTCTTTTTATGTTTTGTATATTAACCCCAATGGGATACAGCATTTACAAATATCTTCTTCCATTCATAGGTTATCTTTTTATTTTATAGATTGTTTCCTTCACTGCAAAATTTGTGTGTGTGTAAACATTCTCAATAGTTTATTTTTGGGGCGCCTGGGTGGCTCAGCCGGTTAAACCTCTGGCTTCGGCTCAGGTCAGATCTCATGTTCATGGGTTCAAGCCCCGCGTCAGGCTCTGTGCTGACATCTAGCTCAGAGCCTGGAGCCTGCTTTCAGTTCTGTGTCTCCTTCTCTCTCTGCCCCTCCCCCTCTCATGCTCTGTCTCTCTCTGTATCAAAAATAAATAAAACATTTAAAAAAAAGAGTTTATTTTTGTTTTTATTTCTCTTGCATAAGGAGATACATCTAGAAGAATGTTGCTAAGGTCAATATCAGAGAGATTATTTCCTATATTTTCTTCTAGGAGTTTATAGCTACAGATCTCATATTTAGTTTTTCATCTGTTTTGGGCTTTTGTGTGTATATTGTTACAAAGTGGTCCAGTTTCATTCTTTGCATATAGCTGTCCATTTTTCCCAGTATTGCCTATTGAAAAGACTGTCTTTTCCCCATTATATATTCTTGCCTCCTTTAATATTGGCTAATTGATCATGTAACCATGGTTTTATTTCTGGGCTCTCTATCCTGTTCTACTGATTTAAGTGTCTATTTTTTTTTTATAGAATTTGTCAAGTTAGCTAAAATACAGTGTACAGTGTGCTCTTGGCTTCAGGAGTAGATTCTCATGATTCATTGCTTACATACAAGACCCAGTATTCATCCCAACAAGTGGCCTTTTCCATGCCCAAGACCCAATTTTCCCTTTCCCCCACCTCCCTCCCCCCATTAACCCTGAGTATGTTCTCTGTATTTGAGAGTCTCTCATGGTTTGCCTTCCTGTTTGACATTATTTTTCCCCTTCCCTTCCCCCATGATCTTATGTTAAGTTTTTCAAATTTCACATATGGGTGAAAACCTATATCTATCTCTGACTGACTTATTTCACCCTAGCATAATACCACCCAGCTCCATTCACATTGTTGGAAATGGCAAGATTTCTTTCTTTCTTGTTGCTGAGTAGTAGTATTCCATTTGTGTGTGTGTGTGTGTGTGTGTGTGTGTGTGTGTATACACATCTTTATCCAGTCATCAGAGAGAACCCAAATAGATAAAATGATGAATGAAATAGGAGAGATCACAACCAATACCACAGAAATACAAACAATTATTAGAGAATACTATGAAAAAATAAATGCCAACACACTACTAAAACTCAAACTGGAAGAAACAGAAAAGTTGAACAGGCCCATTACCAGCAAAGAAGTTGAATCAGTTATCAAAAATTCCCCAAAAGATAAGAGTTTTGGGCCAGGCCAGATGGCTTCCCTAGGGAATTCTACCAGACATTTAAAGCAGAGTTAATACCTATTCCTCTCAAGCTGTCCCAAAAAATAGAAATGGAACAGCTTCCAGACTGTAGAATAGAATGCTATGAAGCCAGCATTACCTTGATTCCAAAACCAAAGACCCCACTAAAGAGTATTATAGGCCAATATCCCTGATGATCATGGATGCAACAATTATCAACAGGATACTAGTAAATAGAATTCAACAGTATATTAAAACAATTACTGACCATGATCAAGTGGGATTCATTCCTGGGCTGCAGGGCTGGTTCAATACTCACAAATCACTCAATGTGACACATCAAAATAGAAGAAAAGATAACAACCATATGATCACATCAATAGATGCAGAAAAAAACATTTGACAAAATACAGCATCCTTTCTTAATAAAAACCCTCAAGAAAATAGGGATAGAAGGAATGTATATTAACATCATAAAAACCATATATGAAAGGCCCACAACTAATATTATCCTCATTGGGGAAAAACTGAGAACTTTCTACCCAAGATTAGGGATATAACTTGGATGTCCACTTTCACCACTGTTGTTTAACATAGTGTTGGAAATACTAGCCTCAGTTATCCGACAACAAAATAAAATAAAAGGCATCCAAATTGGCAAAGAAGTCAAACTTTCACTTTTCACAGATGACAGGATACTTTACATGGAAAACCCAAAAGACTCCACCAAAAAACCACTAGAACATCAATTCAACAAAGTCACATGATATAAAAATCAATGTATAGAAATCAGTTGCATTTCTATCCACCAATAATGAAGCAACAGAAGAAGATATCAAGGAATCCATCCCATTTACAATGGCACCAAGAACCATAAAAAACCTAGTAATAAACCTAACCAAAGAGGGAGAAGATCTATATGCTGTTACTATAGAAAGTGTATGATGGAAATTGAAAAAGACACAAAGAAATGGAAAAACATTCCATGCTCATGGACTGGAAGAACAAATATTGTTAAATTTCAATATTACCCAAAACAATCTACACATTCAATGTAATTCCAATCAAATTTGCACCTGAATTCTTCTCAGACCTGTAATCAACAATTCTAAAATTTGTATGGAACCACAAAAGACCTCAAATAGCAAAAGTTATGTTAAAAAAAGAAAACCAAAGCTGGAGACATCACAATCACAGACTTTAGCCTATGTTACAAAGCTGTAATCATCAAGACATTGTGATATTAGCACAAAAACATACACATAGACCAATGGAATGGAATAGAGAACTCAGAAATGCACTCACATATGTATGGCAGAAAAGGGTATCCAATGAAGAAAAGACAGTCTCTTTAGTAAATGGTGCTGGGAGAACTGGATAGCAACATGCAAAAGAATGAAACTTTACCACTTTCTTACACCATAAACAAAAATAAACTCCAAAAGACGTAAAGGTGAGACAGGAAACCATCAAAATCCTAGAGGGGAAAACAGGAAACAACCACTTTGACCTTGGCCACAGGAACATCTTACTTGACACATCCCCAAAGGCAAGGGAATTAAAAGCAAAAATGAACTATTAGGATCTCATCAAGATAGAAAGCTTCTGCACAGCAAAAGAAACAATCAACAAAACTAAAAGGCAACTGATAGAATAGGAGAAGATATTTGCAAATAACATATCAGATAAAGGGTTAGTATCCAAAAATCCATAAAGAACTTACCAGCACTATTGTGAATAAAAGTGGTGAGAGAGGATATCCTCATTGTGTTCCTGATATTAAAGGAAAAGCTTTCAGCTTTTCACCATTAAGTATGATAGCTGTGAATTTGTGGCCCACATTATATGACCCTTATTATCTTGAGATATATTCTGTCTATACCTACTTTGTTGAGAGCTTTTCATGAATAGATGTTGAGTTTTGTCAAATATTTTTCTGCTTCTACTCCAGTGATCATATACTTTTTATTCTTCATCTTGTTACTCTGTTGTGGATATTTAATTATCCTTGCATCCCTGGTATAAATTCTACTTGATTATGGTGAATAATCCTTTTAATGTATTGTTGACTTAAGTTTGTTAATATTTTGTTAAGTATTTTTGCATCTGTTCATCAAGGATATTGCTCAATAATTTTCTTCCTTTTTTGTATTTTTATCTGTTTTTGTTAACAGGGTAATGCTCATCTTGTTGAATGAATTTGGAAGCTTTCCTTCCTCTTCTATTTTTTTGAACTTGCTTGATAAGAATAGGTATTAAGTCTTTCAATATTTGTTAGGATTCGCCCGTGAAGTTGCCTAGTCCTTGACTTTTGCTTGTTAGGAGTTTTCTTAATTATTGATACAATTTCATAACTAGTAATTAGTCTATTCAGATTTTTTATTTCTTCCTGGTTCAGTCTTGAAAGATCGTATATTTCTAGGAATTTATTATTTTCTTTTAGACTGTCCAATTTGTTGGCATATATTTTTTATAGTAGTTTCACAATCCTTTGTAATTTTATGGTGTCCGTTGTTACTTCTTTTAATTCTGATTAATTTTTCTGAGTCTCTTCTTATTTGTTTTTCTATTTTTCTGCTTTTTTTTATGCCAGTGCTATACTGTTTTGATTACTATTGCTTTATAGTGCGGCTTGAAACCAGAAAATTTTATACCTCCTGCTTTTTCATCTTTCTCAGGGCTGCTTTGCCTATATTTTGAAGTACATATAAGTTTAGGATTTCTTTTTCCACTCTGTAAAAAAGTGCCTTTGAACTTTTGACAGAGATTACACTGAATTTAGAAAATTTTAACAATATTGACTATTTCCAATTCATGAACATTGGATACCTTTACATTGATTTGTGTTTTCTTTGATTTTTTTTCATCAGTATATGTAGTTTTCAGATTAGAAATATTTCCCCTACAACGTTAAGTTTATGCCTAACAAAATTTGTAGGGCAGATTTTAAAAGGATGTGACATTATAGCAATTTAAAAACACAGTTAACCTACTTATCAAAATGCAAAAATGCAATCATAGGGCTTTTTAATACAAGAAAACTTAAATATATTTTAAATTTTCTTAAAAATACTGAGACAAAGCACTAGCTTGTGTTTTTATTTACATCATATTCCATACTCCTATGTAATCTCTCCCTAATTCAAAAATAAAAGTGTCCAAAACCAAAGGTGTCCTGAAAAATCGTTGTTTAACAGTATGCTTTGTTTTAAAGCAAAATAAAGCCTGGGGTGATTAAAACCTAAGAAAACCAGAATAAGGATATATTGAAAGCCAATAATGTCAAAGGGCATTAAGAGAGAAAAATATTTTTTAAAAAGACTTGAGTATACATGGAATAGTGATTTCTTCAGCCCAATACAAATGGCAGCAATTTCCTACTGAAAGATGAAATAATTATGCCAGTTTTTTAAAGACTGTATATCTAGGGTCATTTGTATCCTGCCAATATAATTTTTAAGCCATCACTTATCTATTTGTTTTATGTGTTGTTATAAATGGGATTATTTTCTTGATTTCTTTTTCAGATGACTCACTGTTAATTGTCGTGTCTAACCACTCTGGCCCACGGGGAGGCAAATCTTTGAGGGTTCTTTCTGAGGGAGGGAGAGAGAAATAGGGCAGGAAGGGGACACACAGAGAGTGAGGCAAGACAAGTGATTTCTGATCAAGCCCCCTTTATTAAGAAAATAATACTCTTATATAAGGTTTGGGGCGGGGAACTGACCCAGGTCAGTTGCCAGGTAACCGAGTCAAATGAATATTAGAGAAAGGAGAAACCGAAACTGAAACTCCGGACACAGCATCAGAAAGAAGCGCCCAGACTTGCCTCTGCAATGCTGGGGAGGGGAAGCTTAGCGCTGCATAATCCAGAAAGCGGTTTGATCTTTTGTTCATTTTGGCTTTTTTCGTCTGGCTCAGTAGGACTGTCTCCAAAATCTGGACCAGGAAATGCACTCTCCTAGCCTCCAGATGTAAATCTTGTTTTTTGGTTGCTCCCTGGAGAGCGATATATCCTTGCCTGAGGCAACCAAAACTCGGCAGCTCCCCACAGTTAATGTTTAGAAATGCTACAGACTTTTGTATCCTGCAACTTTACTGAATTCTTTGTTTAGATCTAACAGTTTTATGGTTAAATCTTGAGAATTTTCTCTCTGTAAAACCATGCCACCTACAAATAGAGACAAATTTACATCTTTTGACTTCTGATGTGTTTTATTTCTTACTTAGTTGCTCTAGGTAGAACTTCCATTGCTACATTGAATAGCAGTTGTGAGAGTGGGCACCATTTTCTCATTCCTGATTTTTAAAAAAATGATACTATAAGCTTTTCATGTATGGCCTTTATTATTTTGAGACATGTTCCTTCTATGCCTAATTTGTTAAAGTTTTTCTTATGAACAAATGTTGAACTTTGTCAAATGCTTCTTCATCCATTGAGTCATTATATGATTCTTTTCTTACATTTTCTTAATATATATCAAAGTGATCATAAGCATCTGTTGAATCATCCTTCCATCTCAGGGATAAATTCCATTTGATCATGGTGAATGATTCTTTTGAACTTGTTGGGTAGTATTGTATTGAAAATTTTTTGCACTTGTATTTATCATGGATATTGGACTGTAGTTTTCTAGTAGTTTCCTTATCTGACTTTGGTGTCAGGATAATGTTGACTTCATAAAATGAATTTGGCAGTACTCTCTCTGATTTTTGGAAGAATTCGAGGAAGACTGATGTAAATGATTCCTTAAATAATTGGCAAAATTCACCAGTAAAGCTACCTGGTCCTGGGCTTTTACTTCATTGAGAGATTTTTGATTACTGACTCGAAGTCCTTACTAGTAATTTGTCTATTTAGTCTTTCTATTTATTTCTTGTATGTTTCTAAGATTTTTTGCACCTCATCTAAACTGTCAAGTTTATTGGCATTTAATTGTTCAATATAGCCTCTTGTGACTTTTTGTATTTCTGTGATCAGTTGAAATATTCTCTTTCTCATAATTTTGGTGTGGGTCTTCTATATTTTTTCTTTGCTTAGTGCGGCTAAAGGTTGATCAGTTTTGTTTATCTTTTCAAAGAACCAATTCAGTTTGGTTAATCTTTCTACTGTTTTCCTGTCCTCTATTTCATTATTTCTGTTTTAATATTTATTATCATTTTCCTTCTACTAACTTTGGTCTCAGTTTGTTCTTCTTGGCTGGTTCCTTAAGGCATAGAATTAGATTGTTTATTTAGGACTTTCTTATTAATGTAGGCAATTATGAATATAAACTTTCCTCTTGGGGAACTTTTTTTTTCCTCATCCCATAATTCTAGTATATGTGTTTTCCATTTTTTGTTAGTCTCAAGAAACTACTTTATTTTCCCTTTAATTTCTTCTTTGATCCATTACTTGTTCAAGAAAATGCTGTTTAATTGCCAAGTCTTTATAAATTTTCCAGTTTTCCACTTGTTACTGGTTTCTGATTTGATGCTGGTGTTGTCAGAGAGGATATTTGATATGAATTCAATCTACGTGAAATTTCAAAGACTTGTGTTGAGGACTAACAGATGATCTCTCCTAGAAAACATCCCATGTGTACTTGAGAGGAGCATGCATTCTCCTTTGTAGACAGAATGATCTGTATATGTTAGGTCCATTTAGTCTACAGTGTTGTTAAAATCTACTGTTTCCTTATTAAGTCTGTCTTTAAGATCTATCCATTGTTGAGAGTAGAGTAGTAAAGTCTCCAAATATTCTTATATTGTTATTTCTCCTTTTATCTCTGTTAGTTTCTACTATATGTGCGTAGGTACTCTGTTATTGATGCATAAATATTTATAATTGTTATATCTTAATGTATTAATCCCTTTATCATTATATAATTACCTTTGTCTCTTGCCATTTTTAGCTTAAAGTCTATTTTCTTTATTGCAGGTATAGTAGGCAACCCTTGATTTTAATTTTTTTTGTTTTGTTTGCTAAACTACTTTAAGAGGGTTATGCTGCATCCTTGGACAATTTATAGATTACTGCTTTCCATAACAGCGCACAGGAGAAGAAGTAGGCACAAACAAGTCAGCTGTAAAAGAGGAAGGGAGCAGGGGACGACAGCTTATAACAACTGTCACCCGAAAAACTCCGCAGTCCCATATTTATTGAGAATATGATAGTCAATCAATGTCAAGATTGTTTTTAGTGATCAGAGAGTGATCTTATGAGAGAAACAGAACTTGTTCAGGCAGGTACGTTATGGTTGATAAGGCATAATCAATAAGTCTCCTATAAACAAGTGGTCTCTGAGGAACCAGAGAAGTCGGCACAAAAGAAGCAGGCAGCGGTCTGCCCAGGGTGGGCCAGGCGTTCCCAGGATGCCTGGGTCCCGTATCATAAATAAGCCACTTTCCCAGAGAGACATTACAATGAGTATTTTCTTAAAGCTGTATTAATCATTTATTAGTCAATATATAGATCTGTGTACTGTTTTTCTCCATAGCTACATTCTATGGGTCATGTTATTCTGAGGGGTCACCACAATAGATCTTTATTTAAGGTAGAATATTACAGTTTTATTAGTTTCCTTTGGTGGTGTCATATTTACCTGATTTTTCATGATCCTTGATTCCTTACATTGTCATTTGACCATTTTATCAAATACTCTTCTCTTCAAGACCTCACAAATTTGCTTTGGCATACACAGTTTTTCTCCAGTCAGCTCAGTTTGGATTTCTGGACATGCCTGCTGGCAATGTTCTGGGGCAGGTGGGGACTTCCCTTAGGTTCTATTTGGGGCCAAGGCAACTATTTCAGCTCTGAGGTAAGGAATGGCAGCGTTTGTGCACCAGTGACTGAAGACAGCTGAACAGAACTGCTGTCTTGTTTCTTTGCCGAACTGACGCTACAGGATGGGCTTCTCAGTTGCCTGGGTTCTCTGGTCAGGCTTACTAAATGATTGGTGCTGGACATTATACTCAGCTCTAGTTGGTGCTATGCCCTAGCATCCTGCCCTGGCATGGCAGCAGGAGAAAACCCAGAACCTGCACATTCCATTGTTTGGGAATCCAAATCAGTCAAGTATGTGCACTGAGTATTTTTGTCAGGTGAAAGACTGGTTAGAACTAATTTGGCTTGATAGACAAAAAAAGCCACAGGTTGTGTTCTCTGTTCCAGTGCCACTAAAAAGGACTGTCAGATGGGCTATGCAGCTCCCCGTGTTCCCTAGAAAGGGTTGCACAGGCTGTATTCAGCAATAAGTAGGGCTGTGACTTATGACTGTGCAGGCATGGGGAGGGGGAAGCATTTCAAAGGCCACTCCTGCTTTTATTTGTGATGACTCAAGTCAACCTATGCTCACCTTCCCTCCTGGAACAGGGACACTGGCTTTGTTCTGGGGGCAATCAATTTATCCAATCACCTCTCAGCTCAAAAGGTGCTATGTTATGCAGCTTCTGGGTATTTTCACCAGCCTTCCTTTTAGACACTTTCACAGCAGATGGCATTGTGACTCGGGTGCATCACTTTCAGGTAACTCTGTAACAGCCTTTCTGATTGGGAGAGGCTGGGAGCCATTTCCAAAGTATGTGGAGTTGTGAGTCAACAACTCTGCCTCCGTGTGGGGAGACCAGGCTCCAGGGCCCAAGAAACTCCTCGTTTGTAGACCTAAATTAGGCAGCATCGTATCCTGCTACATTCTTTGGTCAGACTGTGCCTTTACATTAGTTCTGCGGGTGAACAAAGAATGTAATTGGGACTACTACTTGGGCAGTGCAGGTAGTGATTTGGCCTGCCAGAATCTAAGTGCTGGTTGTTGGAAGTTCCTCTGCTTTTCTATCACAATCAGATTCCCAGTGGTTAAACCCTGTAGATTCCCCTGCAAGTCTCATGGGTTGAAACCAAAGTGGGTTTCCCGCAAAGCAACCCACCATGCTGGGGGTACCAGATGTCACTCCTGGGCTCTCTTTTCCTACCTCAGGAACTATAGATTCTGGAGAGACCTCTCCACGTGGTACTGCACTGTCCTGGTCAGTGAATAGCGATTCCTCTTACCTTTCTAATGTAGTCTGTCTTCATCTCTGTGGTGCAGGAAGGTTTTTCAGCCTCACTGCCTTGTTCGAAGATTCTTTCAATGGTGTCTTGCCGGAAATAGTTGTTAGTTCTTCTTGTGAGGGGGAGCTAAGGTAGAAACAACATATATCATTACCTTGGTGATTTTATTCTCTGCCTTTATTCCTCACTGAATATTGCTCCAGTCTAATCTGATCCTATTTCTACTCCTTTCTTATTAGGAATAGACATGGTTACCCATCAATTTTCATCATTTCTAACAATCACCCAAATTCCTTAGAAGTCACTCTCTAGATAACTTTTCCAGTTTTTATTTAAATTCCGGTTAATAAATATATCACGTAACATGAGTTTCAGGTATACAATATAGTGGTTCAACACTTCCATACAATACATGGTTTTCACCACAACAAGTGCATTCTTTAATCCTCATCATCATTTAACCCATTCCCTCACCTACACCCCTTCTGGTAACCATCAGATTGTTCTCTATAGTGAAGAGTCTGTTTCTTGGTTTGCCTCTCTCTGTCTCTCTCTTTTCTCTTTGGTCTTCATGTTGCTGTTCAGTTTCCCAACACCTTTTGTTGAAAAGACTGCCCTTTTCCCAATGGATATTCTTTCATGATTAGTTGGCCATATTGTTGTCAATTCATTTCTGTTCCATTTACATACGTGTCTGTTTTTCTGCCAGGACCATGCTGTTTTGATTACTATGGCTTTGCAATAAAACTTGAAGTCTGGAATTGTGATGCCTCTGGCTTTGCTTTTCTTTTTCAAGATGACATTGGCTATTTGGGGTCTTTGTGGTTCCATATAAATTTTAGGATTGTTTGTTTTAGTTCTGTGAAAAATGATGTTGGTATTTGGATAGAGATTGCATTAAATCTGTAGATTGCTTTGGGTAGTGTGGGCATTTTAATAATATTTATTTTTCCAATCCATGAGCATGGAATGACTTTCCATTACTTTGTGTCATCTTCAATTTCTTTCATCTATGTTTTATAGTTTTCAGAGTACAGGTCTTTCATTTTTTGGATTAGATTTATGTCAAGGTATCTTATGGTTTTTTGTGTAACTGTAAATGGAACTGATTCTTTAATTTTGCTTTTTGCTGCTTTATTATTGGTGTGTAGAAATAAACAGATTTTTGTATATTGATTTTGTATCCTGCAAATTTACTGAACTTGTTTATCAGTTCAAGCAGTTATTTTTGTGGAGTCTTTCAGGTTTTCTGACAGGGTATGATGTCATCTGAAAAGAATAAAAATTTGACCTCTTTCTTGCAGATATTGTGATGCCTTTTATTTCTTTTTGTTGTCTCATTGCTGTGGCTATGCCTTCTAGTACCGTGTTAAATAAAGTGATGGGAGTGGACTTCCTGTCTTGTTTCTGACTGTTGAGAAAAAGCTCTCAGTTTTTCCCCATTGAGGATAATGTTAGTTGTGGGTTTTTCATATGTGGCCTTTATTATGTGGAGGCATAGGTTCCCACTGAACATACTTTGTTGACGGTTTTCATCATGAATAGAAGTTGAACATTGTTAAATCTCTTTCCGCATCTATTGAAATGATCTAAGGTTGTTATCCTTTCTTTGATTAATGCGATGGATCAAACTGATTTGCAAATATAATTACTCTTGCAACCCAGGATAAATCCTACTTGATCATGGTGAATGATTTTTTTTTAATGTTTTGTCGGATTTGGTTTGCTAGTATTTTGTTGGGAATTTTTGCATTTATGTTGGTCAGGGATATTGGTCTGTAGTTCTTTTTGTGATGTCTTTATCTAGCTTGGTATCAGGGTAATTATGGTTTCATAGAATGAATTTGGAAATTTTCCTTCCTTTTCCATTTTTCTGAATTGTTTGAGGATAGGCATTAACTTTTCTTTTCTTTTTTCTTTTTTCCATGTTTGGTATGGGGCATGTAGGTGGCTTAGTTGGTTAAATATCCAACTCTTGATTTTGACTCAGGTCATGATCCCATGGTTCATGAGTTTGACCCCCATGTCAGGCTCTGTACTGACATTGTAGAGCCTCCTTAGGGTTCTTTTCTGTCTGTTTCTTTCCCTTGCTCACTCTATCTCAAAATAATTAAACATCTTTAAAAACATATTTGGTGGAATTTGCCTTTGAAGCCATCTGGCCCTGGACTTATGTTTGTTGGGACTCTTTTGATTGCTGATTCAATTTCTTCACTGTTTATCAGTCTGTTCAAGTTCTCTCTTTCTTCCTGTTTCGATTTGGGTAGTTCATATGTTTCTAGTAATGTACCCATTTCTTCCAGATTGTACAATTTGTTGGCATATAGATTTTCATAATATTCTTTTATTTTTTTAACATTTATTTTTTTTGAGAGATAGAACATGAGCAGGGGAGGAGCAGAGAGGGAGGGAGACACAACATCCAAAGCAGGCTCTAGGCTCTGAGCTGTTAGTACAGAGCCTGACATGGCGCTTGAACCTATGAACCACAAGATCATGACCTGACCTGAAGTCATATGCTCAACTGACTGAGCCATCCAGGTGCCCCTATGAATTTAATCTGGTTTATTGTACTCTCCATCTCTGATTATTTTTTAACTCCTATTTCTGTGGTAAGGGTCTCACTGAGGTCTTCTATTCTTTTCCCTAGCCTGGCGGGTATTTTTATGATCATTGCTTTTTATTTTCCATCAGGCATGTTAGTCATCATCTGTTTTACCTAGCTGTCTAGCATGGTCTTATCATTTTCTTTCACTGGGGATAAATTTCTATATCTTTGCATTTTATCTAAGTTGCTGCCTTCTCTGTGTTTGAAAAGCTAGTTATGTCTCCTGTTCCCAAAAGTAATGTCCTTATGAAAAAGAAGTCATGGTGCCCAGGGCTTGGCACTTCAGGGAGTATCTCTGATGTGTGTTGTGTGCACTCTGCTTTTTTATGTTCTGGCTACTCCATCTTTTAGGCCAGTTATCTGAAGAAGCTCTCCTTGCCTGCTATGGGGAGTGTTTGGTCCCTGGCCTGAATGTGGTGAGTTTTATGTAGGTGTGCTCTACTCTACTCGTGAAATGAGACTTGTCACCTCTTCTACAGCATCTGAGACCATGCATAACTCACTGGTTGGGAGACATGGTGTGGGCAGTGGTTTGTGCTTAACTTCTGGGGGAGGGTCCTGCTGTGCTGGGACTGAGGCAAGAGTGACTGAGAAGGGTAGTTGCACCAGAGTGAAGGGGGGGTGGGGCTTGGTGTATGCAAGTTAGGAAGCCAGTGTTGGTGCTGCCTTGTTCCCACGGGATGCTCTGTATTTATGCAGAGGGTTGGGGGTGAAAAATGGTACTGGCCAACTCCTTTGTTCTCTGAGCAGGGTCTTCATGAATGCTTCCTCTCAGAGATGTACTCTGAGAAGAGTGAATACTCTCCCCACAGTGCTCCAGGTGCTCTTCAGATCATTGTTTTCATGCTTTCTGCCCCTACGTGGTTTGACTTCCTTCTTTCTAGAAGCAGTGCGTTGCCCTTTAGGCTCAATCGCAGCCAAGCCCATTGACCTTTAAAGCTCCAGTCTTTAAGCCCTGCTGATTTCATGAACTCAAAAAATGCAGCCCCTCTCTTTTTCCAAGCCAATGGATTTGGGAAAACATTCCTTTTGTGCATTCCCATTTGCGCACCTCTCTTTCTCACCCTTCTCTGCAACCGCGGCTCCCTCTTGTCTGTACCACCTGTGATCTCTTTCTCCCCTAAATCACATCTGTGCATATCCTACCTTTTTCAATGTGGCCTTTTATCTCCCTTTAATTGTGGAGTTTGTTCTGTCATTCTTCAGGTCTATTTCTAGGGCATTTAGGATGATTTGGTAGTTACCTAATTGTGTTCGCAGGGGCCTAGAGTCCTCCTGCTCCACCACCATCTTCCTCTACCCTGGTCTCTAGATTCCTTTTTATTATTATTATTATTTTTAAATTTTTTAAAAAATATTTTATTTATTTTTGATGCAGAGAGAGACAGAGCATGAGAGGGGAGGGGTCAGAGAGAGAAGGAGACACAGAATCAGAAACAGGCTCCAGGCTCTGAGCTAGCTGTCAGCACAGAGCCTGACGCGGGGCTCAAACCCATGAACGTGAGATCTGACCTGAGCCGAAGTCGGAGGCATAACTGACTGAGCCACCCAGGCGCCCCTCTAGATTCCTTTAACTTAAACAAATTCTTCCCCCAAATGCTTCTGCCTTGTTAACACCAGTTTCCCTTTACAATTTGCACAAAAATTTATTGAAGCCTTTACCTATTGGCTCATGTTTTATCCACAGATAGTCTTCCTCCTCTCTTTGGACATTCTTAACTTAGCAATGGTTTATCCTCAGGTCAGTCATTATTTCCATATTATATCATCTTTTATCACATCCTTTAACTCTTCAGTGTTCCAGGATTCAAGTCTGACAGTGATTAATGATAGAACCTACTGTTTTTCACTGAATATGTAGAACTTTGTATATAATAGTGATGTTAATTGTTTTATTTATAAATATATTGACTATGCATTCTGCCTACTAGGTTGTTATTTGGATCTTTTGCTGCTTTTAGAAAACATTGTAGTAAGTATTTTGCTAAATGTGTAAAAGGTTTTCAATTTGGGTTTGGTTGCTTAAAACAAAAGAATGACGTTGAGAATTATATTTCCAGGAAAGGACCCAGTGTGTCAGATTTCTAGAGGTTATCTGAGGACAAGTGGATGTTGTGGGAGAAAACAAAACACACAAACTCAAATTACACTGTGTAGACATTACATATTTCTGTTTTAAGAATGGATAAAGCAACATACATTCATAAAATTTGAAGTGTCCTAGATTGAGGTATTTGTATATTTCCCTGGCTTAAAATCTTATTCAAAGAATTCCAAATATAAATGAGCCAAACACTCAGCCAATGAGATGCCCACATGTAGTTCAGCTATTGTTTTAGAAGCGAATCATGTGTATTGGTTCAAGATGGAGTATCGTATGTCAAAGCATATGCCTGGCACTGTAGCCAACTGCAGATAACATATGCTTGGAAGTAAAATATTTGTGAGTTTTACTGCTTATCAAAAATTAATGAGAGCAACTGTGTGTGTTTATACTATTTTGGGTTTATAAACAGATCAGCAGGGTTAATTGTAGAAACTGTTTTTGCAGAACAGTCATGTGTAGCTTTTTCAAGCTGTGATGTTCTCTTTCTACGTCTCCACTCTGAAGCATACACACAGCAACCCCTCGCCACACAAGCTCACACCTACCAACGCATTTGCCATGGGGGTGGTGAGTATTGGAATCCCTATTAATAGATATAATAGTTCAGATTTTCTTTTCTCCATGGCATAGGCATTTAATCATTTAAAGTTCATTCATGGAAATGTTCACATTTACACTAAAAAAAAAAAAAAACCCCATGTGTAAATTTGAAATAGAAGCCATAAAAATGTACCAAAAATATATATCTATGTAAATCTCCTTATTTATAAAGTGTATTAACTTACAAGGCCTTGTGCAGTTTTAAAGTATCTGGTTCCAGGTGTGTTTATCTTTATTCTATGGGTGAAGGATTTGAGGTTCCATTAGGTAAAGTCACTTTCACAGTTGGTTCAAAGCCTGGAACACTTACCTGCTTCCTCCACCTCCAGGGTGGTTTCCACTGCATGTAGCTGTTCAGCATCATTTGAGGATGATGCCATATTAGTAGCCAGCTGATGTTTCCATTAAGTGCTTGACCGAGTGTGAGAGCTGGGATGGTTATATCCAACATCATCAGCACCAGAACTGCTATTTATAGACTTCAAGAGAATGTTTGGCATAAGGAAGTTTGGTTGCAACATCAGGGCATGTGCTGATGTCGCTGGTCCTTGGCAAACCAACAATATAAGTAAGCTTATCTTCCAGAACAATGACATTTCCTCTTTCTAAGCAAGCCTATCCAAATCCTGAGTACAAAATCTATCTTCATGGTGTGCTTTATATTTGATAGACAGTGTGTCTCTCTAAACTTCTACATTTATTCATCATCCAAACATTGACAATTCTATTTCCCTAATATCCATTATACCACCTTCTGTTCTCTATCCTACCTACACCCTCTTAATTCAGGCCTGCATCACCTCCCTCCAGACTCTTGTTAATGTCCTCTAACTGATATTCTTGACTTCAGTGTCTCCTTTGCTCAATACTGCCTTGCCCACTGTCATGATAGTTCTTGGTGCAAATCTTCTATCATGTCTCCTACAAAAACCGTTTCTTCTCAAGAGTGTTCTGAGCACAGAAAGTTAGGTTTTTTTTCCCCTAATGAGTCAGGAATAATCAGCATTTTCCCATCTTACCTAAGTTTGTTTTGATATAACATTGTTTCATGTGTGTATTGGCCTAAAAGGCCTTACCTAATTCTTTTAATCACATACCATGTAGGCTGTAACACATAAAGACCGCTTATAGCATGACTGGCTATTTCATTCTTTGTCTAGAACAGCACTGTCCAAGCGACATATGTAGTTTTAAAGTGCTGACAACTATATTAAACATTTCAAATAAATTTATTAAACTAAGTAGTTTTTATTAAGTTTAATATGTCAAACATATTCAATACATAATTAAATGATTAGTGAAATATTTCCTTTGTTAATACTATGTATTAAAATACAGTAAGTTGGGTTTTTTGTTTTGCTTTGTTTTTTACTTGGAGCACATCTCAATTCATACCAATGACAATTCAAATGCTCAATGACTCCATGTGTCTACTGGCTACCGTATTTGACAGCAAAAGGCTAATACTTGTTTCCCGGCTGTTCCCTCTTTTCTCACTTTTATGGTCAGACTTTTAGAACAGGTCTGTCCTTGCTTCATGGACTCCACCACCATTGAATATCTTCAACTACAGGAATCTGACTTTTGCCCCATTTTTACACTGAAATGGTTCTTTTTAAAGTCCTTAACGACTTATTTGTTGCCACATACAATACCAGTCCTCTTTCTTAAGCAGAAGTTCTGAATCAATTAAAGTCCAACCAGAAACATAAGAACCGTGCCAGTTATTTCAAATGGAAGAGGTTCGATACAAGGAAACGATTACAAAGATGGAAAAATTAAAATCTTCAGTCTATCCGGAGTATTAACTTTAAAAGAGGAAATAGAATGGCACAAAATGAAGCTAGAAAATTATTCAAAGAAAGACGATACAGAGTTTTGCAAGTCATGTTTAGGAATTTGAGTATTTGAAGGGCTTAGGGAGCAAGAACAACAAAGCAAGTTAGTACAGGAAGTAACTACAGGACACTTTAATAACCATCCCTAGGGTAGGGCAAATAGATAATTCTGCCAAATATCAGAAGCACACTTGGAGCTGACACTGGTGGAAATGAATGTTGTTAGTGTTAAAATTACTGCTTGGGAACATTTGACATTGAGAGAGTGATGCCCACTGCTAAAGACATCATCAGAAAGAGTGACAGAAAAATTCCCTAGCTTCTCCCTTCCTTACAGCTTCTGATTTCCAGTAGGCCTCTCTCATTGCCTAAACTGAAATGAAAGTCAACAAATGGAGTCTGGGAAATGTAGTTTAGAATGGCTCACTCCCCTGTAATTCACAGCTGAGCACACAGAATGGGAATGAGGAGAATACAAATAGGTACATGAAATCTGAACATTCTAGTAACATTCAGTACTGAAAATATTTTTTTGTTGTTGTCTCTGAACATTTCCACCTAACCTTACTAGGCTGTTCTTTATCATAAATATTAACAATACTATTCAAAGTCTTTTTACTAGGTCTCTTCCCTCTTCTATGCCTACTTCTAGTGGATGATTTTATATACTCTCCTTGGATCTCCCTGCCAACAATTATTTTCTTGATAACGATGATTCTCTAATCAATTCTTCTATTTTTGCTGAACTTTGGATCCAAACCAAACAAACTGCCCACTGGAGAACCTTACTGTGCCAAGTGTATATAAAATTCAGAACGTTGAAAATGGAAGTCAACCATTCTCCTCTCAATAACTATCTTTATCCTGTGTCATAGTTGCTACATCTTACCAATGAATGACATTCTATCATAATCCGGGCAGAAACTTACAAAGCTCTCTTTCATTCCTTCATCTAACCAGCAAGTCATGTCTACTCTGCTAACTAAAGATCACCCAAAGTTGCCCCTTTCCAGAACCCACTGATGGTTTTCTAGTTGAATTTATCATCATCTCTCACTTGGTTACTGCATCCGTCTCCTAGTTGGTCTCACTGTGTTCAATATATTTTCCACGTAAACCACACTGCAGTTTAAGAGACTGTCTTAATTTACAGATCTAATTCCATGATCTTTCTGTCTACAATTCTACTGGACCTGTTAAGATCTTCTCACCTTATATTTCTAGACACATTCCACTTTGGATGTCACCACTTAGATAAAACTGAATTCCACTTCTTGACATTGGGGCTTGGTCTTTGTCTTGGGTGGCACATATCCCTCCTCCTCTCCTTTGCTTTACTCCTCACTCTGCCCTTGACATGAATACTCCTACTTACACTGTAGGTCTCAGAATTAAGTTTCTTTATCCCAGAAGATGACCCTGGTACCCTCAAATCTCAATCCGTCATTAGAGAAAGTACTCTCTATCTTAAGTATTTGCTCTCATCATCCCCCTCTAAAATGCAAGCTTTTGTCAGATTTCTTCCATTCTTGTATAATACGTGGCACTTAATAGATGTTAAAAAAAATATTTCTAAGTAAATGAATAGCTAAGTGGAGACATGGATGACTTCGCTAGCATCCTTTAATATCTTTGCTCTTTATAGTCTGATAGATTGCTTCAACACAGGTTGCTCATTGTATTTTAGTCCACCCTATTTCTTGAACATAGCACATGAGTTGTAAAAGGGAACGTTCAATCAAGTCTTTTTTTTCCAGTATTCTTTTCTGAGTAATCAATAGAGAGACAGAATAAAAGACCAGTAGGGGATTTATAACTTTCTTGATGATTGTGTCTCCCAGTGCGTGGTTCTTGGTTTCCTTAGTATTACTGATGACCAGGAGATTTCATTCACTTTTACAGTTCTCACAGAGCCCAATATTTGGTTGGTGTTCTGTGACTGGTAAATGAAATATTATGTGCATACATAATGAGTAAGAATTTGTGTTCTAAGGAAAATTCCTTGGTGTAAAGTTTGCTCAAGTGTCACTTTCTTAAGGGAACGAGTACCAATATCAACGTAAGAAAGCAGGTCATTGGGTTTGGGAATTGCTCCATGAGAGCATGGGGCTTATGCAATTGCCCTGAAAAACCAATGGTTCTTGGCAAATGTTCATGAATTCAGCAAACATTAACTTTTCCTGGCTTGGATGCTGAAAACAATTAACAAGGAAAAATCCCCTCTGAGAGCTCTACTTTTAATATTTATTCCATTTTTTTAAAAACTTGGTTTAAGACTATTAGCAGACACAAATTAGCATGCTTTAAGATGTCTCTCTTCCCATATAAGCATAGAATTGGAAAAGGGCATTGAAAATTCTCCGTTTCAACTCACCTTCCAACATCATGACTTTACATAACAGATAAGCAAATTGGTGCCCGGAAAAGCCTGGTGACTTTCCCAGAGTCGCAGAGTTCTTGTGATGCTACTTGGAACTCAAACTTAAGTTTCCCTAAATAAAAAAAAAAAAGAGTGATAACTGCCATACACGGAGAACTTGCTATGTACGGTGGTTCCCTTTATCCATGGAGGATACATTCCAAGACTCCCAGTGGATACCTAATATTGCAAATCGTAACAAACCCTATATATACTGTTTCTACTCAATACATGCATAACTATGATAAAGTTTAACTTATAAATTAGACACAGTAAGAGTTTAACGATAATAGAACAATTATACAATATGCTGTAATGGAAGTTATGTGAAGATGGTCTCTCTCACACAAAGTATCTTCTTATACTCACCCTTCTTGTGATGATGTGAGATAATAAAATACCTACATGACGAAATGAAGTGAGCTGAAGAACCCAAGCATTGTGATGTAGCATTAGGCCACTAGTGATGGATGTGACAATAGTCAGAAGGAGGATCATTTGCTTCCAGACCACAGCTGACCTTAGGTAACCATAGAAAACAAAACTACAGATAAGGGGGAGCCACTATATCTGGAAATAGCTGAGCATTGTAGCTTTGGGCTTCCTTTCAACATATATAATTATCCTTACAAAAACGGACTTTAACCTAAATTTCTGCCAAAATGTATTGGCATCCACGAAGTAGATGCTGAGCACTACTTGTAGTTAAGGAGATTGAAGTGAAAAGGGTAAACTAAAAATAGTGCATAAAACAAACTGATAGGACTACCTTGTCTTCTTACCCTTAGAACCCCAAATTACAGTGACACATTTCAAGATAATTTTATTTAGCCTTTTCCCTAAGTGCCTGCCGAGGAAAGGGGGAGGGGCATTGATGGGAAGAAACCTTGAAACCAGGCAGAAGAAAATTTTGGAAGAAAATGTGAAACAAAGTGAAAGAGGTGAGCTAGGAGAGTAAATTTGCAGCCAAGCCTAACAGTAAATTTGCAGGAGACTGCAAAGCAGTCTCCAATGGAGTGGTTATATGTATTGCATCTTTTCTGATCTCTGCCTGATTTTTCCTGTGTGGACTAGTGTATGGTGTCTGCCATTGACCCAAGCAGTGCTCCGCCAAGTGCTACACAGTCATCTGGGCAGCCACAAATCTGCAGTGAAGTCAGGAACAAATGTGTTCATTGCATCTCCATTTGTCATCAATGAAAACACTCACCTCTGAGCCTCTTTGAGGCTCCTACTTTCAACCAGTTTTCTGAGTGAATATGCTCCTCCTGGGAGTGAATATGCTCCTTCCAGGAAAGGGGTTAAATAATGCTGTGCAGGAAGCCAGCCTCCTATGGCAAAGCCACACGGCCCTGAACTCTTCTAGGAAGGTGAATGCATCCCCTAATCAAGTGCAGCTGATGGGCTAATGCAGCAGAGCCATTCCCCCGAGCAATTCTTAGCCTACAGTCACAGGGAGCACAAATCCATGTTCTTAATTCATTTGCTCTGATTATGATGGATGGGGAGAAGATGCAAAGCACTCTCCCTTCTTCAGAAAAGCCTTGGAGGTCATCAAGCGTTCCAACCTTTTCAAGAAAATAGTAAACTTGGGAAAATCCAATTGAGGACAAGTTAGTGGGGTTTATCCTTGGCAGAGGAGCTAGTACATTTGTATAAACTACTCAGACCTCAAGTACTCCTCATTTTCTGCTGAAAAGAAATTGTTCATGGATCAGATAACTTGTATTGGCCAACAGTTGAGTCAGAAATTACAGAGGAGAATAGTCAAAATGATATGTGTTGTCTGCTTGAAAGAAATGATATCTTCTAAGAAAAATATTAGGTCAATATGTAATATTTGGCTACACTTACTGAATAATTGGACACATTTTTATTCACACAAATCCTTTCAGGGGCTATCTGAACATTCAAAAACATAAATTCTTCTTTCCCAATAAAAACTTGAGTAAATCAGCTTGTTCAAGCAGTCACGTAAATTGTACACTATATACACTATATAGACTTGTAACTGGAAAACTTCTCCTTTCTTTCATTCCAGCCCACCCCCACCCCTCACCCCGGGGGTGCATGACTGTTCTCTGAAGCCCCTGGAATCTCAGAAAAAGATCTGATTACACAGGCCCAAAGTCAGAGACACATAAAAGTCCGAGACACATAAAAGAATGATGGTCCTCTGCCCTGCTCCCTAAATGACCCTAATCCATGGGTTTTGCAATGATTTTGATCAGCTATGAGGTTTGTGGTTTGAAATGGTAAATTTGATATTGTTCAACTAAACAAATAATTATTAAGCACCAATTGTATTTCTTTGCTATCTATGGTGATATTTCAGACAGGAATCTTGCCCTCAAAAAATTTCTCAACTTATTTGATAATTTACAATGCATTTGAGGGGTGTCTGGGTGGCTCAGTCGGTTAAGCGTCCGGCTTTGGCTCAGGTTATGACATCACAGTTCGTGGGTTCAAGCCCCGTGTCGGGCTCTGTGCTGACAGCTAGCTCAGAGCCTGGAGCCTGCTTCATGTCTCCCTCTCTCTCTGAGCCTACTCTGCTCATGCTGTTTCTCAAAAAGAAAAAGGAAAAAAAATTTTTAATGCATTTGAAATAGTTATAAAAAGTGAGATCATCCTAAGTGGTGAAGATAGGAATTACACAAAGCCAGGAGGTGAAAGAATGAATGAACTATCAATAGTGGAGAAAGGGATGGAGCAATTCAGTGCATGAAATAGAATACTGTCAAACAAATTGGGCCTAGTAGTATAGAGAACAGCGATCTGTGAAGAATATTACTTTGTTAGTAATTTCTTGGAGATAGAGTTGGGTAGGTAATGTGGTCCTGTTAATAGGCAGGTAAAAACGGGTTCATAAGTGCCTAAAAACTATAATTTTGGGAAGAATTACTCTAGAATTTCTTTGAAATTTTTTTTAAGGTCATAAGACCACATGTTTCTCACGGGTGCTCCCAGCACTTTCTTGAGATTGAAGTGCGTAGAAAGTTCTCCAAAGTTGTACTGAATATGCCCCAAATTCTAATCTTCTAAGACTTATTCTGGTGGTCTTTCTCTACCTGTTTCCCCACACCTACTTTCATTCCAGAGATAGTTTCCTCTCATGGAAGCTAGAGCACATCAAGATAAATGTAGCCATGTCCTGCCACTTTACTGAAAATGCAGTTTCTATTCCAGTCCCAGTTCTTGAAGCCACCTCATGCATAAACAGTTTAAGAAATCATACTTGAAATCGGGCCACATGAAAGTCTTAGGAATAACCAGTTATCCTCCAGGATTAAAGCAGGGTTCTAGAGGACTTCAGTTTGAATGCAATATGTTCCCTAATTCTGTAAACATTAATTGGATGGCTTCTCTGAGCCTTGGAATATACCATAAAAGTAAAGCACAAACCTACTAGCAACCAACCATACCTAACATCTAGTTTTCCCCCTGAGTGCATTAATAACAGTGGCGTAGAATCAAGCACTAGTTTCTTAGAGTAGGAATTGAAGTCTGTAGGCATGATTTGTTAAATATCTTCTGCCATAATGCTACTAGCCAAGAAGGAATTGTAGGATTTGTGGGTATAGTTCTAAAGAGTAGTGCCCAGGGTATATGGAACAGTAGAGAAGAGGCACCTAAAGAAAATTATTTATCATTACATGTTTGACCTGAGGCTCAGTCTGCTCCCAGTCCTAGAAGGGAATAATAGTACATTCTTTCTTACATCGGATTCAAGGTCCAGTTGCAGAGTGTATACACACATGTCCTGAACATCTGAGAGGACCTTAAGAGTAGAACCTGTAAATGTTATGTTCTTAGAGACTAAGAGATTCTAAAATTACATGCAGCTATCAGGAAAGTTAGATAAATTCTGTGTATGGGTCTGGCTACCCTTGCCTGGGAGAATAAAAGTCTCAGGTGATGGAGACAATGGGAAAAGAGAAAAAAAAAACATTTTATTTTCTTTCTGGGTTACCATTGCCCAAAAGAAAATATCAAAATAATTTCAGCTGGCTGATGAAAACACAGGGTGAAATATCCCAGGCAGGGAGCTGCCCTGCTCAAAGAGAATTAATTTTATAGTTTTCTGCCAATTTTTTTTCTTTCCCTCCTCTCCCCTAAGGAAATACTTCTGTCTTAGTCACATACTGGTTGAATAAAATGAGCACATAGCCTGCTGTTGGGAGCTAGTGTTGTGTGGTCATTTTCTTTGGAAGACAGTCAAGGACTCATTAGGCATACATCTCATCTCTCCTATCAAGCTTTGACAATCTGAATGTTGGTGGCAGCACAAGAAGAGGTTGGCTGATGGGGGCTGTGGGTAGAAGGGATGCTTTCCAAGGCCAAGAGCCTTAAGAAGTTAGTCATCTGGTACTATTTGTCCTATTGCTCGCTGCCTGCTTCTCCTACATCAGTGCTATTAACATATGGCTAGTGATCATATTTATTGGGAGGCCATTTTTCTTAAATGTATGTGTGTTCTCAACCTCTACTTTAGATTTTGTGAATAAGAGTTTCTCAGGATAGGTGTGAATAATCTACAGTTTCAAAAATATTTCCCAAGTATTTCTAATGATCATCTAAATTTTGCATCTGCACACACACACACACACACACACACACATATACACACACATCACATCTTCTTTATCCATCCATCACTGGACATTTAAGTTGCCTCCATATACTGGTAATTGTAAATAATGCCATGATAAACATAGGGATGCATATGTCATTTGGAATTAGTGTTTTTGTTTTCTTTGGATAAATACTCAGTAAAGAATGACTGGATTTGATAGTATTTCTTTTTCAACTTTTTGAGGAAGCTGTATACTGTTTTCTAAATAGTTTGATCAATTTACATCCCCACCAAAGTGCATGAGGGTTCATTTTTCTCTACTTCCTCTTCAACTTGTTATTTCTTGTCTTTTTTATTCTATCTATCACAGGTATAAGGTGAACTCTCCTTGAAGTTTTTATTTACATTTCCCTGATGATTAGTCTTGTTCAGCATCTTTTCATCTATCTGTTGGCCATCTATCTGTATACTGTCTTGGGGAAATGTCTATATAGGTCCTCTATCCATTTTTTAATTGGATTGTTTTGTTATTACTGTTTAGTGTAGACTTGTCTGAGTTCTTTTTAATAATCTTGGACATTAACCTCTTGAGCGATATATCATTTGTATTTACAAGTCTCCTATTTAGTAGGTTGCCTTTTCATTTTGCTAGGCAAAAGCTTTTAATTTTTGTGTATTCTCCAAATTTTTTTGTTTTTGTTTACTTGTCTGAGGAGAAACATCTAGAAAAATTTTGCTTAGTCTGATATCCAAGAGATTACTGTCTATGTTTTCATGTAGATTATATAACTTTTCATTTGGTCTCATTTTTAGGTCTCTAATCCATTTTATTTTTTTCATGGTGTAAGAAAGTGGTCCAGTCTAATTCTTTGGCAGAGCTGTTCAGTTCTCCCAGGACCCATTAGTGAATAGAATATCTTTTCTCTACTGTATAGTCTTATTTTCCCTTACCATAAAAGCATGGGTTAGCATGGGTTTATGTCTGGGTTTTCTGTTCTGTTCTATTGATCTATGTGTCTATTTTTGTGCCAGTACCATACTATTTTGATTACTACAGTTTTGTAATTTATCTTGAAATTTGGGATTGTGATGTCTCCAGCTTTGTTCTTCTTCCACAGATTGCTTTGGCTATTCAAGATCTTTTGTAATTCCATACAAATGTCAAGATTAGTTGTTCTGGGTCCATGAAACATAGTATTAATATATTTATAAAGATTAAATTGAGTCTATAATTGCTTTGGGTAGTATGGGCATTATAATGATATTACTCTTCCAATATGTTAGTATGGTGTGTCTTTTCATTTCTGTTGTCTTCAAATTTTCATCATAGTTTTATAGTTTTTAGAGTATAGATTTTCCACACACCCCCCTTTGAAACTTGATACTTAGGTATTTTATCTTTTTGGTACTATTGTAAATGGGATTGTTTACTTAATTTGTTTTTCAGTTACTTATTAGTGTATAGAAAATTCAAGAAATTCTGCATATTAAATTTGTTATCTTGAAACTTTACTGACTTCATTAATTCCAATAGTGTGGGAGGGGCGGTCTTTAGGGTTTTCTATATATAATACCATGCCATTTGAAAATACAGTTTAATTTCTTCCTTACCAATTTGCATGGCTCTCTTCTCTTTTTCTTGTATGATTGCTGTTACTAGGACTTCCAGTAGTATGTTGAGTAAAGGTTGCAAGCATAGACATCCTTGTCTTGTTTCTCTTCTTAGAGAAAAGTTTTCAGTTTTTCACAATGAATGTGATGTTGGCTGTGGGTTAACATACATGCTCTTAATTATGGTGGGGTATGTTCCCTCTAAACCCACCTTATTGAGAGTTTTTATCAAAAATAGTGAATTATCGCATAGTTTTTATCTGTGTCTATTGAAATGATAATATGGTTTTTATCTTTCATTTTACTAATGTGGGGTATCACACTGATTGATGTTGGAATACTAAACCATTCTTGCATCCCCAGAACAACTTCCTCTTGATTGACTGTGGTGAATTATTCCTTTAATGCATTATTTAATGTGGTTCACTAATAATTTACTGAGGATTTTTGCATGTATGATCATTAAGGATCTTGTCCTGTAGCGTTCTTTTTTTTGAAATGCTTTTGTCTGTTTTTGGTAGCAGGGTATACTGGCCTCATTAAAGGTATGGGGACGATTTCTTTCCTCTTCTATTTTTGAAATAGTTTGAGAAGGATAGGTATTAACTCTTTTGTTAAATGTTTGATAGAATTCACCTGTGAATCCATCTGGTCCTGAACTTTTGCTTATCCATCCGGTCCTTTTATTTATGAAATTTTTTCATTCATAAATTTCTAAGTATGGTCTTTTATTTTCTACTTAAAGAAATTCTTTTAACATTTCTTGTAAGGCTTGTTTAGTGGTAATAAACGCCTTTAATTTTAGTTTGTGTGAAAAATTCTTTAACTCTTCTTCAATCCGTATTGATAGCCTTGCCAGGTAGAATATTATTAGTTGTAGGTTTTTCCTTTCAGCATTTTGAATATATGTCATGCCACTCTTTTGGCATGCAGTTTCGGCTGAAAAAATAGCTGATCACCTTATGCAGTTTCCCTTGTACATGACTAATTACCTCGCTCATGGATTTTAAAATTTCTTTTCCATTCTAATTACAATGTGTCTTGGTGTGGACACCCGTGGGTTTATCATCTTTGGAATTCTCTCTGCTTCTTGAAATGGGATGTCTGTTTCCTTCCCCAAATTAAGGAAAATTGTAGCTATTATTTCTTCAAGTAAGTTTTCTCTTTCCTTCTTCTGGGACCCCTGTGATGTAAATGTTTGCTTGTGTGATGTTTTCCAAGAGATCCCCTAACCTATCTTCTTGGTTTAAAATCTTGTTGCAGTTCAGCTTGGTTGCTTTTCATTGTCTTGTTTTCCAGATCACTGACCCATTCTTCTGCAGACTCTAATCTGCTGTTGATTCCCTCAGTGTATTTTTCATTTCATTTATTTTACTTTTCAACTGTGATTGGTTCGCTTTAATATTTTCCATCTCTTGTTTTAAATTCTCGCTAAGCTCATCTTTTTTTTCTAGTCTGATGAGCACCCTTATGACCATTCGTTTGAACTCTTTATCAGGTAGATTGATTATCTCCATTTCTTATAGTTTTTTTTCTGTGATTTTTTCTTGATAAGTTGTTTGGAGAATATTCTTATCTTGACTTTCTATGGTTTTTTTTTTCTGTAAATTAGGCAGAACAGTGTACTTGGTAACTTTGGGGTGGCTGGCTGGAGCAATGGCTGCGGTGCTGTCAAGATGCTATCAATGTGGCTAGAAGCAAAGCCTAGATGCATGTGGTACTCCCAGGGTGCTCCCCAAGAAAGGACCATCTGGTGGGGTGCCTGGAGCCATGTCAGACATGAGACCAGAGGTCCCAGAGTGCACTGAACCAAGGATTCCCTAGAAATTCATCTGAGTGAAGTGGTGGAAGCCTATAGCATTCTGAGTGTTTTGCATCTGCTGGAGCTGTAGTGAGCACTGACTAGGCTGTCTATGTATGTGCCGCACTGGGGCTGCCTTATGGGGATGGCCACAGCTGGTGTGGGGCAGGGGCCCAGGGTTCAATGAGGTAGTATGCCAGCTAGGGTGCTTAGACCCTGCTCTCCTCTGTACTGTCAAGGTAGAAGGGGAAAATAAGCTGGTGTTTGCCAGGCCCTCCTACCTGGAGAGAATCCAGTATCTCCCCTATTGTTTGGTGGAGTTCTAGGGCTAGATCCTTTGCATTCTAGTTGGTATTTTAAACTGTGGATTTTGATTGTGTCCCAGGGCATTTGGGGCTGGCATTTGGGGCCCAAACAGATCCTGATCCTATCTGCACTTTCAAGGTGGAGATGGAATGCAAACAGTGGTGCTCACCAACCCCTGCAACCCAGTGAGCATTTGAGCAGGTTGATGGCTTCATATTCTGGTTGCCCTTTTAAACCATAGCTTTTTTTTTCTGTGCCCAGGGCAGTGTGTGTCTGTCTGTCTGTCTGTCTCTCTCTCTCTCTCTCTCTCTCTCTCTCTCTCTAGTAGTTTATTATCAAGTTGGTTTCCATATAACACCCAGTGCTCTTCCCCACAAGTGCCCCCCTCCATGACTATCACCACCCCCTTCCTTTCCCCCTCTTCAGCCCACAGTATGTTCTCAGCATTCAAAAGTCTCTCATGATTTGCCTCCCTCCCTCTCCCCAACTCTTTCCCCCCCTTTCCCATTCCCATGGTCTCCTATTAGGTTTCTCCTGTTAGATCTATGAGTGACAACATATGGTATCTGTCCTTCTCTGCCTGACTTATTTCTCTTAGCATGACACCCTCGAGGTCCATCCAGTTTCCTACAAATGGCCAGACTTCATTTTTCCTCATTGCTATGTAGTATTGCATTGTATGTATATGTATGTATATATATATACACACACACACACACACACACACACACACACACACATACACACCACATCTTCTTGATCCATTCATCAGGTGATGGACATTTAGGCTCTTTCCATGATTTGGCTATTGTTGAAAGTGCCACTATGAACATTGGGGTACTTGTGCCCCTATGCATCAGCACTTCTGTACCCCTTGGGTAAATCCCCAGCAGTGCTATTGCTGGGTCATAGGGGAGTTCTATCGATAGATTTTTGAGGAACCTCCACAGGTTTTCAGAGAGGTTGTACCAGTTTACCTTCCCACCAACAGTGTAGGAGGGTGCCCATTTCTCCACATCCTCACCAGCATCTATATTCTCTTGATTTGGTTATTTTAGCCACTCTGACCGGTGTGAGGTGGTATCTCAGTGTGGTTTTGATTTGTATTTCCCTGATGATGACTGATGCTGAGCATCGTTTCATATGCCTGTTGGCCATCTGGATATCCTCTTTGGAGAAGTGTCTGTTCAAGTCTTCTGCCCATTTCTTCACTGAATTATTTGTTTTTCTGGTATGGAGTTTGGTGAGTTCCTTGTAGATTTTGGATACTAGCCCTTTATCTGATATGTCATTTGCAACTATCTTTTCCCATTCTCTCGGTTGCCTATTAGTTTTCTTGATTGTTTCCTTTGCAGTGCAGAAGCTTTTTATCTTGATGAGGCCCCAAGAGTTCAGTTTTGCTTTCATCTCCCTTGCCTTTGGGGATCTGTCGAGTAGCTGTTGCTGTCCAGCTCTCCCAGCACCACCTGTTAAAGAGGCTGTATTTTTTCCATTGGATACTCTTTACTGCTTTGTCAAAGACTAATTGGCCATACACTTGTGGGTTCAGTTCTGGGCTCTCTATTCTATTCTATTAATCTATGTGTCTGTTTTTGTGCCAATACCATACTGTCTTGATGATAACAGCTTTGTAGTAGAGGCTAAAGTCTGAGATTGTGATGCCTCCCATTTTGGTTTTCTTCTTCAATATTACTTTGGCTATTCAGGGGTTTTTTTTGTGTGTGTGTGTGGTTCCATATGAATTTTACAATAATTTGTTCTAGCTTTGCAAAGAATGCTGATGCAATTTTGATTGGGATTGCACTGAATGTGTAGATTGCTTTGGGTAATAGTGACATTTTAACAATGTTTATTCTTCTAATCCATGAGCATGGAGTGTTTTTCCATTTCTTGGTGTTTTCTTCAATTTCTTTCATAACCTTTCTATAGATTTCTTCATGCAGGTCTTTTACATCTTTGGTTAGATTTAATCCTAGGTATTTTAAGGTGTTTCATGCAGTTCTGAATGGGATCAGTTTCTGGATTTCTGTTGCTTCATTTTTGGAGTATAAAAATGCAACTGATTTCTGTACGTTGATTTTTTACCTTTTGACTTTGCTGAATTCATGGAACAGTTCTAGAAAGTTTCTAATGGAATTGATCGGGTTTTCCATGTAGAGTATCATGTCATCTGTGAAAAGTGAAAGTTTAGCTTCATCTTTGCCAATTCTGATGCCTTTTATTTCCTTTTGTTGTCTGATTTCTGATGCTAGGATTTCTAGCACTATGTTAAACAACAGTGGTGAGAGTGGACATCCCTGTCATGTTCCTGATCTCAGAGGGAAAGCTCTCAATTTTTCCCCATTGAGGATGATATTAGCTGTGGGCTTTTCATAAATTGCTTTAATGATGTTTAAGTAAGTTCCTTTTATCCTGACTTTTTTGAGGGTTTTTATTAAGAAGGATGTTGTTGCTGGGTCATAAGGGAGTTCTATGAATAGTTTTTTGAGGAACCTCCACACTGTTTTCCAGAGCAGCTGCACCAGTTTACATTCCTACCAACAGTGTAGGAGGGTGCCCATCTCTCCACACCCCAGCCAGCATCTATACTCTCTTGATTTGTTCATTTTAGCCACTCTGACTGGTGTGAGGTGGTATCTCAGTGTGGTTTTGATTTGTGTTTCCCTGATGATGAGTGATGTTGAGCGTCGTTTCATGTGCCTGTAGGGCATCTGGATGTCCTCTTTGGAGAAGTGTCTGTTCATGTCTTCTGCCCATTTATTCACTGGGTTATTTGTTTTGTGGGGGTGAAGTTTGGTGAGTTCCTTGAGGATTTTAGATACTAGCCCTTTATCTGATACATCATTTGCAACTTCTTTTCCCATTCTGTTGGTTGCCTATTAGTTTTCTTGATTGTTCCCTTTGCATTGCAGAAGCTTTTTTCTTGATGAAGTCCCATGTATTCAGTTTTGCTTTCATCTCCCTTGCCTTTGGGGATGTGTCGAGTAGGAAATTGCTGCAGTGGAAGTCTAGGAGGTTTTTTCCGACTTTCTCCTCAAGGGTTTTGATGGTTTCCTGTCTCACATTCAGGTCCTTGAGCCATTTTGAGTTAATTTTTGTGTATAGTGTAAGAAAGTGGTCTAGTTTCATTCTTCTGCATGTTGCTGTCCAGTTCTCCCAGCACCACCTGCTAAAGAGGCAGTCTTTTTTCCATCAGATACTCTTTCCTGCTTTGTCAAAAATTAATTGGCCGTACATTTGTGGGCCCAGTTCTTGGTTCTCTATTCCACTGGTCTATGTGTCTGTTTTTGAGCAAATACCATACTGTCTTGATGATAACAGCTTTGTAGTAGAGGCTAAAGTCTGGGATTGTGATGCCTCCCGTTTTCTTCTTCAGTGTAACTTTGGCTATTCGGGGTCTTTTGTGGTTCCATACGAATTTGAGGATAGTTTGTTCTAGCTTTGAGAAGACTGTTGGTGCAATTTTGATTGGGATTGCATTGAATGTGTAGATTGCTTTGGGTAGTAATGACATTTTCACAATGTTTATTCTTCCGATCCATGAACAGGGAATGTTTTTCCATTTCTTGGTGTCTTCCTCAATCTCTTTCATAAGTTTTCTATAGTTTTCATCATATAGCACTGCTAGGGATTTACCCAAGGGATACAGAAATGCTGATGCATAGGAGCACATGTACCCCAATGTTCATAGCAACACTGTCAACAATAGCCAAAACATGGAAAAAGCCTAAATGTCCATCACCTGATGAGGGGATCAAGAAGATGTGGTATATATACACAGTGGAGTACTACATGGCAATGAGAAAGAATGAAATATGGCCATTTGTAGGAAAGTGGATGGACCTTGAGGGTGTCAAGCAAAATAATTCAGGCAGAGAAGGACAGATACCATATGTTTTCACTCATAGGTCTAACAGGAAAACATGAGAAACTTAATGGAGGACCAGGGGGAGGGGAAGAGGGAAAGACAGTTGGGGAGAGAGAGGGATGCAAAACTTGGGAGACTACTGAATGCTGAAAATGAACTGAGGGTTTAAGGGGAAGGGGGAGGTGGTAAAAGAGGTGGTGGTGATGGAGGAGGGCACTTGTGGGGAAGGGTGTTGTATTTTGTCAAGTGCTTTTTCTGCATCTATCGACAGGATCATATGTTTTTTATCTTTTCTTTTGTTAATGTGATGTATCACATTGATGGATTTGTGAATATTGAACCAGCCCTGTAGCCCAGGAATGAATCCCACTTGATCATGATGGATAATTCTTTTCATGTACTGCTGAATTCGACTTGCTAGTATCTTGAGTAGTTTTGCATCTGTATTCATTAAGGATATTGGCCTATAGTTCTCTTTTTTTGTTGGGTCTCTGTCTGGTTTAGGAATCAAGGTGATATTTTCTTCGTAGAATGAGTCCAGAAGTCTTCCTTTCATTTCTTTTTTCTTTTTCTTTTTTTTTTTTTTTGTAATAACATGAGAAGGATTGTTGTTAACTCTGCTTTAAATGTCTGGTAGAATTCCCCCGGGAAGCCGTCTGGCCCTGGGCTTTTATTCGTTGGGAGATTTTTGATAACGGATTCGATTTCTTCGCTGGTTATTGGTCTGTTCATGCTTTCTGTCTCTTCCCGTTTGAATTTTGGCAGTTCATGTGCATTTAGGAATTTGTCCATTTCTTCTGTGTTGTCCAGTTTGTTGGCATATAATTTTTCATAGTAATCTCTGACGATTGCTTGTATTTCTGAGGGATCCGTTGTAACAGATCGATTTTCATACATGATTTTGTCTATTTGGATGTTCTCTCTTTTCTTTCTAAGGGGCCTTGCTAGAGGTTTATCAATTTTGTTTATTTTTTTTAAAAACCAACTCTTCGTTTCATTGATTTTTTTTTTCTACTGCTGTTTTGGATTCTATATTGTGTTTTTCTGCCCTGATCTTTATTATTTCTCTTCTTCTGCTGGGTTTGGGGTGCTCTTGCTGCTCCCTTTCAAGTTTCCTTAGGTGCTCTGTTAGATTTTGTGTTTGTGTTTTTTCTAGTTTGTTGAAATAGGCCTAGATTGCAATATACTTTCCTCTTAGGACTGCCTTTGCTGCGTGCCAGATAGTTTGAATTGTTGTATTTTAATTTTCATTTGTTTCCATATATTTTGCAAATTTCCTCTCTAATTGCCTGATTCGTCCAATCATTTTTCAGTGGGGTGGTTTTTAACCTCCACGTTTTTGGAGGTTTTCCAGACTTCTTCCTGTTGTTGATTCCAAGTTTCATAGCATTGTGATCTGAACGTGTACGTGGTATGATCTCAATTCTTTTGTATTTTTGGAGGGCTGTTTTATGACCCAGTATGTGATCAATCTTGGAGAATGTGCCATGCGCACTCAAGAAGAAAATGAATTCCCTATCTTCAGGATGCAGAGTTCTAAATATATCTATTAATTCCATCTGTTCCTTTGTGTCATTCAGGTCCATTGTTTCTTTAGTGATTTTCTGTCTGGTTCACCTATCCATTGTTGTAAGTGGAGTATTAATGTCCCCTGCAATTAGCACATTCTTATCAATAAGATTGTTTCTGTTTGTGATTAGTTTTATGTATTTGGGAGCTCCCAAATTTGGTTCATGGATGTTTATAATTATTTGCTCTTCCTGATGGAGAGACCCTGTAATTACTACATAATGTCCTTCTTCACCTTTTGTTACTGCCTTTACTTTAAAGTCCAGTTTGTCCGATATAAGTATGGCTACTGCAGCTTCTTTTGGCGTCCAGTCGCATGGTAGATATTTCTCCATCCCCTTACTTTCAATCTGAAGGTGTCTTCAGGTCTAAGGTGCGTCTCTTGTAGATAGCAAATAGATGGATTTTGTTTTTTATCCATTCTGCTACTCTGTGTAGTCTGATTGGAGCATTCAGTCCATTTACATTCTGTGTTATTATTGAAAAACGTGTGTTTAGATTCATTGTGTTCTCTGTAGAGTTCATGTTTGTATTGATGTCTCTGGTGTCTTATATTCCTTGCTACTTTTCTCTCATAGAGTCCCTCTTAGAATTTCTTGTAGGGCTGGTTTGGTAGTGATGAATTCTCTTAAGTTTTGTTTATTTGGGAACACCTTTCTCTCTATTTTACATGACAGGTTTGCTGGATAAAGGATTCTTGGCTGCGTATTTTCCTGTTCATCACATTGAAGATTTCCTGCCATTCCTTTCTGGCCTGCCAAGTTTCAGTAGATAGGTCTGTAACCACTCTGATAGGTTTCCCTTTGTATGTTAGGGCCCTTTTATCTCGAGCTGCTTTCAGAATTCTCTCTTTATCCTTTTATTTTGCCAGTTTCACTATGATATGTTGTGCCGAAGGTCGGTTCAGGTTACGTCCCAGGGGAGTTTGATATGCCTTTTGAATTTCAATGTCTTTCTCTTTCCCCAGATGGGAGAAATTTTCATCTATAATTTGATTAAGCACCCCTTCAGGATCTTTTTCTCTTTCTTCTTCTTCCGGAACTCCTGTGATACAGATATTGTTCTGTTTGATTGTATCACTCAGGTCTTGAATTCTACTTTCCCGCTCCAGTATCAATTTCTCTCCCTTTTTTCTCAGCTTCCTCTTTTGCTATAACTGTATCTTCTAATTCACCTATTCTTCTCTCTGCTTCTTCAGTGCGTACATTGGCGGCCTCTATTTTATTATTCACCTCATTTGTAGCCTTTTGAAGGTCTCTAGTCTGTGTATCAATAGTTTCTCTAATGGTTTTTTCAAGCCTAACAATTAATTTTATGACAGTGGTTCTTGTTCAGTTATGTTGCTTAAGTCTGTTTTGAGCTGCTCTGTGGCTGTGATTTCTTCCTGGAATTTCTTTAGATGAGAGTTCTTTCGTTCCATCATTTTGGCTAGCTTTCTGTCTCTTGTCAGTTTTAAAAGATTGTTATGCACTCTGCACCTGTTAGTACTGCTCTGTTAAAGGCGGCTCTTTGTCCAGGGCCTGTCGTTTCAGGAGATGTCCCTTTAATGGTGTCTCTCGATTTTCTCTTGTTTTGCCTGTAATTAATATATTTCCTTACTCAGTGATATTTGGGACTTTCCACTATGGCGCTTTGGCTTGTTTCTTGAGGTAGCCCTGAAAAGGAAAACAGACACACAGGGAACACAAGCAGGCAAACGCCCTGAGAGATCAAGTAAACAAGCAAGCAAAATGGGAAAGGAAAAAAGAAGCGGGAAAGGAAAAAAAAAAAAAAAAAAAAAAAAAAAAGGAAAGAAAAAGAAAACAGGAAAGGAGAAAAAAGGAAAAAAAAAACAGCTGTGGGGACAGAGACAGCTGAAGATAAAGGACAGTCTGAGAGCATAAAACCTGAAGAGGGGAGAGATAAGAATGAGATAAGAGAAAAATACCTGGATGGCAAGAGTTGATCTAATCACAGCAGTGCATAATCCCCCGAGACGCCAGGGGGGAAAGGGAGAAAAGGAGGACATAGGAAAATATAAAAGAGAAAGCAAGGGGAAATTATAAAAATTAAAAAATAAAAATAATAGGAAAAGGAAAAATTGAATAAAGTAAAAATGGCAGGAAAAGGAAAAGAAGAATCCGGCTCTCCAGCGCGGATGGGCGTCGTTCGATGTAGGCAGGTCGGGTCTCAGGGGCTGCTCTCTGAGGCCCCGCCTTAGTGGATGCAGAGAACAGAATGGCGGCGCTGCAAGTCCCTCTCAGACCATGCGTTGCCAGCCACTCTCTTGGATCCAACCTCCCTGTGCCATGGGCGGGCTAACTTGTTTCAGTTTTCTAAGTTCCGCCAGGTTTCTAAATCCTAGTCCACACACTTTAATGCTTCTGCCACTGTTAAATGATCTCCGGCAGCCGGGCGGCTCTCTGGCCGGGACTGCGCAGGGGAATGGGGGAGCCAGCCCTTCCCCGGCTCCACCTGAGGTCGGCGGGCTGCCAGGCCCACAGGAGAACAAGCCCGCTGAGGGGGACGGATTTCTCTCCCTGCGCCCAGCGGCTACACATGGAAAGTTCGTCTCTGTGCTAAGGGCTGAGGTCTCACTTTAGCCTCTCCATCTCTTCCCCTGGGCTCTGCACCACCCTGCATGGTGGGTTCGCGTGCAGCCCTCCAAGGTTCTGTGCCACCCTGCACAGCTGCCCTGCGTGCGTGTGGCCCTGCACAGTGCTGTGCCACCTCTGGACACACGGCTCTCTGCAGGCCTGGCACCAAGTTTCTGGGCGCACTCTTTCCTGGCTCCTCTTTGAGCTGGCATTCCCTCCCTCAGAGTCTCTGGTCCCAGTTGGCACTCACTCAGGCACCCATGAGGCTGTTACCAATAAGTGGTCAGTGCGTGCACCTCCGTTCTTGGAGATCAGAAAGTTGTGGCTTTTAATTCTCAGTTTGATGGCTGTGGGCATGTGGAGGTAACAGAGTTCCCTACTTCTCCGCCATCTTGTCCCGGATCCCTGCTCACAGTCTCTGAGTACTACCTTTCCCCTCTGCGGTTTGCAGCATCAGGGAGCAGGGGTTCCCTTTGTTACCATGTCCTCATCTGTCTTGCCATTCTCTGTGTGGTCTCTCTATCTTCCATTGTCCAGAAGCTGTTTCGTCAGCCCTCAGTTCTTTTTCAGGAGGAATTGCTCTGTAACTGCATACAGATTTGGCCTGTCTGTGGAGATGATGAATTCAGAATCTTCCTATGTTGCCATCTTGGACCAGAAGATCACTCTTTTTTCAATTTTATTGAAAAATAATTGACATACATCACTGTATAAGATTGAGGTGGACAGCATAATGGTTTGATTTACATATGATGTGCACAGATTACAATAGACTTAAACATCTATCATCTCCTATAGATACAATATTAACAAATTTCCTGTATGTCATACAGCAGTGTTAAATATAGTTATGTTGTACATTATGCCCCTACTACCTATTTTTCTTTTAACAGATGGTTTGTACATTTTAACCACCTTCCTCCAATTTCCCCACCCCATTCCCCTGGTCTCTGGTGAACACAACACAAATCTGATACACACACACATACACACACACACACACACACATACACCACAATTTCTGTGTCCATTCATCCATCAATGAACAAAGATGGTTTCTATGTCTTGGCTATTGTGAATAATGTTGCTATGAATATGGGGTTATAGATATCTTTTCAAGATAGTATTTTGGTTTGCTTTGGACATATTCCCAGAAGTATAACTGCTGGATCAGATGGTAGTTTTATTTGTTAAGAAATCGCCATACTGTGTTCCATAGTGACTGTACCAATTTAAAATTGCGCCAACAGTGCACAAAAGTTCCCTCTTGTCCACATCCACACCAGCATTTGTTATCTCTTGTTTTTATTGAAGATGGCCATTCTAACAGGTAAGAAGTCATGTGTCATAATGCTTTTAATTTGCATTTTCTTCATGACCCCTGATGATGAGAATCTTCTCATGTACTTCTTGGCCATTCATATATCCTCACTGGAAAAATGTCTATTGATATTCTTCACCCATTTTCAAAATTTGTATTATTTAGGTTTTTTGCTATTGAGTTGCATCAATTCCTCATATATTTTGGGTATCAGTCTTTTATCAGATTGATGGTTTGTGAACAACATTTCCCATTTCTTAGATTGTCTTTTTTACTGTTGTTGGTGGTTCCTCTTGCTGTGCCGAAAATTTTTAGCTTGCTGTACTCCCACTTGTTAATTTTTATTTTATTGTTTGTACTTTAGGTGTAATTTCTAAAATTCATTACCAAAACACATGTCAAGAAGGTTTTTCTACTTTTTTTCCCTAGAAGTTTCATGGGTTTTGGTCTTATATTTAAGTTTTTAAAATATTTTTTTAATGTTTGTTTGTTTATTTATTTATTTATTTTGAGAGAGAGAGAGAGCGAGCAAGCAAGCAGGGGAGGGGCAGAGAAAGAGAGGGAGACACAGAATGCAAAGCAGGCTCCAGGCTCTGAACTGTCAGCACAGAGCCACATGAGGGGCTCAAACTTACAAACCATTGAGACTATGACCTGAGCCAGAGTTTGATGCTTAACCAACTGAGCCAACCAGGTGCCCCTACATTTAAGTCTTTAATCCATTTGAAATTAATTTCAGTGAGTGGTGTAATATAGGGGTCCATTTTCATTCTTGTACATGTGAATATCCAAATCTCCCAGTATCATTTGCTGAAGAGACTGTGTTTTTTCCACTGAATACTTTTGTGTCACTTGACAAATAGTTGTTTGTATGTGCTTGTGTTTATTTCTGGGATCTCAGTTTTGTCCCATTTGGTCTATTTTCTTTCATGCCAGTGTCAGACTCTTAATTAGTATAGTTTATAGCATTGCTGAAGATGTGATGATAAGGAACTGTGATACCTCCTGCTTTATTCTTTCTCAGGATTATTTTGGCTGCTCAAGATCTTTCATAGTTGCATATAAATTTTAGGACTATATGTCTCTATTTCTGTAAAAAGTGTGTGTCATCACAATATCAACAGGGATAGCATTCCATTTATAGGTGGCTCTTGGTATTAGGGATGTTTTAACAATATTAATGTTGCCAAGGAATGACCATGAGATAACTTTGCATTTAGGTCATTTTCAATTTCATTCATCAATGTCTTGTGGTTTCCAGAGTACAGATCTTTAACCTCCTCATTTAAATTTATTCCTAAGTATTTTATTGCTTCTGACACTATTGTAGATCAGATTGTTTTATTTTCTTTTCAGAAAATGTGTTAGTGTATAGAAAAAGTACTGACTTTTGCATGTTAATTTTGCATCCTCCAACCTCATTGATTTATTAGTCCTAAAAGTTTTTTTTTATTGAGTTTTTGGATTTTCTATATATAAAATCATGTCATCTGCAGAAAGAGACAATTTTACTTCTTCCATTCTAATTCTGATGGTTGTATTTCTTTTTATTGCTTGATTGCTCTAGCTCTCCACTTCCAGTACACTGTTAAACAGGAGTGGTGAGAGTGGGCACCCTTGTTCCTTATCTTACCTGAAAAGTTGTCAACATTTCCATTGAGTACGATGTGAGCTGTATGCTTGTCATATATGGCCTTTATTATGTTGAGATATATCTCTTATATGTCTCATTTGTTGTGTTTTAATCATGAATGGATATTAATTTTGTCAAATGCTTTATTGAGGTGATCCTATAGTTCTTTTCTTTCATTCTATTAATGTGATATCACATTGATTCATTTGTGTGTATTGGACCATCATTGCATTCCAAGGATAAACCTGACTTGATCACAGTGAATGGTACTTTCAGCATGCTGATGAATTGGGCTTGCTAATATTTAGTTGAGAATTTTTGCACCGATATTCATTGGGGATATTGGTCTGTAGTCTTCTTTATCAGCAGGATCCTTATCTGGTGATATCAGAATAATGTTCATTTCATAAACTGAGTTTGGGAGTATTCTTCCTCTTTGCTTTTTGGATGAATTTGAGAGAGTAGTAAAAATTATTTTTTAAATAATTGTTCAAATTCATGAAGCCACCAGATCTTCAGCTTTTCTTCATTGGGATTTATTATGGCTGAATCAGTCTCCTTACTTGTAACTGGTCTACTCAGATTTTCTTTCTTAACTCAGTCTTGGTAGTTTGTACATTTTTAAAAATGTTTCCATTTCTTCTATTTGGTGTATAGTTCATATTAGCATCTTATGACTCTTTAAATTTCTATAATATCAGTTGTAAGATCTCTTTTTCATATGTACTTCAGTTAATTTGGTCCTCTTTTTTCCTTGGATAGTCTAGGTAAAAGTTCGTCAATTTTGTCTTACTTTTCAAAGAGCCAACTCTTAGTTTGGTTAATGTCTTCTATTTTTATTTTCTTTCATTAATTTCTGCTCTAATCTTTATTTTTTCTCTTTGGCTAACTTTGGGATCAGTTCTTCTTTTCCAGTTCCTTAAAGCATTAAAGCTATGCTGTTTGTTTGTGATCTTCTTTGCATTCTAATACAGTTTATTGGTATGAACTTCTCTCTTAGCACTGTTTTTGCTAAATTCCATAAGTTCAAGGATGTACAGTTCCATTTTTGTTTGTCTCAAGAAACTTATTTTCCATTTAATTTCTCATTTGATCCATCATTTGATCTAGAGTGTTAATTTCCATAGATTTCTTAAGATTCCAGGTTTGCCTTTTGTTATTTACAGTTTCAGGCCACTGTGGTCAGAGAAGATACTTGGTATGATTTTAATCTACTTGAATTTGCTAAGACTTCTTTTGAGACCTAACATATGACCTATCTTTAAAAGAAAGTGTTCCATGTAAACTTGAGAGGAATGTGTGTCCTGTGATGGTTAGAATGTCTGTCTGTCAGGTCCATTTGGTCTACAGTATTATTTAAATCTACTGTTTTCTTATCGACTCATTGGATGATCTATCCATTGTTGAGAGTGGGTTATTAAAGTCCCCAAGTATTACTGTATTGCTGTTTATTTCTTCTTTTAGTTTTGTTACCTTTTGCTTTAGGTATTTAGATGCTCAGGCTTGTAGATGTTTACAATTGTTTTTTGATGTATTGACAAGTTTAACATAATGATCTTTGTTGCCTCTACCATTTTTAAAGTCTATTTTGTCTAACAGAAGTATAGTCACCTCTACTCATTTTTTTTTACTACTATGTGCTTGAAATATCTTTTTCAATCTCTTCTCCATTAGAAGATTTTACTACAATTTGCCATTACCAGTGAGTTTTAAACTTCCTTTTTATGTTATGATATTTATTAGCATTTTTTTTATTCTAACCAAAGAACTCTTCTGATTTTCTTCTAAGGCAGTCTAGTAATGAACTCCCTCACCTTATTTAGGAGTCTTTATCCTTCCTTTGTTTCTGAAGAAAAACTTTCCTGGGTATAACAGTTGATTGACATGGTTTTTTTTTTCTTTTTTCCAGTAGTTTAAATATGTCATCCCAATTTTTTCCCAGACCTGAAAAGTTCTGTTGAAAAATCCACCAAAATTAAATTGAAAATGACCAATAGTCTTATGGTAATTGCCTTGTATGTAACCTCTCTTTTTTTCTCTTGATATTTTTATAATTGTTTTTTACTTCTGACAATTATAATAGGTCTTGGTGCAGTCCTATTTTATTTTATTTTTTTTAAGTTTATGTTTGAGAGAGAGTGTGCATAAGCAAACTGGGTAGGGGCAGAGAAAGAAGGAGAGAGAGAATCCCAAGTAGGCTCCAGGCTGTCAGCACAGCCTGATATGGGGCTTGAACTCAAAAACCATGAGATTATGACCTGAGCCAAAATCAAGCCAACAAAAGTTGGATGCTTAACCAACTGAGCCACCCAGGTGCCCCAGGGTAGACCTATTTTAAATCAACTTATTGGGTTTATGTGTATCTCATTAATCTGGATGTACATTTGTTTCACAGGCTTGGGAAGTTTTTAGCCATTCTGCATGGTTGAGTCTGCTTCTGAATGTCTTTCTTTTTTGGGAGGACAGGGGAAGTGTGATGGCTTTTATTTCTTTGTTGAACTCATATTATCCATGCATCATTTTTCTAATTTTGTTTAATGTTTGTGTGTTCTTGTAGTTTGCTAAACTTCTTTAGGAGGACTACTTCAAATTTTTGAAAATTCATGTATCTCTAAGGTTAGTTTCTACACCTTTATTTCCTTGGGTGGCATGATATTTACCTGATTTTTATGATCCATGATTCTTTATGTTGGGATCTGTTCATCTGAATATGTAGTCTTCATTTCTAGACTTCATGGGTTAGCTTTGGGAGGCACAGCTCTTCACCTCTAGCAGGTCAATTTGGGGTTCTAGGCATTGATGTTACTAATGTCCTTTAGCAGATGGGGCCTATGATTAGGGTCTGCTTCTGAGCAAGGCAGGTCTTTGAACTCTGATATTGAGGAGGGAGGTGTGTGTCAGTGGCTGATAACAGTTAGATAGGACTGTTGGCTTGGTTTCCTACCCAAGGAAGGCTTTAAGATGGGCTCTGCAATTGTCCAGTAGCCCTAATTGTTCTGTTGAGGCTTACTGGATAGTTGGGACTGGCTATTATATTCAGTAGTACATTGGATTATAGATTAGCTTTTCTGCCCTGGTAGGAAAGCAGGATGGGACTCGGGGTTTGTACAGATCTTTGGGGACAGAAATTAGGCAAGAGTGAACTGACTTCCCCAGTCAGGTGAAACAAGTTGTGTTCTACAGATGGGCAAAGCCACAGACTGTGCTCCTTGTATGCAGGGCTATTGGATGGACTCTGTAGCTTTCTTAGTGCTCTGATTATATTCCAGGCAGGCTACAGACTGTATTCAGCAATGAGTGGAACTATAAATTAGTTTTACTGCCTGGACACAGTGGGTGAAGCAGGTCTTAAGCTGGAATGCTTTTTGTCTTAACTCGAGCTGACCTGTGTGTCCCAGGTTCTCTGAATGAATAAAACTACTGGCTTTGCCTGCCAATTTCTTGGCTCCAGTGTTTCTGGCTTATGAACTTTTTGGGTCAGAGGGGCCTGAGAGTCACAGTGGGAATGTTTCACCTTTCTTGCCTGAGTGTATTAGGCAGATGTCAGTCTAGGCAACTTTCAGGTTTTTTTTCAAGGTTTCTGGTTCAGATTGGTGCAGGAGAGTACCCTCAGCCTTGACCACAAATTAATCCTGCTGCCAAGGTATAGCAGAACAGGAGGCATCGTCTCTTCCCCCTCTCAGCTTAAGAGCTACTGGTTACATAACTTCCAGGTATTGTCACAAGCCTCTTTGGCCACATGGAGCCAGGAGACACTGTCCCCAGTATAGGTGACTTAGCCCCTTGCCTGGGCATAGGCAAACCAGGCTCTGGGACCAGGAAAACTTCTCATTTGAGCACCTGAAATTGGCAGATCTATACCCCAACAAATGCCCTGGTCCAATAGCACCACCAACTTCGTTCAAATAGCACAAACCCCTGGTTGGTATTATTAATTTGACATTGCAGGTATGAATTTGATCTGCCAACATCTGCATGCTGCTTATTGCAAGGCCTTCCCAATTCTCCATTCTCAGATTCCCAGTGTGTGAGACTTGGATATTTTCCTGCAATCTCTGTCAATCAAGACCAGATTAGGGGCTCCCACGAAGCAACCCACAATGTTAGGGGGATTGGAAGCCCCACAGGCTCTTTCTCCCCTGCAGGAACTGGAGGGTCTTGGGAGACCTCTGCATGTACTGCTACACTGACCTGGGTAGGGGACAATACAGTCAATGTGTAGTTATTTCTCCTACCCATCAAATGCAGGTATTTTTAATCTCTGTGGTTCAGGGGAGGTGCTTCAGCCTCCCTCCGTGTTCTGAAGTTCTCTCAATGGTGTCTTGTCCATGGATATTTGTTAGTTGTTCTTGTCAGGGGGGATGAAAATCAGGAATGGCTTTTGTCACTGTCTTAGTGATATCACTCCTACATAATTTTTCTTATTTAGAAGCTGTGTCACTGATTTATTATAAAGGGATATAATGCAGGAGCAGCCAGATGGAAGAGATACATAGGCAAGGTATGTGGGAAAGAGCATGGCACTTCCATGCTCTAAGTGGGCCACTCTCCCCACGTTTCCATGTGTTTACCAATCTGAAACTTCCATTGGGTTTATTTTAATCAGGACAGCTTATGAAGACTCTGGAGCATACTTTTGTAGGAAAGGAAGAAGCCTCTAGTTCTTTAAGTTAAGGTCTAATCTGTGTCTGTGGTGTTTGATTGCAGAAGGATACTCATCCTTCTACAGGGAGAGTCTTTATTTTCCTGTAGAGCTGGGAGCTGGAGATAGAGTTTGTGGCTGGTGGTTCCACACACGTGGAAGGGTACTTCATGGTCAGAGTGCATGAGTACACTTCCTTAGAGAGCTACTTGCCATTTACCATGCTAAGACCTTTTTCAGAACTGGAGTCGCTATGCTCAGAAACAGCTACTGCATTGATCCCAGTGTTAAGATTGTATCAGAAAGACGTCTGCTGACTTAGCCATCAACCCTTATCACAGCTCACCAACTCCAACTTTCTAATCCAAGGAGTCAGCACTGTAGACAGTCATAAATATAAGCAATGATGGAAAACCAGTTTATATTCAAGTGTAAAGAATCACTGCACAAAGAGGGCTGACCCTCACATGTTGAGAAATCAGTGCCTACTTGGCAGAGACCAGAGTCTTCTCGCCCTGCTCTGTTTTAACCAAAGGCAGCAGCCACCTCTCAGTTTCTGGCAGCAAGCACTGGAGCTCCAGGATTCTCAAATCTTCTACAGAGGTGACTGTTCCTTCAAGTTCCACTTGGCAAATATAAAGTATTAAAGGTAAAAGAAGCAAGGAAACCAGTTAAAAGTGTATGGGCAACAAGATGGATTTGTCTTGATGGTAAACAATGAAATCTTGAATAAGTGTGGGATAAGGCTGACATGATAATATCACTATAATTGAGAAAGATGATTAATTTCAATGGATAGATAGGCTGAATCCAACATAGAATAGCAGAGACAGTAAAATGACTTTCCAAAAGTGGGAAGAAAAAAAAAGCCATATGACAGCTACCTAGTCAAAAAGAATGAATATTCAATGTCACCTAGGCTCAAAATATCTGTCATAAAAATACTTGGCTTTTCTGCAATTAGCCACCAAATAATATAAATTTTATATAAGATATATAACTTCTTTTTTTGGTAATGTTTCTTATTTTCACCTTTATTTTTTTTTTCTACTGCTTCCATTCTAAATCAGAAATGAACTGCATTTTTGTAAGAGGTACTTGATTTTTCTAGTTTGCCTAAACCAGTGGATTCTCAGTGTGTTCTCAAATGGTAGGATCATTATCTCCTGATCTCAGAGGCATAACATAGCCTATATTTTTTTATCACTCATTCAAAGTCTGTTAGGGTGACTTCTTCAGTGCAGCACCTTCACAAATGGTGATTCACAAATTCAAATTTTCCATCATGTGGTTTCTATCATCTCAACATGAGACTATGAGGATCACCCAAATGAAGGGAGAGAGATTTGGAGAGTTACAGTCTACTCAGAGTCAACTTGGAAGTGACACAGTTCCAATCACAGCTAACTGACCAGAACTTGTCATATGGCCTATGCACTTCCAAGAAAAATAGGGAAGAAAATAGGAACAAAGACCTTGTGTGAGCATGATGCATATTAATGGAAGTAGTGCTAGTTTTTGCTTTGATCAGTTTGGTCTACATAAAGAGGACAGTTCTTCTAACCAATGGATAAATGTAAATTATTGTCAAAATATTCAAAAATTTCACAATCTGTTTCTTTCCTACTTATCCAGTTTAGTCGTGTCTTCCTTTGGCTTTCCCATAAACACTCTTTTCATGAAATGTGTCCCCATGTCAACTTCATAGTGCCTTCCTTTTTCATCATCTCCCTATGTACATATTTCATGTTGTCCAAGACTGAAGTCAGCAACTCTCAGCATGACTCAGTCAGAGAGACTCCAGTTTAGAAATGATCCTCGGGTGCCCAGAAACCATGTCTCCACTACTGATGTTCCCTTGACATTGACAACTGAACCAGAGATAGACAGGTGTGTAACTGGGCCATTCAGATTTTTGTAGCAAATATACATCTATTATCCCTAACGCTGAAAACACTGAATAGATGTCTAGTGATGGTATACTTGGTAGCCATAGAATATTCTTTTAGTGAGATGTCACTGTAACCAAGTAGCTTTCTTAACAATATGGTAATATGTATCAGAGATGGGTAGGGAGGTATCAGTGTGCAAGGTTAAATTCTGACAGAGCTACAACTGGTTCTGGTTCTATATTATATAGATATTTAGTATTTTGTCTGGAATAATAATAAAAAATTTTTTGTACTTTAGTTTTATTGCTGTATAAAGGAAGGAGTTTAATCCTAGAGCTCATGGATCATTGACTCTACTTCTTAAATGGAGATTGTTAAGAAACATGTACTTAACCAAAGTTTAGATTTATAAATAAAATTAAGTTGAGTTTAATATGGTACCCTTAATAAGAAGCACTATATATTTCATTTATTTTAAGCTCATCATTTTTACAAAAGGAAAACTGTGTTTTGATGTTAGAGTCCACTCCTCTTAGAGATGCAGAAAGCTTCCCAGAATATTACTGGCTAGTTCCCCAGTTGGGAGGTGAGGGGGGGCACACAAAAAAGAAAACACTTCATCACCTTCTTGTGTTTAATAAGACCAAGTAGTTTCAAAATCAATTCTCTGGTTCCCATCATAGAAATAATTCTTGTAATTAGGGTTTGCCATGTCACAGCATCTACTTGTTAGTCCATTATTTCCAACCCAAGTTTCAGAGAAGAGACTAATCCTCTAGGTCTATTAATGAGTTTCCAGAATGATCTGAGACAGAGATAATTCTCTGAGGTTAAATAACTGAAATAGTGATTGACCTTCATCTTCTTCTCAAATTCAGGTATAATTAATTCCTCAGCTGCCTCCAACCTGGGTTGCACTATAGAGATTCATATGTTTCTGACCTTGGTGCAGACTTCATCTCTTTTTTGCGTTAATTGACTATGTTGCCCACTTAGGGAACACCATCAGCCCAAGCGAGGTTGATTAGTATATGCTTACATTGCAAACTTTCTAGAAAATAGATTGGAATAAATTCAAGGTTATATGCATGAAGAAAATTACCTTTGCTATCTATGTAGTTCATCATAGAGTTTATTTTTCATTAACTTTTTAAATGTATACTTTAATCATTGGAAATTATCTACCAGTTTTTGGTTTTATCTACGGGTACCATTTTCAAGGTTTTTTTGTTTGTTTCTTTTTTAGTAGGTTGATTATGACCCAGTATACTAAAAAGTAGATAACAACTTAAAATTAGTTTTTTATATTAAAATGGGAGTTATTTTTCCAAATATAGAATGATGTGGGAAACAAAAGTAAACGAAAAATTAAATGTCCTTACAATTTACAGCCCATTGACAAGTCAGAGTAACATTCCTCTAGGAGCTCAGCTGCATTAATGATGATACTTGACTAGGGGTGTTATGCCCAAGATTTCAATATTGTCCCCCAAAACCAGAGACTGCCAGGGAGACCAAGTCACGCATGCAAAAGCAAAGGGCTTTATTACGGGCTTAGGCTGGCCGGGCCTAAACTCAGGCTCACAGACTTTACCAGCACAGTGGATCCGTGCTGAGAGCCCCAAACAAGGGCTGCGCAGGGTTCTTATGGGGCTTGGGAAGGGGGAGTTACAGGAAATTGTGACACAGGTACAGTGATCCAATCATTATTATACAATATTATCGACAGCAGGTTTAACCATGCTGGCCTAGAGTATTCGCTACTTTTGGCGGGATCCAATGACAACATCCAGAGTACCTTTAAAATCAACCAATTACAGGGCGAGTTCGGGTTATCTTTAACATTAGTTTGGCGACTATCGGGTTAACTTTAACATTAGGTAACAGGGTCCTATCTAAAGTTCCCATCTGCAGGCCTCCCCCTTAGGAATGTGGAGAGGGGTAGCTGGCCTTCCCTGATTGGGTGCTGTGAAGGTGGTCTCTCTTGCTCTAGGCAATGTGTAACTGCCTGTTAGTTTCGGGGAACTGAAACCTAGGCCTTCTAGATCAGAGGGGAACTTAAAGCCTGTGATGGAGTCTGTTTGCTTTAGACTTGTGTCCTTACAGGGGCAAAAGGCAATCTTAGCTTAATGTTATCCCAATTCCCAGGATCCTGTAAGTCTACTTTAACATATAAAAATTCCTTTGGAAACGTTATCTCTACATTCCCAAGATACATGTTGGCAATCATACTCTAAGCTTACAGCCTCTTGATATAAATCTGAAGGGTCTCATGACTGAGTTTTTACTAAACAGTAATAAATGACCTTTTCCTAACAGCAACTAGCCCCACAAGGTCCTGGGAACCTTGTTTCCCCAATACCTGAGAGACTTAGACTATCCCTAAACCCCTCCCAACCTGGAGGTATATTATTATACGGTATATAAGTCACCCATCACAACCCCAGTGTAGCTATTTCTTCCCATGGGTCCTGTCCCCATGTTTTAATAAAACCACCTTTTTGCACTGAAGAGGTATGGCACTGAGAATTCTTTCTTGGCCATCAGCTCCAAACCCCAACATTTTCTATACCCTAGAACTCTAAATCTAAACGTAAACTGAAAATAAAATGGAACTGGTAAAGAAAAATCTTCCTAAAAATTGTTTGAATTAAAAGTTTTAAAAAATAATCATTGAACGGAAAATTCAGAAAATAGCGACAAAAACAAAAATATCCAAACTCATTTGAATGTTTTGCCGCGGCTAAGATTACCAGTTTCAAACGATTTTTCAAGTCTTTTGTCACAAGTATAAAGCTTGCCTGTTTATTTTGGGTTTAAAAATGTTACATTCTTGAATTATATTTAATTGTGATTTCTATATTATGTCCCAGTAGATGATGGTACCATAGTTGTTACCCTATGGGGTAACAATTTAACATTTATATTATGGTCAAGTTTTCACTATTATAAAACTTAAGATTTTATGTACTGATATTTTTCTATATTTTGAATGACCTTCTCAGAAGAAAGTCTAGAAGTTTTACTGCAGAATTGGAAAACATAAACATTTTTATAACACTTGTAATGCACCGTCAAATTGCTTAAGGAAAAAAGCTATCCGCCATTAAAGAACATGTCATTCCAATTTTTAACGCTACCATAATTCCTATTCCATCACATATAAGCTAATATTAATAATACTATTTGAATTTTTAACATTAAAATATATTCTCTCTATATAGAATATATGTATTCATATGTAGATCTAGACTAGATTAGATTAGATATAGATATTATATGAGAGGAGAGGGAGAGATTTATTTTAAGGATGTGGCTTATGCAATTGTGGGCGACTGCAGATCCAAAATTAGCATCTGGGCATCCAGAAGGCTGAAAATTTTGGTAAGAGTTGATATTGAAGGGGGACAAATCTAACACCCAAACATGCCTCTTTGGTATAAGGTGTTTTTGAACTGGATATTTTTAAGAAACTAATGACAGAGGAAAAGCTCTGAAAACCAAACAGAAGTTACTTTTTTCTAAGAGATATTGACATTTATGAGGGAAATCTTCGTTTGTAAAGGTGTTTCCCAGTCTCCATCAGGAAAAGGGGGGGGGGTTTACAAAATTCCTAGAAATGCTTACCAGTGGAGAAGACAGGGACTTAAGTCTGCATAACAATCATACCCTCATTTCCTGCGCTTTGCTATACACACACCTTCTTTTGTCTTAAGGAAAGATGGTATATAAGGTGGTAGCTTCAGCCAAGTCAGGGAATTACTCAGTTTTCCTGGGTATTTAATGGGTATTTCCCATGTGTAAGAGGAGAATACATGTTATTAAACCTCTGTTAATTTCCCCACTATTTATGTCTTTTATTGCAGGAGGTTTCAGCCGAGAACCTTTAAGTGTCAAGAGAAAATTAGTTTTCCTCACCCACAATTTGGTGACCCAGGAAGGAGCGTGCTGAGACACACCTCACTTCAGAGCCTACAGACTGGAACCTGGAAAACTGGCAGGAGCTGGCAAAAGGTAAGAAATCGGTTCTCTTGGATCTCATACTGTAATGCCTAGTCAAGAGCAGAAGGTAAAAATTTAGACTCGTCCCTTCCTTTACAAATGGGAACACTATTTGTGTGAACTATTTCCTTGGGCAGAGTGACACTGGTAAAGATTTGTTATGTGCACATTTTTCTGCAGTATGATTGAGAAATAACTGACCTACATTACTGTGTGTATAAGATGGACAGCAGGATTGTTTCATTTACAAATATTTTGAAATGATTACCACAAAAGGTTTAGTTAACATCCAACATCTCATAGAGATAAAAGAAAAAGAAAAAAAATTCTCTTTGTGATGAGAGCTCTTAGAATATACTCTGAATAACTTTTCTGTAGACTATACAGCAGTAATATCTGTACTCATCATGTTGTACATTACAGAACTAGTAGTTATTTATCTTAAAACCGGAAGTTTATAACTTTTGACAACCTACTTCCAATTCTCCCTTTCCCCACTCCCTACTTCTGGGAACCAAAACTGTGACCTCTTTGTCTAGTCGTTGAGGGGATTTTGTCTGTTTTGCCTTAAAATTCCACATAAAGTGAAATGATACGTTTGTCTGACTTATTTTACTTAGCATGTCTTCGAGGTCCATCCATGTTTTTATGGCTGGATAACATTTCACTGCATCTGTGTAAAACAACTCCTTTATCCATTCATGCATCATTAACACTTAACATTGTTTCCACGTGTTAGCTAGCGTAATTAATGCTGGTACAAACATGATGCAGGTATCTCTAAGTTCACATTTTCATATGCTTTGGATATACTCCCAGAAATGGAATTGCTGGTTCATGTGGTGAATTTTAGTTTTAATTTCTTGAGGAATATACATGCCGTTTTCCATAGTGGTTGTGCCAATTTCCAATTCTATCAAGAGTGTACACGGGCTCCCTTTTCTCCACATCCAGGCCAGCATTTGTGATCTGTCTTCTTGATAACAGCGATTCTAACATGGATGAGGCGACATAATGTTGTGGTTTTAATTTGCATTTCTCTAATAACTAGTGATATATTGAGCATCTTTTAATGTACCTATTGGCCATTCACTTACTGTCTTCAGGGGGAAAAAAGCTTGTGTCCTTGGCCCATTCTTTTACTTGGATTATTTGTTTTATTGCTATTGACTTATGTAAGCGCCTTATAATCTTGGATATCACAGACATACTTGTTTTTTGGTTTTTGCTTTTCTGTATTGCGCTTGGCAAATACTGCCGTTTTTTTCAACTGTAATTTGTGGCAATTAAGTGTTGGAGCAAGTCTATTGGCTTCATTTCCCCAACAGCATTTGCTCACTTCCTGTGTCATTTTTGGTAGTTCTCACAATATTTCAAACTTTTTTTATTACTACATTTGTTATGGTGATCTGTGATCAGTAATCTTTAATATTACTGTTGTAAAGGTTTGGGGGCACCACAAACCATACTCACATAAGACTGTAAAGTGATAAATGTTTGTGTTCTGACTGCTCCCCTAATCACCCATTAGCCTCTCTCTCATTTGCATTCTTGTTCTCTCTCTCTCTCTCTCTCTCTCTCTCTCTCTCTCTCTCTCTCTCTCTCTCCCCCTCCCTCCCTCCCTCTCCTTCACCCCCCTCATGTGTCCCTATTCCCTGAGACACAGCAATACTGAAATTGGGCCAGATATTAATCCTACAATGGCTTCTACACGTTCACATGAAAGGAAGACTCACACATCTGTCTTTGAATCAAATGCTAGAAATGATTAATCGTAATGAGGACACATCAAAAGCCACGACAGGCTGAAATCTAGGCCTCTTGTCCCAAACAACCAAGTTGTGAATGCAAAGGGAAGTTTTCGAAGAAAATTAAAACTGCTACTCCAGTTAACACACGAATGATGAGAAAGTAAAACAGCCTCATTACTGATATGGAGAAAGTCTGAGGGTCTGAATAGAAGTTCAAACCAACCAAAAACTTCCCTAATCCAGACTGTAATCCAGAGCAAGGCCCTAACTTTCTTCAGTTTTCTGAAGGCTGAGAGAGGGAAGGAAGCTGCAGGAGTCTGGAAAAATGTTAAAACTGGCAGAGGTTGGTTCATGAGGTTTAAAGAAAGAAGCTGCCTCTAGAACCTAAAAGCAAGATGAAGCCAGCAATTGCCGACGTAGAAGCTGCAGCAAGTGACCCGAAGGTCTAGCTAAGATCATTAATGAAGGTGGCCACACTAAACCCATTTTCAGTGTAAATTAGCCTTCTATTAGTAGGATCTTCATGGCTAGAGAGGAGAAGTTAATGCGTGGCTTCAAAGCCTCAAAGGACATCCTGCCTCTCTTGTCGAGGGTTAATGAATCTAATGACTTAAAGTTGAGGCTATTGCTCATTGAACATTTCAAAAGTCCCGGGGCCCTTAAGAATTAGGCCATATCTACTCTGCCTCTGCTCTATAAATGGAACAACAAAGTTTGGATTACAGGGCATCTGTTTATAACATGGTTTCCTAAATATTGTAAGCCTACTGCTGAGACCTCAGAATGAAATATTTATTTCAAAATATTAATGTTTATTGCAAATTCATCTGGCTACCCAAAAGCTCTGATGGAAATGTACCAGATTAATGTTATTTGCACACCTGTAACAATGTACATTCTGCAGCACATGAATAGATAAATCATTTTGTCTTGACACCTTAGTATTTAAGAAATACATTTTGCAAGGCGATTGATACCATAGGTACTGATTGTTTTGATGGATCTGGGCAAAGCAAACTGAATGCCTTTTGGAAAGGATTCACCATTAGATAAAACCATTTTTGATTTATGGGAAGAGAACAAAATATCAACACTAATAGGAGTTTGGAAAAAGTTGCTCTCAGCCCTCATGGATGACTTGGAGGGAAATAAGACTTAGGGGAGGAGATAACTATCAGATATGGTAGAAACAGCAGGAGAACTAGAATTAGAAGTAGAGCCTTGAGATAGGACTGGATTGCTTTAATTTCATGATAAAAAGTGAATGGAGTGTTTTTTAATATCACAGAAAATGATTTCTTTATTTTAATTCGAGTATAGTAATACACAGTGTTATGTTAGGTTTAGGTGTACAGTATAGTGATTCAACAATTCTATGCTCAGTACGTATTGTGCAAGTGTACTCTTAATCCCCTCCAACTATTTTACCCAACCTTCCACCTACCTCCCCTCTGGTAACCATCAGTTCCTTTTTTTTTTTTTTTAATTAAAAAAAATTTTTTTAATGTTTACTTATTTTTGAGAGACAGAGTGTGAGCAGGGGAAGGGAAGAGAGAGGAGGAGACACAGACTCTGAAGCAGGCTCCAGGCTCTGAGCTGTAAGCACAGAGCCTGATGCAGTGCTCAAGTTCACCAACTGAGAGATCATGACCTGAGCTGAGGTCGGCTGCTTAACTGACTGAGCCACCTAAGCACCCCTCCATCAGCTCTTTATAATTGAGAGTCTGTTTCTTGATCTGTCTTTTTTTATTGTTGTTTGCTAGTTTGTTTTATTTCTTAAATTCCACATATGATTTCATTCATATGGTATTTGTCTTTTTCCGACTTTATTTTGCTTAGCATTGTACTATCTAGATCCATCCATGTCATTGCAAATGGCAAGATTTCATTCTTTTTATGGCTGAATAATATTCCATTATGTAGCACATACCACGTCTTTACCCATTAATCTACTGATGGACACTTGGGCTGCTTCCATAATTTGGCATTATAAATAATGCTGTAATAAACAAAGGTGTGCATGTCTTTTTTAATTAGTGTTTTCATATTCTTTGGGTAAATACCCAGTAATGGAATATTGAAGAATATGGTAGTTCTAATTTTAGTTTTTTGAGAAACCTCCATATTTCACAGCTACACCAGTTTGATTTCTCCCATCCAAGTACTAACCAGGCCCAACCCTGCTTAGCTTCCAAGAACAAACGAGATTCGGCGTGTTCAGGGTGGTATGGCCGTAGACCCCAGTTTGATTTCTACCAACTGTGCATGAGGATTCCTATTGTTCCACGTTCTTATCGATAATTGTTGTTTCTTGTGTTTTTGATTGTAGCCACTCTCATGGCATGAGTTGATATCTTACAGGATTTTGATTTGCATTTCCCTGATGATGAGTGATGTTGAGCATCTTATGGGTCTGTTGGTGATCTATGGGTCTTTGGAGAAATGTATATTCTAGTCTTCACATTTTTTATTAGATTGCTGGTTTTTCTTGATGTTGACTTGTATATGTTCTTTATGTATTTTGGATGCTAACCTTTTATCAGTTAGGTCGTTTGCAAATATCTATTTCCATCCAGTAGGTTGTCTTTCAGATTTGTTGGTTGTTTACCTTGTGCAGAATCTTTTCATTTTGGTGTAGTCCCAATAGTTTACTTTGGTAAGGGAAACCCCTGACTGCAGGAGACCTATTTGGAAGAATACTGCTATGGCTAATGCAAGAGAAATTAATGCCTGTGCTCTCTTCTAGAATTTTTCCAATACCAGGTCTCACATTTAGGTCCTTCATCCATTTTAACATTGTTTTTTTTTTTTGAGTGGTGTAAGAAAGTGGTCCAATTTTGCCAACACCATTTGACAGTATTTTTCCCACTGCATATTATTGCCTCTTTTGTCAAAGATTGACCCTATAATCATGAGTTTATTTCTGGGTTTTCTATTCTTTTCTATTGACCTATGTATCTATTCTTGTGCCAGTATTATTTTGCTACTACAGCTTTGTAGCGTATTTTAAAAGCTGAGATTGTGATACTTCCAGTTTTGTTCGTCCTTTTTCAAGGTGACTTTGGCTGTTTGGGGTTGTTTGTGGTTCCATACCAATTTTAGGATTATTGGTTCTAGCTCTCTCAACAATGCTTGGTAGTTTCAGAGGGATTGCCTCCATTCCATGAGCATGGGATATCTTTATTAGTGTCATCTTCAATTTCTTTCATCTGTGTGTTATAGTTTTCAGATTACAGATCTTTTGCCTCCTTTGTTAAATTTATTCCTAGGCATTTACTATTTTTGGTGCAATTGTAAATAGGATTGTTTTCTTAATTTCTCTTTCTTCTGCTTCATTATTAGTGTATAGAAATGCACTGGGATTCTGTATATTGATTTAGTATCCTGTGACTTCACTGAATTTGTCATTTCTAATATTTTGGGGGGTGGAGACTTATGGTTTTCTATATATAGTATCATGTCATCTACAAATAGTGACAGTTTTACTTCTTCCTTAGCAATATGTATGCCTTTTATTTCTTTTTGTTGTGTGATTGCTATGGCTAACATTTTGGGTGCTATGTTGAATAAAAGTGGAGAAAGTGGACATCTTTGTCCTGTTCCTGATCTTAAGAGTGCTCATTTTTCACCATTGGGTATGTTAACTGTGGGTCAGTCATATGTAGCCTTATTATGTTGAGGTATGTTCCCTATAATCCTACTATATTGAGGATTCTTACCATGAGTGGATACTGTACTTCATCAAATGATTTTTCTACATCTATCGAAAGGTAATTTGGTTTTTCTTTTCTCTTGTTGATGTAATGGATCACATGGATTGATTTGTGAATATTGAACCATGCTTACATCATAGGAATAAATTCCACGTGATCATGGTGACTGATTTTTTTAGTGTACTGTTACATTTGCTGTGCTAATACTTTGTTGAGGATTTTTCTATCCATTTTCATTCAAGATAATGGCTGGGGATTCTTTTTTGTGGCATATCTGTTTTGGTATTAGGGTAATGTTGACCTCACAGAATGAATTAAGAAGTTTTCCTTTCTCTTTGAATATTTGGATTCATTTGAGAAGAATAGGTATTAACTCTTCTTTAAATGCTTGACAGAAATCATCTGTGACTACTTCTGGTCCTGAACTATGGTTTGTTGAAAGTTTTTTGATTACTGATTAATTTTCATTGTTGGCAATCGATCAGTTCAAATTTTCTATTTTCAGGAGGTCATATGTCTCTAAAAATTATCCATTTCTTCTAGGTTGTTGGCATATACTTTTTTCATAATACTCCCTTATGTTCATTTTTACTATGGGCATATTAGCTGTCATTTATCCTCTTTTATTCCTGATTTTGTTCGGGTCTTGCCGCCCCCCCCCCTTTTTTGTCTGGCTAAAGGTTTGTCAATTTTGTTGATCTTTTCAAAAAACAGATCTTTGTTTATTTCTCCTTAATCTTTATTATATCCTTCCTTCAACTGATTTTGGGTTTTCTTTGTTGCTCCTTTAGGTGTAAGGTTAGTTTAGGTTTTCCTTGCTTCTTGTGGTAGACCTGTATTGCTATAAACTTCCCTCCTAGAATGGCTTTTACCGCATCCCAAAGATCTGTAAGCATTGTATTTTCATTTTCATTTGTATGCATGTTGCTTCACTGAATCATTCATTGTTAAATAGAATTTTATTTTCCCTTTATTTGTGTTTTTTCCCAGTTTTTTTTTTTCTTGCAGTTGAATTCTATTTTCATAGTGTTATGGTCAGAAAAAAATGCACAGTATAGGACTCCAATGTTTTTAATTGCTTGAGACTTGTTTTGTGACCTAATATGATCTACGCTAAGGAGAATGTTTCATGTACACTGGAAAAGAATGTGTATTCTTCTCTTTTAGTATGGAATGTTCTGAATATATCTGTTAGGTCCATCTGGTTCAATGTGTCATTCAAAGCTACTGTTTCCTTGTTGATTTTCTTTTCTTTTTTTTTTTTTTAATTTATTTTGAGACAAAAAGAAAGCAAAACAGGGAGGGGCTGGGAGAGAGAATCCCAAGCAGGCTCTGTGCTGTCATCTCAGGGCCCAATTCCACAAACTGTTGAGATCATGACCTGAGTCAAAATCAAGAGTTGGACCCTATACTGACTGGGCCACCCAGTCACCCTATAAAATGTATTCATTTAAATTCAAGTTAGTTAACACACAGTACAATACTGGGTTCAGGAATAGAAGTCAGTTATTTATCATTAACATGCAATACCCAGTGCTCATCCCAACAAGTGACCTCCTTAATGCCTCTCACTCACCTTCTCTCCCATCCAGCAACTTTCATTTTTCCCTGTTTTTATTCTGGAAAGAGGCTAGAAAAGGAAAAGGAGCCAAATAAAATCACAAATAAGAGAGGCAGTGCCATCTGTCCTAAAAGTAGTCCAAGAAGGGGAAATGTTCCTCCCTGTTCAAGGATCCCCCAGGGATCCTCAGACTTTTTGGTCCTTTCTGTTTTCTTTTCACAAGTCTGGCTAAGAGTTTATCAATTTTATTAATTCTTTCAAACAACCAGCTCCTGGTTTCATTGACCTGTTTTACTGGTTTTTGTTGTCATTTCTGTGTCATTTATTTCTGCTCTAATCTTTATTATTTCCATTCTGCTGGCTTTAGGTTTCATTGGCTATTCTTCTTAGAGGTCTTTAAGGTGTAAGGTTAGGTTGTGTATTTCAGACTTTTCTTGTTTCTTGATGTAGGACCGTATTACAATATACTTCCCTCTTTGAACTGCCTTTGCTACATCCCACATGTTTTGGACAGTCATGTTTCCGTTATCATTTGCTTGCATGTATTATTTTAAATAGTTTATTGTCAAATTGGTCTCCATATAACACCCAGTGCTCTTCCCCACAAGTTCCTTCCTCCATTACCACCACCCTCTCCCCCTCCCCCTTCAGCCCTTGGTTCATTTTCAGTATTCAGGAGACTCATGATTTTCATCCCTCTCTCTCCCCAGCTCTCTCTCCCCCTTCCCCTCCCTCTGGTCCTCTGTTAGGTTTCTCCTGTTCTCCTGTTAGACCTATGAGTGCAAACATATGGTATCTGTCCTTCTCTGCCTGACTTATTTCACTTAGCGTGACATCCTCGAGGTCCATCCACTTTGCTACAAATGGCCAGATTTCATTCTTTCTCATTGCCATGTAGTACTCCATTGTATATATATACCACATCTTCTTGATCCATTCATTGGGTGATGGACATTTAGGCTCTTTCCATGATTTGGCTACTGTTGACAGTGCCGCTATGAACATTGGGGTACATGTGCCCCTATGCATCAGCACCTCTGTATCCCTTGGGTAAATCCCTAGCAGTGCTATTTCTGGGTCATAGGGGGGTTCTAGTGTTAATTTTTTGAGAAACCTCCACACTGTTTTCCAGAGCAGCTGCACCAGTTTACATTCCCACCAACAGTGTAGGAGGGTGCCCGTCTCTCCACCCCCTCGCCAGCATCTATAGTCTCTTGAGTTGTTCATTTTAGCCACTCTGACCAGTGTGAGGTGGTATCTCAGTGTGGTTTTGATTTGTATTTCCCTGATGCTGAGTGACACTGAGCATTGTTTCGTGTGCCTGTTTGCCATCTGGATGTCCTCTTTGGAGATGTGTCTGTTCAAGTCTTCTGCCCATTTCTTCACTGGATTATTCAATTTTTTGGGGTGTGAAGTTTGGTAAGTTCTTGTAGATTTTGGATACTAGCCCTTTATCTGATATGTCATTTGCCACTATCTTTTCCCATTTCATTGGTTGCCTATTGGTTTTCTTGATTGTTTCCTTTGCAGTGCAGAAGCTTTTTATCTTGATGAGGTCCCAACAGTTCATTTGTGCTTTCATTTCCCTTGCCTCTGGGGATGTGTCAAGTAGGAAATTGCTGTGGTTGAGGTCAAAGAGGCTGCTTCCTACTTTCTCCTCGAGGGTTTTGATGGTTTTCTGTCTCACATTCAGGTCCTTCAGCCATTTTGAGTTGATTTTTGTGTATGGTGTAAGAGACTGGTCTAGTTTCATTCTTCTGCATGTTGCTGTCCAGTTTTCCCAGTACCACCTACTAAAGAGGCTATCTTTTTTCCATTGGATATTCTCTCCTGCTTTGCTGAAGATTAACTGGCTGTACCTTTGTGAGCCCAGTTCTGTGTTCTCTATTCCACTGGTCTATGTGTCTGTTACTGTGCCAATCCAATATTGTCTTGATGGTGATGGCTTTGTAGTAAAGGGTAAAGTCTGGAATTCTGATGCCTCCTGTTTTGGTTTTCTTCTTCAATATGACTTTGGCTATTGGGGGTCTTTTGTAGTTCCATACAAATTTTAGGAGAGGTTGTTCTAGATTTGAGAAGAATGTTGGTGCAATTTTGATAGGAATTGCATTGAATGTGTAGATTTCTTTGGGTAATAATGACATTTTCATAATGTTTATTCTTCCAATCCACAAGCATGGAATGTTTATCTATTTCTTTGTGTCTTTGATTTCCTTCATAAGTTTTCTATAGTTTTCATTGTATAGTTCTTTTTACATCCTTGGTTAGATTTATTCCTAGGTATTTTATGATTTTTCATGCAATTTTGAATGGGATCAGTTTCTGGATTTCTCTGTCAGGTTGCATTTTTATACACCAAAAATGAAGCAACAATTTCTGTACATTGATTTTGTGCCCTGCAACTTTACTGAATTCATGGATGAGTTCTAGAAGGCTTCTGGTGGAATCAATGGGGTTTTCCATGTAGAGTATCATGTCATCTGTGAAAAGTGCAAGTCTGACTTCCTTGCCAATTCTGATGCCTTTTATTTCCTTTTGTTGTCTGATTGCTGATGCTAGGATTTCCAGCACCATGTTAAACAACAGTGGTGAGAGTGGACACCCCTGTTGTGTTCCTCATCTCAGGGGGAAAGCTCTCAGTTTTTCCCCACAGAGGATGATATTAGATGTGGGCTTTTCATAAATTGCCTTAATAATGTTTAAGTTGCTTCTATTCTGACTTTCTCAAGGGTTTTTATTAAGAATGGGTGCTGTATTTTGTCAAAGGCTTTTTCTGCATCTATCAACTGGATCATATGTTTTTTATCTTTTGTTAATGTGATGGATCACATGGATGGATTTGCGAATATTGAACCAGCCCTGTAACCCAGGAATGAATCCCACTTGATCATGATGGATAAAGTTTTTTATATGCTGTTGAATTTGATTTGCTAGTATCTTGTTGAGTATTTTTGCATCTGTATTCATTAAGGATATTGGTCTGTAGTTCTTTTTTGTTGTTGTTGGGTCTCTGGTTTGGGAATCAAAGTGATGCTGGCTTTGTAGAATGAGTTTGGAAGTTTTCCTTCTATTTCTATTTTTTGGAATATCTTGAGAAGAATGGATATTAACTCTGCTATAAATGTCTGGTAGAATTCCCCAGGGAAGGCATCTGGCCCTGGGCTGTTATTCGTTGGGAGATTTTTTATCACTGATTCGATTTCTTCACTGGTTATCGGTCTATTCATGCTTTCTATCTCTTCCCGTTTGAATTTTGGTAGTGCATTTAGGAATTTGACCATTTCTGCTAGGTTGTCCAGTTTGTTGGCATGTAACTTTTCATAGTAATCTCTAATGACTGCTTGTATTTCTCAGGAATTGGTTGTAATAGATCCACTTTCATTCTTTTTATTAAAAAAAACAAAAAACTCTTGGCTTCACTGATGTGCTCAACTGTTTTTTTGCATTCTTTATTGTTTATTTCTGACCCGAGTTTTATTATTTATCTTCTCCTTCTGGGTTTGGGGTGCTCTTGCTGCTCCCCTTCTAAGTCAGTTAGGTGCTCTGTTAGACTTTGAATTTGCGCTTTTTCTACTTTGTTGAAATAGGCCTGGATTGCAATATACTTTCCTCTTAGGGCTGCCTTTGCTGTGTCCCAGAGATTTTGGATTGTTGTGTCTTCATTTTCATTTGTTTCTTATATTTTTTAATTTCCTCTCTAATTGCCTGATTTGCCAAATCATTCTTCAGTAGCGTGGTTTTATGTATTTGGGCCTCCCGAATTTGGTGCATAGATGTTTACAATTGTTAGCTCTTCCTGATGGAGAGACCCTGTAACTATTATATAATGTCCTTCTTCATCTCTTGTTACTGCCTTTACTGTCTTCCCCCTCCCCCCTACCCCGGTGCCGTTCTGGGTCGGCACCAATGCCATGTGCCCAAGCAAGAATTTGCCTGCTATATGGGACAGGTTTCTCTCCCCAAGCTCAGTGGTTATATATGAAGTGAGAGTTTTTCTCTCCGTGCCAGGTTAAGTTCTTTATCTCTTCACTAGAGACAGTACTATGAGCGTGTTCAGTTTCTCTTTTTCTCTCCTTTGTCTCTCAGGGCTCCACGCACTTTCCCTGTGTTGGGCTGGTGCTCCCACCTCCCCTGCCCCATTCTGGCTGGCCCGTTTTCCAATCTCCCCAGTTCGCAATCACTCACTTAGGCATCTTTGAGGTTGTCTTCTTTCTGGAGTCTGTATTTTCTCCTCCCATCTTGCAGATAAGAGTAATGTCCTTTTCAGTTCGATAGATGGGGCAGATGACGTTTACAGAGCTCCCTTTCTCTCTGCCATCTTGCCTCTGCATGTATTTCTTAAGACTTCCTCTTTAATTTCCTGGTTAACTCCTTCATTCTTTAGGAAGATATTCCTTAATATCCAGGTATTTGTGATCTTCCCAAGTTTTTTCTTGGAATTGACTTCAAGTTTCATAGTGTTGTAATCTAAACTATGCATGCTATGAGCTCAATTTTTTTGGACTTTTTGAGGGGTGATTTGTGACCCAGTATGTGATCTCTTCTGGAGAATGTTCCATGGGCACTCGAAGAACTGCATTGTACTGCTTTAGGATAAAATATTCTGAATATTTGTTAAGTCCATGTGGTCCAGTGTATCATTCAAGGCCATTGTTTACTTATTTTCTGCTTTGATGATCTTAGACCCTGCTGTCTACTCAGGGGCCTCTGCCCTCCTTCTCAACAGGAGCACTGCTAAGCCTATCAGGCTTGCCCTTGGCAATGGTGCAGACTCCTAAAACCTTCGGACTATGTGCTCTGCTGCTTGTCTCCTCTGGGCTTTCTTTTCCCACTAGGGGATTTGAAACTCAGGAGAGATCTCTGTGCATGGCACTGTGATGGCCTCAAGGAGGGGCACTGTGGTCAGTGTGTACCTTCCTCTCTTATGTTTCAAATGCAGTCTGGCTTGGGCTTTCTCAGAGAGAGATGTGCTTTGGCCTCATTCTCGTGTCCCACAATTCTCTTACTGGTGTATTGTTTACTAGTAGTTGCTGAGTTATTCCTGACTTCATTTTTCGTCACAAAAATAACTTAGATCCCATTTTATGGAATGGGTCCCAAATTAAGAACCCCCTCAATTTAAAATTTCATCCTCAGGCCTCTGACTTTAGGTCAGATCATGATCTCATGGTTCACGGGTTCTAGCCCCATGTTGGGCTCTGGGCTGATAGCTCAGAGCCTGGAACCTGCTTCTGATTCTCAATCTCCTGCTCATTCTCTCTCTAAAATAAATAAACTTAGAAGAAAATGTTTAAACATTTCATTCAGAAAACAATGAAGTTTCCCTGATTATGGCTTCTGAAGGCAGACTAATGGTAAGTATCTCAAGTCTGCAAGTCGACCCTACCGAATTACATGGTGAGCTCACCTGAAGGCTTCGGCCATGAGTACTTTAGGTTTCTCTGTCACCATCCTCGGGCCCCTCTACCTAAGGAGTCTTACATGGGTTACAGTTCCATGAGCAGCAGCAGCAGCAAGTCCAAGCTTCTGGCTACCTGCCTCCTTATTACTCTTTACCTTTTCAGTGAATATTCTTATTTTGTATTGATTCTTTTTCTTCCAGGAGACGGCCATTGAATTCTTTTGTCTTCTGTGTTGTCATAAGGAGGAAAATGATAAACCAGACATCTTATACTATGTCTCAAGCACTTGGCTTTGTGACCAGGAGAATATCCCTCTGGTCTCTGCAGAGAGATGAATAGGTTCTGAATCCAAGAAGCAGCAGCCTCTCTCTCCGTCCAAGCATGGCAACTTGGAGGGGAGATTGTCGTAAGGGGTCCACTTCCATCAGGGGCTTCTGTTGTCTCAACTTTTGTGTCCTGTTAGTGCTAGAAAGTTCCAATCTAACAATGCCTGCCCAGTGTCACAAACGAGCAGGTATATGAGTGGAGTCATCTCATTCTTATGGGAAACCAGAGAGACCATTTTCTCTATACCATTCTTATTGCCTTTGACATTGAAGGTCTTAGCTTTGTCAGACTGACACTGGAAGTGAACCTTCTACATCTTGTGAAGGGTGCATCTGTTGTATCTTCTTTTGGGATGCTCTTGGAGTCATGAGTCAAGGTTTACTAGTTTAAGTTGCCATTGGGATTAATGTAAATTGCTCTTGTCAGAGGCCCAATGATGAATCTTCTGAGATGGAAACATTTCTGTATTTGGAAAAAAAAAAAAAAACATTTAGAGCTCAAATTTTCAAAAACTATGCTATTGACACCTATGACAAGAGTAAAAGGAAGGAGAACACAAAGGAGTGTGGCAGCTAGCCTTAGAGACTCCCTTGCCAGGATGAATCTAGAAAGTCCTTTTTGTCTCCACTTGAAGATGATCCTACCAAATTTAAAGGAGAGTTAGAAAGATTAGCAGTCTTTCAAATCCCATTCTCAGGAATTTTGGCTGATAAGGAATGTTCTTCCCACCCAGGACTGTATGGAAGTTATCAGATAAGCCAAATGGCTGCAGGAGGAAAATTCCCTCACAGAGGAAACAGATGACTAGTATTTCTTTGGGGATATCCTAGGGTTGATGAAAAAATGGATCAGCTGGATGCCAATGCTGGGAGCCTGAGCAAAGTGTGGGTAGAGGCTTATCCCTCTATGGTGAATTGGTCCAAGGTTGAATTGTGCACTCAGTAAAAGAACATTAAAAGGGCTTTGTTGAACACTATGCAAAGGCATACTGCATTAGACCCCGATGCCCCAGAACCAGAACTTGTTAAATTTCCATTTTAGTCACAAGTTTTGTCCTTGCTATAAAGAAGTAAACTGAAGATAATTTAGCTGGATGGGCGGTTAGTCCTTTGACATTATTCAGGCTGCAAAGCAATTATTTCAGAAATTAAAAGTAATTGTCTTGTCTTACCACTCATTACAAAATTAGTAATAAGGCTCTAGAAGCAAATCAAAGCCCACCTATTCTTTTACTAGTCCTGAACCCTCCTCTGTTTTTCTCAAAGCTTGTAGGTATTATAAAGGATCAGGATACTGGAAACAGAATTATCATGCACTTTAAAAATAGAAGGAAAATTTAAATACAAATTACTCTAGATATTGGATAATAAGCAAATATACTGTCTTGCCTTCCCCCCCCCACCCCCCAAAAAAAATTCAGGAGAAAGCCTGGATATTTTGTGCCTTTTGGCGTGGATTTTCTACCCCATCCTCTTTAGGACTTAGAGGTAGCTCTTTTAAATGCAAACTTTAGGGGAACAGATCTCATCAAAGAAAAAAAAAAAAAAAAAAGGACTGTGTGGAATTGAGCTAATGAAAAATCGTGTCTGTTACTTATAAACCAGTGAGTTTTGTAGCATACTCCCTGATTCATGGCTGAAATTTTAGAATGGCAGTTCTAATGTGTCTGTATGTGTATTTGTGTCTCTATACGTAGGTTTTGAATCTGTGATACTTTCCTCTGGAGGGTAGTGCCATAATTAATTTGTAAAAGAGCTATATTTAGTTGGCTTAAAAATAAGTACTTATTTAGAAAATATAGAAATAACCCAAACTATAGAAAATATTTGAGTTATTTTCCATATTTCCAAAATATTTTTTAAAATGTTTTCCAAGTTAACATGATCGGAGATAATCTTTGGTAAATAAAATTTGTTGCTTTAATTAAAACAGGCACATCTTCCTAGTTATTGGTAATAAATATAAGGCATACATATAACTTACTCTATCTGAGTTTTCTAGTCAAATAAGTTCATATTATCTCTGTTAGGAAATGTGGCACCAAGAAAAGTAGACTGACTTGGTGCCAGGCTGACTTTAATGTCTCCTGGTTTTGTGAGTAGTTTAAATTAATTATTGGAAGCAAATGGTTTAGATAAAGTGGTACAGGAGTTTCTGTGTAAACGCTGAACAATGATTGTTTTACAGCATGTGTCCTTAAAAATCGTTTTTCAGGGTAATCTGGGTGGCTCAGTCAGGCATCTGACTCTTGATCTGGACTCAGGTCATGATCTCACAGTTCGTGATATCGAGCCTTGAGTTGTCTGTGCTGTCGGAGCAGAGCCTCTCTCTGGGCCTCCCATTACTATGTTGAGTAACAGTGAGAGTGGACAACCTTCTCTTGTGCCTGATCTCAGAGCAAGAGCTCACAGGTTTCCACCACGGAGTAGGATGCTAGCTGTGGGTCTGTCACAAGTTATGTTCCTTCATGTGGGTATATTATTTTTTGCATTATTTGGAGTCATATGATTTTTTTATACTTCGTTTTGTTACATTAATTGATTTGCAGATCCTTGGCATCCCCAGAATAAATCATGCGTGACCGTGGTGAATGATCCATTTATTGAATATGGTTTGTTAATATTTTGTTAAGGACGTTTGCATCTACATCTGTTGGGAATATTGGCCTGTTGTCATCTTCTTGATGTAGTTTACTTACCTGGTTTTGGTAGCAGGGCAAGGCTGGCCTTGCAGAATGTATTTGGAAGCTTTTTCATCATCTTCTTCTTCTTCTTCTTCTTTTTTTTTTTTTTTGCTAGTTTGAGGGAAATAGGTATTAACTTTTCCTTAAATGTGTGGTGGAATTTGTCTGTGAAGCCATCTGGTCCCAGACTTTTATTTGTTCGGAGTTTTTGTTTTTCTGCTTTAACCTCATTATTAGTAATTGGTCTGTTCAGATTTTCTATAACTCATTTTTGGAACATTGTGTGGTTCTAGGAATGTATCCATTTTTCCTAGGTTGTGATAGTTTGTGTGTGTAATTCTATGTATTTCTGTGGTGTCAGCTGTTATTTCTCCAATTTCTTATTTGGGGTCTTCTTTCTTGATGGGCCTAACCCAAAGTTCTTAAGTTTTATTTCAGGGAGTTCATCCACTCTTCATTCCAGTCACATAACTGTCTTTATGATGATGCCTTTGAAGTCATTACATAGATTGCTTATCTCCCTTCAGTTCTTTTTCTCAGGTTGTGTTCCCTTGTCTCATTTTGTTTGACCTTCTGTGTTTGCTTTTGGGAGTTAGGTTTAAGAAAAATTGCTGTATTGCCTTTTTTCCTCAAACTATTCCAAAAACTAAAAAAGGAAAGAAAATTTCCACAGTCATTCAATGAGACCAAAACAACTACAGGCTGAGATCAAAAATCCTCAACAAAATGTTAGCAAACCAAATATAACAGCATATTAAAAATTTTTTCACCATGATTAAGGGTGTGAATCAGTATGATATATCATATTAAGAAGAAGGATAAAAACCATACAATCTCAAAAGCTGCATAAAAAAACATTTAAGAAAATACAACATCTGTTCATGATAAACACGCTCAACAAAGTGGGTTTAGAGAGAACACACCTCAACATAATAAAGGCCTTATATGAAAAACCAACAGTGAACATCACACTCAATGGTGAAAACCTGAAAGCTTTACCTCTAGGGTCAGAAAAAAGACAAAGATGCCCACTCTCACAACTTTTATTTAAACAGAGTACTTGAAGTCCCAGCTACACTCATCAGACAAGAAATAATAGGCATCCAAATCAATAAGAAAGAAGTAAAACTATCACTATTAGCAATGGCATGATACTGAGTATATACAGAAAACCCTGAAGACTCCACCAAAAACCTATTAGAACTGATGAATGAATCCAGAAAAGTTGTAGGGTACCTATTGTTTGTATACCTAATAATGAAGTAGAAAATAAGAAAATAGTCCTATTTATAATTCCAACCAAAGAAATAAAATTTCTAGGGAATAAACTTAACCATAGAGGTAAAAGACTTAACACTTTGAAAACTGTAAGACAGTGATGGAAGAATTAATATTAAAATGTCAATACTACCCAATTTATAGATTCAGTGCAATCTCTATCAAAATACCAACAGCATTTTTCACAGAACTACAACAAATAATCCAAAAATTTGTATGGAATCACAAAAGACTTTGACTAGCCAAGGCAATCTTGAGGGGAAAAAAAAAAACTAGAGGTACCACAATCCCAAATTTCAAGATACACTATGAAGTTCTAATCAAACAAAATAGTATTGTACTGGCATAATAATCAACATACAGATCTATGGAGCAGAATAGAGTGCAAATAGTGAACAAACTCATGCCTATGTGGTCAATCTGTGACAAGGGATACAAAGGGGAAAAAGTTTTTTTCAAAAAATGGTACTGGGAAAACTGAACGGCTACACACAAGTGAATAAAGCTGGCCAACTTTCTTATGCTATATACGAAAATAAACTCGAAACTGATTAAATACCTCAATGTGGGACCTTATAACAATGAAGCCCGAAAAAGGAAACAGGTACTGATCTCTTAGATTTATGACTATGTCTCCAGACAAGGCAAACAAAATTAAAACCAAACTATTGGGACCACAGCAAAGAAAACCATCAATAAATGAAAAGGCAACATACTGAATGGGAGAAAATATTTGCAAATTATATTCCAATAAGGGGTTAATATCCACAATATATAAAGAGCTTGTACAAGTCAACACCAAAAAAAAAAATAGATTAAAAAAAGAGATACAGGTGGCCAACAGATACATAAAAGAAAAAGCAGAAAATGCAAAGCAAAACCACAATGAGGTATCATGTGACAGAAATCAGAAAGGTTTTGTCCTTTTGATACTAACCAAAGTGTTGGTGAGGATGTGATTAAATGGGAAACCTCATGAACTATAGGTACAACCACTGTGGAAAACACTGTGGAGTTTCCTCCAAAAATTAAAAAGATAAATACATTATGATCCAATAATTTCACTACTGGGTATTCATCCCCAATACCAAAAACACTCAACAAAATATATATACCTTGACATTCATCCCAACCTTATTTATGATAGCTAAGACACAAAAGCAACTCAAGTGTCCATTTATAGACAAATGGACAAAGTATTACAAAACAAACAGGTGGGTCCCAGAGGAAAGGTGGGTGGTGGGGTCGTGAATGAAGTAAAGGGTATTCAGAGATACAAATTATAAAATCAGTTATGAAGAAAAAAGCATAGCATAGGGAATATAGTCAATCATACAGTATGTATGGTTACCGAAAGTAGCTACATTTGTGGTAAGTATAACATATAGACCTGATGAGTCAATATGTTGTACAGCTGAAACAAATAGAACATTGTATGAAAACTATACTTTAATAAAAAGTTTCAGTGAGATTCCTTATGAAAAGTTCCAGTAAAGTATATTTAAAAAGATCCAATATGGTCAATAGCTATATTCTTATTCCACTTAATCAGACCAAATTTATTCTAACTAGACAATTTGCAAAAAATAATTTTTTACTGTGATTATTTTTAGTAGAGATCTGAGTGATCATAGAGTAATTATGTGTGCACCTTTGTAAAGAACTGGATTCTAGTGCTTCTTGTTTTTGAGGTTTTATTTTCTGCTGATGGACTGGATCCTGAATTCTTCTAGCTTCTTCAAAATCTGGCTACGAATTTCCAAACTGCAGTTTGCTATTTTCTCTCACCCTGTGACTGGTGTGGTTTTTGTTCTTAGTCATTTTTTCCTGATGCCTGCAAACTGAAGGGGAACAACTTGATGCAAACATCAGAGAAATGAGCACAGCATTGCTTGTATATACAATCCTCATGCCTATTGCTGTGGGGGCCACTCACAGAGTTTACCTGAACCCACGAAGACATTCAAACAGCCAAAGATGCTTTGAGCCAGGCATTTAGAAATCTTCTGGACTGGCTGCCCTCAGGACTCAGACTAGTTGTATAGTCTGCTCCAACAATTTACCTTCATTTTTCTTGTTTCTATTGCAATGCCTTGTATTAAATACATGACTACTCATACCATAAAGGCCTAAATCTGAAAGCCCATATGCAAGGATACTACTGTTTAACTAGATTGACCTCAGGACGAAGACACTGGTTTGCTGAGATCAGAAGAAATCTATCAACTCTGTATGGATCGTGAATCCTCTTCAAATTTCAAAGGTGGGACTGAAGGGGAGCCAAATATATCATCTAAAAATATGCCCATGGGGCATAAGGATTATTTTGAGCTGATAATTACAATATAACAGACATAGGAAAGGCTCTGAAAACAAAGTAGAAATCATCTCTAGAAATCCTCACCACTGAAGAAGGCAAGGACTGAAATCTGCATGACAGCCATATTCTTACTTAATGTGTTTTACCTGATACCCGCCCCAAACTGGCTCCCCCCAACTTCTTTTGTCTTTAGTTGATGGTATTTAAGGTGGTAGCTTGGGCCATTTCAGGGAGGTACTTGGTTTTCCTGGGTGTCTCATACACATACAGGACATATGCATGTTATTAAACTTCTGTTTTTCTCTTATTAATCATTTTTTTTTAATTAGAGGGAGGTCTCAGCAAAAAATTTAGGGTAACGGGAACATTTTTCCTCTCCCACAATATTACAATCTTGGGACCTGGAACTTTGCTGTTAGGGCCTTTGACTGATGGGACAGTAAGTAAAACAGATAATCCTCCAAAAAGTCACTACTGATTTTTAGTCACATTTAAAAAAAATATCTTCACAGCAACAGCTAGACTGGAATTGGATTCAACAAGGGGCTATCTAGCCTAGCCAAGCTGACACAGAAAGTTAACCGTCAAACACTATATTTTGATTTTAGTGAAAGTAACTTTCAACATTGTTCAAATCAATATGCAAGTCTCTTCACAAATTTTAACAGCTGTCTAAAATTATCTAATAGCTTATATTAATTTTTCTACCTATTTCCAACCATTTTTCTGTCTAGTACTCTGCCTGTATTAACTATTATTGAATATGTAATTAAACATTCAAATTAAATGTGTAACAATCAACACATATGGCTAGATGAGTTAAAAATACATTGTAGTCAATCCTCTTAGGAATACACTGATGAAAATATTATTTTACAAGAGGGAAACAAGCTTAGAATGGTGTAGTAATTTGCCTCTAATAAATCAACCAGTCAGTAGATGAGCACCATCTAAATGCAAGCTTGTCAAATTCCAAAGCCCTTAGTCTTTCCATTAGCTTATTTCATGCTCTTTCAGAACTCTCTTTTTAAGTCTTCCCTAATTCTGCAGCAATGTGGTTGCTGTCTACTTATAGGAGTTCTCTGCAAGATTATTTTCCATAAGACTAAAACTTTATTATAAATATACTTCTGGAAATAAGCACCAAACCTAAACCAAACACATGCAAAAAAGGGAATAAGAGAAAAATCCCTATAAACATAATTTCACTGAAACTAGGACTATATAGGCAGCAGAGAAAGCAGTCAATTACACAAAATAGAAGAAGTGATGAAGCACAGTCGTGCCCAAGGACCAAGCAACAATATTTTCCTTTTGGAAAGAGATTGCTTTGAACTACAAATGCCATGTTTTCCATTTGTCTACATGGACTCAAGGAATCACACAGACAAGCCATACCGGTGGGAAGCAGTCTGAATCTTTGACAGCAGAGCAGAAAAAAGGTGCTTAGTTGTGTTGTTTCTGGCAGCCTCCCTGCCATCTCCCCACACTCCAGGAGACTTCGGTAAACAATAATTAAAAGAAGTCTGACACAGCATCAGCAGCGATACTGTGTAAAAATATGCACAAGACCATCATACTAAGATAAACGAAGAATATTAACCAGAAAAACATCGCTATGGATCAACTAAAAATCAAAACCAGATACCACAGGAAATTCTAAAGTTCAGACAAGTCCAATTAATGCAATCAATAATTGATCATAAAAAGGGTACTCCCATAGCACCCCCCAAAATCCCTCAAAAACACAAACAATAGCAGTAACTCTTACCAGTAAAACATCAATATAGCCCAATTTTTAAAGAAACAATTGTTCAAAAAAAGGTAAAATATCTGCAACTCACACCATAAAAAAGTAACCACTCTCCCTAATAAACAGTTTCTGAAAATCTAGATGAAAAAGAAAATTATGGAAAATTAAAACTGTCTGAACATATATTAAAAGTCATTTGACTGAAATTTGATTTCGCATGTTAAAACCACATTGAACTTGGTAGACCTCATTGGCCTTCTTAATGAATCATGCCGCCATGTAGTAATGTTCTGCCAATATTCACTGTGATCTCTTTACCTTTTCTGTGCACACCAACTCCAGGACTGCTTCCCCTCCCTGTAGCCAATACCGGCATCTCCTGTGTGGCATGCTGCGCTTGGCCTGCTGGAACTGTTGTGCCTCAAATGGGGGAAATCCAGAAGTGCCTATAAATATAAATTCCCTCCACTCCAGCTTCATTGTGACTGGATCAGAACACCAGGGCTGCATCCTCCCCTAAAGCAACTGAGGTAATATTCTCCTCCACTGGCCTTACTTGCCATCCATTAGATCCTGTCCCACCTTCCTACTCCTTTACTGGCTTTCCTGGATAATACATACAATTGAATGATTTTCACATGAACACCTGTCTCAGGTTTTATTTCCTCAGGATCCAACTGAAGATGTCATCCCAGCTTTATCTGAGAGGATTTCATGGATCCTCCAGTAAGTCAAAAAAGATGGACATGGGCAGACCATTGAGGCTAGGACATAAAGGAGAAAAATTTTGAAGTATAGAAACATATATACTTATTTTATATATTTGACCATCTTTCTGGCATATAGCAATTTGACGAAAAGCAAATATACCAGAAGCCGTCCAGGTTTTTGAAGGTGTTTTACTGTTAAAGGAACACTAGTCTGACCTTCAAAGCCTGTGGCTACTTAATACCTCAAGCAACCCCAGGACTGCATGGTCCTCCAGAGGGGAATTCTACCCAACGCCCATTTCAGACGTGCACATTATGGCTAAAATACCAGGGAAAAGTTCCAAGAGGAAAATCCCTGAACTTCACATAGAAGAAAATAGATCCCCAAGTAACAACTACTGGATATGCTAAACTAGAAACTTAACTCTTAGGAAGACGGAGAATGTTGCTAGTCCTTGCCTAGCAAGATTTAATAACTGTTACGAAGAATACCTACTTTGTGTTCCCAATTCCATGCCTTCTGTTGTAGATATTCTGTGCTCATTCCATTCTCCATCATTCTATGTTGGGAATAGTAGGGGTTGAGATAGAAGTAAAACACGTTTTAGTTTTTAGATCGTAAAACAAAGATTGGACACACACATAACAGAAGAAAAGGATTTCATCCAGCCTAAGGACCTTGGACTTTGCAATAAAAGCAATAATGACCTTTGGGGAGGATTAAGTAATAAGTATAGGAAGAGTGGACTATGGAAGGCAGAACTCGTTGCCCATGTATATCCATTCTTCTAGTTTTAGTACTAGAACCCCTAAATTTTACATGTGATGTGGATTTAGCATGGCCTGCCAGCTAAAGACACTTTTCAACCTTTACACATAGATGTGGCAATGTAAGTGAGTCCTACCTAAAGGTAGATGAAGAGAAATGAGTTCAACATTCAGTTTATGCTCTTACGGAAAACGGGTGTGTATGCTCTTACGGAAAACGGCTGTGTCTTCCCTTGTGCATGTGCAATGCGCTCCTGCCTAGGAGAGCTGAATAGCGTGACCACGTCAAACCTCGACTATTTAAGATTGGAAATGTTACAGGAAAGGGAAACTAGTCTCTCTCTTTAAACCACTTTTGTGTGGGCCTTTGAGTTTGCTGCTTAGCTAATATCCTAAGGAATCCTAGGAAGAACAGATTTGCACAGAGTCATGAGTTTCAACTTTGAGAAACACAATGACCTGATTCACTTTTTCTTTAAAGGGGGGATTATTAGTTGTAAATGGATTTCTAATGCTCTAGGCTTCTTATTAGCCTCTTTGGACCTAAAAAGACAAAAAAAGACTTGCATCAGTTATTGGACAAGACTACTAAAGATAGACAACTCACTTATGATAAATTGTCATTAAGTTTTATAATGAAATATTTAAAATTTTTAATTTCTTTGTATTTTCAATGTTAACCACATCCTATAAAGGATGTTCTATTATTATTTCTATTTTACAGTTGAGGAAAGTAAAGTGAAGAGATCAGCAACAGTGGAGATGAGGTAGGACCCAAGCAATCTGAACCAATATTCTGGACTTGTAACCGTCACTCTCTACCCCTCTACTCTGTACAGCATAGTTCAAGGACTTGCCAGAAAAGCCTTATTTTCAGGAAGTAGACTGACGTATCTAAGACTATGTAATAGATGCTAAGGAAAATTATTAAAAGACATCTCAAAATCCAGGCTTGGGACCTAAGGATATAAATATCTACATTTGTTTGGAAAACAACATGTTTACAATGAATTAAAGAGGATGGGTGTGGAAATAATTTTTTGTTACACTGAATTTAAGGATTACCTTATGTGGCTTCTGTTCTGAAAAGGTTGTAAACAGGATCAGAAGACCTTTATTAAAAAACAAAACAGTGTTCCATTTGGTTCTACCATTTCTCAGAAAGCAAATTATCCCCATATTATGATTTTCTCTGAAAATGGAGCCTCTCCAGTCTCCTAGAGGGACTCACTTCCACTCTGTGGCACAGCCCACCATCTCAAGAACAGAACACTGATTTAACCTACTCAGAAGTAAGTAAAAAAAAAAAAAAAAAAAGTGTATAAAATTGAGTGGGCCAGTAGGTCTTAAAAGCCAGTAATGACCCAGTTTACAATCAATGAGAGTACTGAGAAAGGAGACCAGGAATCGTGAAAGAAGGTAAGTGAAGTACATGAAATTTGATTTAGCCTGGGAGAGGAAACATGAGTATTATTCCAAAAATGTTGTAAAGAGTAGCTGAAAAAAACCCCAAAGCTGAGGATAGGAGTAGACATTAAAAGCAAATGTCTTTCAGTGCATAAACTCCCTGAAATGTCAAATGGACATTAATTATCTGGAAGCCACTCTGATGATACCCTGTTGTTAATTCATTTGTCAGACAGCGGAAGTTAGCAAGTCCCAGAAGGAAGCCATCAAATGTGTAACAGACAGGGAGACTTGGCAGGCAGACAGGTAGACTTTGGCCAAGCCAATACTAAGCCACTTAAAGAAATGTAAAACTTAGACTCTCCTGAGTCAGTCCCAGAACTGTGGACCTGGCAGATTTAGGCCTGAAGGACAAAAATATATATTCAGTTCATACGTATGAATGTGACTCTTAGAAAGTGACCTCATTAAGTGCAGGTTTCTATGCTTGACAATGTTGCTCTTCCTCACCCACAACTTTTCATATAAAATAGTTAACGCTCTGTTTCCTGCTTACAATATACATCATAAAGAATTCTACCTTATATTGCATAAGATGGAAAAAAATACATCTATATGTAATTTTAGCTCTGAAGACCCTTACCTAAACAAAATACACCTGCAAAAGATGACTTAATTTCCTCAGTGGCTTGGGAAAGTAGATAGGGACTTGGAAATTTCAGGGGGTGAGATTTAGACAGTTCAGGGTGGGTCTAAGTTATTAACTCTGGGGAGCTGACTTCCTTTTCTCTGGTCTTTGCAGAAATCCAGATACATGTTAAATGGCAGTTACACAATTACCCATTTCACTGGAGACAGGGAAGGCTGAATTCAAGAAGGCTTTGATTTGAATATCTTTTGTTAAGGTAATAACCCAGAAATGATTTTGAGGGAGATGTCCTGAATACACCTTATCCAACAGAGAACTATGGAGATTAAGACTTCAGATGGGTAGTGTTCTCAGGTTGTTTCTGCAAGTAATTGAGCTGTGTGACCTAGAAAGTGACCTATGTATTCTGAACAATCCTCTTAGCTCTAAAATGAGTGAGAATGATGAGAGAGTCCCTGAAGTTACTTAGGAAACTAATACTATAATTTAATTCCTCAATGTCCTAAAGGAAGAGCACTGTGGAAAAGGATCTCTTAATCATCAAAGGAAAAATTAAGATACTGAATGTCTACTAATCTCCACAAGCACTCCTTCTCAAAGCATTGTAATTGTCCTCATCATAATTTTTTAACTTGCTTTTATTCTTAGGCAAGACATATTTAATCTCCATTCTTCAAATAATTATTTTTCTTACTGCAAACTTCATTTTGTCTCTATTCAACGACCTTCAAAAGTAAGTATCTCAACCTTTAGTCCATTTTTTGAACCAGGGTTTCGGAAAGGCCTTAGACCAATGCTGTTTAATGGAACCTGCTGAGAGGAGGGAAATATCCTAATTCTGTACTGTCCAGTACAGTGGCCACTGGTCAATGTAGTTCTTGAGGACTTGAAAGCTGCCTACTGCAAATAATCTACTAAATTTTTATTTCAATTTAAATGTAAATAGATGTGGCTACCTTACTAGACACGATAGCCTAACAGACCAGAAAACCTGCTAGTAGATACCAGACAAGATGTGAGTGACTACTTATCTCCCAGTTAGCTTAAGAATCTGTCCAAAGCATTGAAATAGATAGGAGATGTGTTCGAATCAAGAGAGTGTGTGGGGATTAGAAGTGCACGTTTCAGCCCAGAGTGTCTGGCAGAAACTGAATCTACTAATCAAAGAGGGGAATTTATGTAGAAGCTAGGGAATCTTGATGAATCAAAGGAAAAACTTAGTAACGAGGCCACAAAGGAACAGCATCCAGTGATGGTCCAGGGAAACAGGCACTGGGAGTAAACGGATAGTTTCTCCTGGAATGCTCCATTGGAATGAGAGCCTTCCAACTATGTTCCTTCTGGGACCTTGCTTCCCTAAATTCAAACTCCAGGTGTAGATGATCAGGGTTTGGATCCTTATTCACGGAAACGTCTGAATGAAAAATCCAGAGGGCTGCCAGCAGAAGAAAAGGACAACCACTGAGAGATGAGAGTCTTTATGAACTGGCAAAATGCTATGTTCTATAGTTACAGATTTGCCCCACTGCACGACCATGTCCACTATCTTGGCCTTTATGCTTAGTGTATATCAATGACCTAACAGGATAAATACTCCATATGTATCTTAACATATTTAGGATGAAAATATACGATCTTATTTAAGTCTAAAATAAATTTTTATGAGAAGGTATTTTGTTTTCTATTTTTCCATTTTTCCATAAGCAAACTGCATCTAAAGCTTGAAATTGTTTCTGTAATTTTGATTGGACAGCACTGGTCTTGGAGGGTCAAATGACTTGCGCAAGTGCTCACAGTTACACTATAAGGCAAGGTAGGAATTAAGCCTGGTTTCTCGTGCTCTCCCCCAACTCTATGACTAGTCTTATAGCTAGGTCTTTGACAGTATGTTTATTCCTTTTTTTTTTTCTGATAGTATTCCATATGACACCTTTCTGTTCCTTTAAAAAGTATTATACCTCAGAGTTACATAAACTTCCTTACCTTTAAGAAAAAATTTTTTTGATGTTTGTTTATTTTTGAGAGGGGCAGAGACAGAGAGGGAGGCACAGAATCCAAAGCAGGCTAGAGGCTTGGAGCTGTCAGCACAGAGCCTGATGTGGGGCTCAAACTCACAAAGTGTTAGAACATGACCTGAGCCAAAGGAGGATGCTTAACTGACTGAGCCACCCAGGTGCCCCAATTCTTTCAGTTATTTAAGAAACCAGAGTTCAGTAAAAAGCCCTGGGCAAAGGGATATTATGGCAATCCATTCTCTTCTCAAATGCATAGGGGATAAGCATCAAAGGACATGTGACTCTGAAATATCTATAGACAAATTTTAATTGTTGTCCCCAGAACATTAGATATTGCATCATTCCAAACTCCTTACACCTTGAAGGGTCCTTGATTATAGTAGCTCACAGTAGCTGTTGGGGTTTACATCTATTAATATTAAAAATAAACCTTCCTTTCTCCCCTCTATTCCTCTGCATTAGCACTTGAGAATCTTTAGAGGTAATTCGCTTTTCTTGGACTTGGTAGTAGACGGATTCCTACTTCAGCCTGTGACCGGCCCTCCAGGTGGCCGCTCACGAAGCAGTCAGCAGATAGATAGATCAATCTAAGAGCTAGCAACTCAGCTTCCCTTAAGAGACAGCATCATGGAAGTGACTAGGGAGGATTTAGTGACTCCTCCATCCTGAGACCTGAAGAACCCTCCCTACAGAGAGGATAAAAGATAACCAGAGATTTCTAATATGCAAACCCACTAACACAACCAGACGAATGATGAGTGATACTGGTCCTGTCATTTCATCATCTTTTACTGGGCAATCGTCAATCTAGTTCCACTTTGAGTAAAGTGAGGGGATTAGCCTACACACTTCATGAAGCTATTATGTATATACCCAAACCAGTCTACCTCATGAAGAATAATTTTTAAAATGTGATGTATCTTTCAGTAAGTATTTAACCATATACACTTACGTTGTCAAGAAGATATGAAACTTCTCTGAAACTTAGTGGTGCAAAACCCAAATCTAAAGACATAAACATGTAGCCTCACAATTCTCCCAGAAGCATCACATCAAGCCAATTATATATACTTGGGCCTCAAGAAAAGCCAGATCCTCAGAGGACATTTATGAATAGTGTCTGTTCCCACCTGAATATAGTCAGCCAGGACTTGTAGGTTATTAGGTCACCACTCTACACTTTCCTTAACCTCCTATTAAAAGGGAAAAAAAGAATCTAAATCAATTATCCTTATTCTGATAAATTTTTAAATAGCAGATCAGATCTTGAAGAGGAACAGAGCTGTTCGTGAAACTGTGTTGTCTTGGAGCTTCTCCTCTTCATCTCTAAAGCAGGAGTGATCCTACACATTCCTGAGCCAGGTAGGAGAAGTATAAAAAATGATACATAATTTTTTTGAAAATATTTGAAATGATGTAGTTGCATCCAATAAATGTTAATTTAAAAAACCATATGTTTTAGTCATATGTGGAACAGAAGAAACTTAACAGAGGACCATGGAGGAGGGGAAGGGGAAAAAAAACAGGGAGAAAGACAAACCACAAGAGACTCTTAAATACTGAGAACACAATGAGGGTTGATGGGGGGGGGCACTTGTTGGGATGAGCACTGGGCGTTATATGGAAACCAACTTGACAATAAACTATATTTAAAAAAAATGTATCCAACTCCTCCATCCAGGCTTTTACTTCCTCTTTCCTCTAATGTCAAGAGAAAACTGCAGTCCCAGAGAAAGAAGACCCCCTGATACAAATTTATCATGTAAACTAGTATTTTAAATGTATTTCATCATTTGCAGGCATTTTTCAGAAAATGTTTTAGCGGTACATTCCTGAAGCTCTAATTGAGTAATGTTCACTAAGAATTTATTATATTCCAATTACTCTTGATGTTACTCATGTAATATTCACAATAGCTCTGTGGAAAAGGTTATTTTTTTAAAGATTTTTACATTTTATTATTCTATAAAGACACTGAACCTCAAAGGAGTAAAATATCTTCCAAGGTTGTGAAACTACTTAACACTAGAGCTGAGATTTTAACATCTGTTAACTGTCTCAAAGGTCTATCCAATTTCTTTCTACTATACTATGCTGGAGTTTTCCAAACTCCATGTATACAGAGTTCTATATTATATACACAATATAGCAATGCATTTAACCCCTCAAATATATTTACTAGTTATCCTTACTTTTTAAATCTCTAAAAACATGAAGTAAGTAATATCCCTAGTGGCTACTTACTTCCAGCATCTTTCTTGCTTCAGATTCATTATTTATAGCATTGATAGAAGTTGAAAGAAGAAAGAGAGAGAGGTGGCAGGGGGAAATCTCAGGATACCTAATCCATTTGGCTCTCACTTCCTCAAATAAGAAACCAGTGCTCATAATGTACAACACTGTGAGTATAAAGACACCGGCTTTATAGTTAACTTGACTCCTGGAAAAGTTGCTGAGTCTTTGCCTCAGAGAAAGTGCACAAGAGGCGATGCGAAATCTAGAACAGCCACAAGGGCATCACCTGCTTCTACTATAAAAGGCAGAATGATCTCAAAGATAAAGTTATTGCAGGATGCATGGAGCTGTTTTAGTACAAAGTGTACTAATGTCCTACGTGACATAGGAGCACTCTGACCAAGTAAATGTGCAAGAACAAGTATGATGTTCCAGCAAATTACTAGCATAAAATGTAATTCCACTGGTGGAAACTGACCATTTAAAACCTGAGATTAAATTGATAAATGGGACTAGAGTTTTGAAAAACAAAGAATTTACTTGCAACTTAAAGTAAGATTTACTGGGGCGCCTGGGTGGCCTGGTCAGTGAAGTGTCTTGGCTCAGGTCATGATCTCTCAGCTGGTAGGTTGGAGCCCCGCGTCGGGCTCTGTGCTGACCGCTCAGAGCCTGGAGCCTGCTTCGGATTCTGTGTCTCCCTCTCGCTCTGACCCTTCCCTGTTCACACTCTGTCTCTCTATCCAAAATAAATAAGATTTACTGAATTTACAGAAGTATCACTTTTTTATTGGAAATTTTTTATTTGCCATTGCTCCCTTGGTCCTTTTTAGGTTTTTTTAACATATGTGTTTATATTTTAAAATTAAATTTTGCAAATTATTTTCATAATTTGAGATATGGATATTTATACTCAAGGTTGTTGTAGGTTAGCAAACTGAGTAAAAAATTGAAAATCATTAACTTGCTGTTTTGGCTTCTGTAAATTGCTTTGCAAAGGTATCCCTCCGTTCACCGCTCTAACTACGTGGTGGCCGTTACGTGGCTCTCTGTTGAAATTATCAGAAGGTGCTGACCTCACCTGTAAATTTGCCTGCTTTCGCAACAGACAACTTAGGTCGGAAATTGCACTCCTATCCCCCTAATTTGAAGCTGACCTGACAAAGCACATGTGTGTGAGGTCATGTATTCACTATCTCACAGAACCCGGAGTGCCTGACTATAGTCGGTCATTCCAAGACCCTCTCTTAAGACAAAGAACTTTAAAACTCCTAGGGTCCCTGCCAGAACTACTGTCTGTGTGTAAAAATGTGACTGGGTGTCCTGAAATGCTATAAACTTTAATTGGTTACCTAAATGATGATGTTTGCTGCCTTGCTAAAGTCAATACAAGCTCACTGCTACCTTTGTTCGGGGCCATTCTCTGCTCCTTAACACCAGGGAGATCAGGTTTGGCCCAGGCCATCAATAAAATCTTGCCTCGCTTCTATTCGGCGTTTGGTGGTCTTTATCATCACCCGGTTACAAGGTAAAATTATCTCATAGCGTCTGTTTGTTTTCATTACTTTGTTTTGTTAGCCTAGCAATGCATAGAGACCTGTGTGTCATACCAAATAGTGGCACCATCTAGTTGATACTGATCATAAGCATTAAAAAAAATTACAAAGAACGCCACAGTGTGCTTCAACATAAACGATAGAGACACACTTAGAAAATCAGATGGTCATGAGGTTAGCCTGTTACATAAAACTCTAAGTTGAGGGAGAAGAACAAGAGAAAGAACTAGATAGAACAAACAAGGAAGGAAGCTCAAATCTCAACAGTCAGAAACATACCTCACACACCAAGACTGACACTCCCTGCCTTCCAGGGCTAATGTCCACTGAAGGCAATGAGTCCGTCAGAGTTGCTCACATGGTTATTTACCCACTCAGGGGCATTTTGAGGCTCCAGCTACTTCTACGAGTAGACGCATAAGCAGCATTAAGTGAGTAATTTAAAGTATTCCTGACAGAAAGCTCAGGGTAGAGTTCTATGGGGATCTATTCTTCTCTGACAAGGTTCTGCTGCAGGGGGGGAGGCATAGAATTTCAATAAATAATTTACATTAATTCATGCGCATTACTCATTCGGCACAATCAAATCTAAGTCAGGCGGGGAATATCAGTGTTTATTGCCAAGACTGAATCTTTGCTGCAGTCCCATTACTTAAAACTGTTGCTCACACTTTGACTTTTTAAATAATATTTTGAAACCTCTCCTCAGAGAACAGCTCTTGCAATCACTTAAGCCACTTTCTAAAATAAAGTTTTGTGTTTTTGTGTCATTTTGTCTCTTAAGTTCCATTAGGTAAAATCTAACAGGTCAAAAACCACAATTTTTTTACATCATTAGTTTTTCTTCTTCCTTGGTTCACTGCCTTTTTAGCAAGTGGAAAATAGTTTTTGCATGGAGATCTTAACTGAATCCTCTCCATCCAAAAAATAAAGCCACTTACATGTTTACTGGTGTCCATTAAGAGATCTTGTTAAGATTTGTCCCTTTTATCTCAGCAAGATAGTCAATTCTGAGCATTTCACATGATAAGAGAAAACCTCCAAACAAGTTTTGGTGCTAAACTTAAAGGACTATTTAAAAATCCTCCCCCTGCCAAACCTTGTTCCAGATCTAATGTCATGCAACCTAAGGAGCCTTTGTTTCCTTTCTCCTTCCTCTGCACTTACCTCTAGCCCAGAAGGAAAGGGGTGTGGGCAGCCTGGGGAAGCCCTAGACACAAGAGGTGGTTTCTAAAAACTCTGAAAATTCTCAGAGCAAGTAAACCATTAGCCTTTGCAACATCCACAGATACCCTCAGGGTTTGAAAAGTCATTGGTAAAATAAGAGGGAGATGTAGCAGGCTGGTTACCAGGCAAGTAAACTAAAATATAACCACATCCACTGTGACTCCTAGGCCTTACTGGTCCAGAAGTTCAGGTAAGAACAGGTGGAAACGGTGTACCTGAGCAAAGATGGGCAGGCAGAGCTGATGGTCTGCAGTGCAAAGCCAACGTCTCTGTTCAGAAAGGTAACTTGGGATGGAGGTTGACTGGAATTAACCTTTAGAGCTGCTTCTCCCTCTGTGCCCAGGCACGGAAACTAATTTACAGTCCCACTCACTGCTGAAAACAGCCTTTAGCCTATCTGAGCAGAGTCTAATCACAGCACACACAACATGCATTGCTCTTCCAACAGCCCTTCTTACAGTGGTACTTAAATGGAGAACACAACGCATTGCCTTCCCTATCTGCATAAAAATGGTGGCCTCACCTGACAAGGGAATTAGTGCACATTCTTCATTGAGTTAGATTCTCAAATAAGATAAGCAGGGCCTGGGTCTTGCCCTGCCAGAACAAGGAAGCTGAGGGACCATCTATACTCCGTACCAAGCATCCAGTAAGCCTGACTAGAGAATCCAGGCAACTGTGGAGCCCATTCTACAGCTTCACTTGGATAAGAAACCAAGCCAGGGTTCATATCCAACTTCTCTCAGCCAGGAGCACAGCCCCCAGCTCTGACCTCAGAACTAGAACAGTTGCCACCCCCAAATAGACGCTAATAATAGGCCTACCTTCCCAAGGATATGAGCAATAGACACACCCAGAAACCTACCTGAGATGACTGATAAAGATCTATTCTGCCAAAGTCAACTTGTAAAGTCCAGAAGGGGAGCCTGGTTACTTAACTGCACAGATACCAATGTAAAGCATCAAAGATAATGAAAAATCAGGTAAAAATATTACTTCCAAGGAAAACTAATAGAGCTATAATAACTGAGCCTACACATCAGGCAATTAGAGAAGAAATTTAAAAATATATGGAAACAAATGAAAACAACAATCCAAACTCTCTGGGATGTAGCAAAGGCAGTCCTAAGAGGAAAGTACACTGCAATCCAGGCCTATTTGAAGAAACTAGAAAAAGCGCAAATTCAAAATCTAAGAGAGCACCTACTGGAACTAGAAGGGGATCCGCAAGAGCACCCCAAACCCAGCAGAACAAGAGAAATAATAAAGATCAGGGGAGAAATAAACAATACAGAATCCAAAAGAAAAAAAACTCAAAGAATTGAACAGACCAATGAAACCAAGAGTTGGTTTTTTGAAAAATTAAATTGATGAACTAGATTCTAGCCAGGCTCCTCAGAGACCAAAGAAAGAACACCGAAATAGACAAAATCACAAATGAAAATGGATCTATTACAACCAATCCCTCAGAAATACAAGCAATTATCAGAGCATACAATGAAAAATTATATGCCAACAAATTGAACAACCTAGAAGAAATGGACAAATTCCTAAACACACATGCACTACCAAAATTCAAATGGGAAGAGATAGAATTTCTGAACAGACTGATAACCAGTGAAGAAATCAATTCAGTTATCAAAAATCTCCCAAAGAATAACAGCCCAGGGCCAGATGGCTTCCCAGGGGATGTCTACCAACATTTAAAACAGAGTTAATACCCATTCTTCTCAAGCTATTCCAAAAAACAAATAGAATAAAACGCCCAGACTCATTCTATAAAGCCAGCATCACTTTGATTCCCAAACTGGAGAGACCCAATGAAAAAAGAACTACAAGCCAACATCCTTGATGAATATAGATGTAAAAATACTCAACAAGATACTAGCAAATCAAATTCAGCAGGACATGAAAAGAATTATCCACCATGATCAAGTGGGATTCATTCCTGGGTTATAGGGCTGGTTCAGTATTTGCAAATCCATCAATGTGATTCATCATGTTAACAAATGTAAAGATAAAAACCATAGGATCCTGTCGATAGATGCAGAAAAAGCATTTGACAAAATACAGCGCCCTTTCTTAATAAAAACCCTCGAGAAAGCTGCGATAGAAGGCACTTACTTAAACATTATTAAAGCAATTTATGAAAAGCCCACAGCTAGTATCATCCTCAATGGGGAAAAACTGAGAGCTTTCCCCTGAGATCAGGACACGACAGGGATGTCCACTCTCACCACTATTGTTTAACATAGTGCTGGAAGTCCTAGCATCAGCACTTAGACAACAAAAGGAAATAAAAGGCATCAGAATTGGCAAAGAAGCCGCCAAACTTTCGCTTTTGGCAGATGACATGATACTCTACATGGAAAACCTGACCACTCCACCAGAAGCCTTCCAGAACTGATCCATCAATTCAGTAAAATCACAGGGTACAAAATCAACATACAGAAATTGGTTGCATTTTTGGACACCAAAAATGAAGCAGCAAAAAGAGAAATCAAGAAACTGATCCCATTCACGATTACACGAAAAAACCTTTTTAAATACCGAGGAGTAAATCTAACCAAAGATGTAAAAGACTACAATGAAAACTATAGAAAACTTAGGACGGAGATCGAAGAAGACACAAGAAATAAACATTCCATGCTTGTGGATCGGAAGAATAAACATTGTTAAAATGTCACTATTACCCAAAGCAATCTACACATTCAATGCAATCCCAATCAAAATTACACCAGCATTCTTCTCAAAGCTAGAACAAACTATCCTAAAGTTTGTATGGAACCACAAAAGACCCCAAATAGCCAAAGTAATATTGAAGAAGAAAGCCAAAATGGAAGGTATCACAATCCCAGGCTTTAGCCTCTACTACAAAGCTGTAATCAAGACAATATGGTATTTGCTCAAAAACAGACACATAGACCAATGGAATAGAATAGAGAACCCAGAATTGGACCCACAAATGTATGGCCAACTAATCTTTGGCCAAGCAGGAAAGAGTATCCAATGGGAAAAGACAGCCTCTTTTATAGATGATGCTGGGAGAAATGGACAGCAACATGCAAAAGAATGAAAGTAGACACCATACACAAAAAATAAACTCAAAATGGATGAATTACCTGAATGTGAGACAGGAAACCATCAAAACCCTCGAGGAGAAAGCAGGAAACAGCTTCCTTGACCTCAACCACAGCAATTTCCTCCTCAACACATCCCCAAAGGCAAGGAAAATGAAAGCTAAAATGAACTATTGGGACCTCATCAAGATAAAAGCTTCTGCACTGCAAAGGAAACAATCAAAAAAACTAATAGGCAACCAACCAAATGGGAAAAGAATGTTGCTAATGACATATCAGATAAAGAGCTGGTATCCAAAATCTACAAAGAACTCACCAAACTCCACACCTGAAAAATAATCCAGTGAAGAAATGGGCAGAAGACCTGAACAGACACTTCTCCAAAGAGGACATTCAGGTGGCCAACAGACACATGAAATGATGTGCAGCATCACTCAGCATCAGGGAAATACAAATCAAAACCACACTGAGATACCACTTCACACTGGTCGGAGTGGCTAAAATGAACACATCAAGAGACTATAGATGCTGGCGAGGATGTGGAGAGATGGGCACCCTCCTACACTGGTGGTGGGAATGTAGACTGGTGCAACTGCTCTGGAAAACAGTGTGGAGGTTCCTCAAAAAACTATCTAGAGAAATTCCCTATGACCCAGCAATAGCACTGCTGGGGATTTACCCAAGGGATACAGAAGTGCTGATGCATAGGAGCACATGCACCCCAATGTTCATAGCTGCACTGTCAACAACAGCCAAATCATGGAAAGAGCCTAAATGTCCATCACCTGATGAATGGATCAAGAAGATGTGATATATACACAATGGAGTATTATATGACAATGAGAAAGAATGAAATCTGGCCATTTGTAGCAAAGTGGATGGACCTCGAAGGTGTCATGCTAAGTGAAATAAGTCAGGCAGAGAAGGACAGATACCATATGTTTGTACTCATAAATCCATAGGGAAGGGAAGAGGGAAAGAGAGTTAGGGAGAGAGAGAGACACAAATCATGAGAGACTATTGAATACTGAAAATGAACCGAGGGCGGGAGGGGGAGGGGAGGAGGGGGTGATGGCCATGGAGGGGGGGCATTTGTGGGGATAAGCACTGGGTGTTATATGTAAACCAATTTGACAATAAACTATTATAAAAAATAATAAAATAAACAAAAAAATTTTTAATAAAACAAAACTAATAGGCATCTGACAGAATGGGAAAAGATAGTGGCAAAAGGTGTATCAGATAAAGGGCTAGTATCCAAAATCTACAAGGAACTCAGCAAACGCCACACCAGAAAAATGAATAATCCAGTGAAGAAATGGGCAGAAGACTTGAACAGACACATCTCCAAAGAGGACATCCAGATGGCAAACAGGCACACGAAACAATGCTCAGTGTCACTCAGCATCAGGGAAATACAAATCAAAACCACACTGAGACACCACGTCACACCGGTCAGAGTGGCTAAAATGAACAAATCAAGAAACTATAGATGCTGGCGAGGGGGTGGAGAGACAGGCACCCTCCTACACTGTTGGTGGCAATGTAAACTGGTGCAGCCGCTCTGGAAAACAGTGTGGAGGTTTCTCAAAAAATTAACAGTAGAACTCCCCTATGACCCAGCAATAGCACTGCTGGGGATTTACCCAAGGGATACAGAAGTGCTGATGCATAGGGGCACATGTACCCCAATGTTCATAGCGGCACTGTCAACAATAGCCAATCACAGAAAGAGCCTAAATGTCCAACTGATGAATAGATCAAGAAGATATGGCTTATATATACAATGGAATACTACATGGCAATGAGAAAGAATGAAACAATTAAAAGAATAGAAACCACAAAAAAGTCCTGATTTATATAATACAGTAAATGAACTGAAGAATTAGAGTTTCAAAAGCAAACTAGATAATGCAGAAGAAAGAATCAGCAAACTGGAGCATAAATCATTTGAAATTATCTAGTCAGAAGAGGTCAAAATCAAAGACAACGAATCTTGAAAGCAGCAAGAGAAAAACTACATGTTAAGAAAAACCCCATAATTTAGTTGACAGATTTCTCACCAGAAACATTTCAGGCCAGAACAGAATGGGTTGACGTAGCCAAAATACTGGGGAAAAAAAAAAAAAAAACCCAAAACTGTCAACTAAATTCTATACTTGGTGAAACTGTTCTTCAGAAATGACAGCAGGATAAAGACTTCCTGAAAAAATCAAGAGCTGAGAGAATTCATTACCACTAGACATGCCTTATAAGAAATGCTAAAGGGAATTCTTTAAGTTAAAGTAAAAGGACAGGGGTAATTAACATCATAAAAACATGAAAAATGTATCTTTAATAAAACTCATTGGTAATGGTAAATTGTTAAAATTAAATTCTGTAATATGGTGGTGCATAATTCACTTACAACTCTAGTTTAAAGTTAAGATAAATGTATTAACCATAACTAAAATAATCTTATTAATTGCACAATATAAAATATGTAAATTGTAACAACAAAGACCTGAAATGTGAAGTGGAGAAATACACTATCCACACATAGATATTGTGGAGAAATACAAATATAAAGCTTAGAAATTCTATTGAAGTTGTTTTTTAAAATAGGATGTTATAATTGTAAGATAATTTATGTAAGCTTCATAGCACAAGGGAAAATCCTAAGCAATTACACAAAAGAACATGATGAAGAAGTCAATGCCTACTGATAGGCATCAAAACAAAGACAACAAGTAATAAGGAACCATGGATCTACAAAACATCCAGAAATCAATTAACTAACATAATGACAATAATAAGGCCTTTTCTATCACTAATTACTTTAAATATCAATGTATTAAATTATTAATCAAAAGATACAGCATGACTGAATGAATAAAATAAATAAAAAGATCCAACACTATATACTATATAGGAAACTAACTTAGCCTTAAAGATACACTTAAAGAACTGCAAAGAGATATTTCAAACAAATGAAAGCAACAACAAAAAGCAGAAGTAGCTATACTTCCATCAGACAAAATGGAACTTAAGGTTAAAAATGGAAAAAATAGGCAACCATATTATATGACAAAAAATTAATCATTTATGAATATATAAAAATTATAAATATCTATGAGTCCAACATCAGAGGTCCTAAATACCTAAATATATAGAGCCAAATGAACAAAGCTAAAAAGCAAAAAGCTAGAACAACAGTATGAGTTGGGACTTTACTACACCACTCTCAACAGATAGCCCATCTGAATAGAGAAGCAGTAAGCAAAGAGTAGATTTCAACACTATAGACCAAATGGAACTAATAAATAAATACAGAACATTTTATCTGACAAATGGTAGGATACAGAGTCTTCTTAAATCCACATGAAACTTTTTAAGTAATCAACCATATGTCAGACTCCAAAACAGTTCTTAGCAAATATAAGAAGACTGAAATATCAAGTAAATGTCTCTGACTACAATGGATGACATCAATAACAAGAGGAAAACTGGAAAATTCATGAACCCATGGAAACCAAACAACACTCTCCTGAATAGCAAATGAATCAAGAACAAACTAAAGGGGAAACATGTTTCTTGAGACAAATGAAAATAGAAACACAATATACACAAACTCCTGGTATACAGCAAAAGCAGTTCTAAGACAGATGTTCATAGTAATAATCACCTACATTAGAAACAAGAAATATCCCATGTAACTTAACTCCAAACATTAAGCAACTAGAAAAAGAAGAAATCGAGTCCAACATTAGCAAAATGAAGTAAATAAATATTAGAACATAAATTACTCAAATATAGGAAAGGAAAATAATAGAAAAGATTAACCATGCCAAGAGTTGGTTTACTTTAACAAACCATTAGCTGTACTAATGAAGAGGGAAAAAAAAGTATCTAAATCAACAAATTATAAATGAAAAAAGACATTAAAAATAATACCACAGAAATACAGAGGATCATAAGAAGTTACTATGAGCAACTATACAACAACTGGGCAACCAAGAGGAAATGGAAATGTTCTTGGAAATATACAAACCAGAAGATGAATCATGAAGAAATGATCCATGATTGAGACCTATTTAGACCTATTACACATAAGGAAATTGAATCTGTAATAAAAAGTCTCCCCCAATGAAGAAATACCCAACACCAGATGGCTTTACTGGTGAATTGTGCCAAACATTTAAAGATGTAACAGCAATTATTCTCAAATTTCTTTTAAGTTTATTTATTTAGAGTGGAAGGGGGAAGGAACGGAAGAAAGGAGAGAGAGAATCCCTCCGCACTGTCAGCACAGACATGCGGGGCTCAAACCCATGAACCAGGAGATCATGATCTGAGTCTAAATCAAAAGTCAGACACTCAACTGACTGAGCCACCTAGACACTCCTATGAAACTCTAAAAAAAGAATTCCAAAAGGGGAGAGCCAGCCCAAACTCATTTCATGAGACCAGCATTATCCTAATAACAAAGCCAGATGAGGACATTACTAGAAACTATAGGCTTCTATCTCTAAATATAGATACAAACATTCTCAACAAAATATTTATTAATAAAGTGAACTCAACGTGATTCAGCAAATTCAGAATGGTTTGAAGTATCATTTACCATTATCAAGTGGAATTTAACCCTGGGATGCAAGAAGAGTTCAACATACACAAATCAATTGAGGTGATATACATCCCATTAATAAAAGAAAAAATAGCATAATCACCCCCAAAGACACAGAAAAAATATTTGGAAAAATTCAAAATCTAGTCATAATAAAAGCCACTTAAATTAAGCATAGAAGAAACACACCTCAACATAAAGAAGGTAATCTATGACAAGCATACAGCTATCATCATACTCAGTGATAAAAGGTTGAAAGCTTTTCCTTCAATGTCAGGAACAAAAACAAAAAAAAAAGCCCACTCTCACTGCTCCTACTCAACACAGTACCTGAAGATCTAACACTATTATTAGTCGGGCAAGAAAAAGAAAGAAAAGGCATCAGAGTTGATATGATTTATATACATAGAAAGTCCAAAAGACTCAAGTTAAAAACTGTTAGAACTAATCAAAGTTAGTAAAATTGCAAGGTACAAAATGAACATACAGAATCAGTACTGTTGCTGTACACTAACAATGTTTTGAAAAAGGAAGTAACTGATCTCTTTTATAATGGCATCAAAAACAATAAAATACTTAGGAATAAGCTAGGCAAGGAGGTAAAAGAGCTCTACTCTAAAAAGTCTAAGACCCTGATGAAAGAAATCAAAGACAACACAAATAAATGGAAAGGTATTCCATAATCATGGATTAGAAAAATATTCTTTAAATGTCCATACTACCACTAGCCATCTAGAGAGTAGGTGGAATCCCTATCAAGATACCAATGACATTTATTTTTTTTAAAGTAGTTTACTGTCAAATTAGTTTCCATACAACATCCAGTGTTCTTCCCCACAAGTACCCTCCTCCATGACCATCACCCCCTTCCCCCCTCTCTCTCCCCCTTCAGCCCTGGGTTCATTTTCAGTATTCAATAGTCTCTCATGGTTTGTGTCCGTCTCTCTCCCCAGCTCTCTTTCCCCCTTCCCCTCCCTATGGTCCTCTGTTAGGTTTCTCCTGTTAGACCTATGAGTGCAAACATATGGTATCTGTCCTTCTCTGCCTGACTTATTTCGCTTAGCATGACACCCTCGAGGTCCATCCACTTTCCTACAAATGGCCAGATTTCATTCTTTCTCATTGCCATGTAATACTCCATTGTGTATATATATACCACATCTTCTTGATCCACTCATCAGGTGATGGACATTTAGGCTCTTTCCATGTTTTGGCTATTGTTGACAGTGCTGCTATGAACATTGGGGTACATGTGCTCTCAAATTCGTATGGAACCAATGACATTTTTCACAGAAACAGAAGAAACACTTCTAAAATTTATATGGAACCACAAAAGACACTGCATAGCAAAAGAAATCCTAAGAAAAAAGAACAAAGCACAAGACATCACATGTCTTCATTTCAAGCTGTAATATAAAGTTATCCTGGGGTGCCTCAGTTGATTGTCTGACTTCAGATCAGGTCATGATCTCAGGGGTCATGGGTTTGCACTGGGCTCTGGGCTGACAGTTCAAAGCCTGGAGCCTGCTTCAGAGTCTGACTCTGTCTCTCCCCTGCTCATGTGTGTGCTCATTTTCTCTCTCAAAAATAAACATTAAAACATTAAATTATTACACTTATTAAATTTTTTATTGTTTTATTTATTTTTGATACAGAGAGAGACAGAGCATGAGAGGGGGAAGGACAGAGAGAGAAGGAGACACAGAACTGAAAGCAGGTTCCAGGCTCTGAGCTAGCTGTCAGCACAGAGCCCGACGCAGGGCTCGAACTCACGAACGTGAGATCTGACCTGAGCCGAAGTTGGAGGCTCCAAATTACACCCATTAATATGACTCCTCCTTGAAAAGGACTTATGGCTGGCTGAGAACGAAGAGCACGAGAGAGCACGAGAGAGGGAGGGAGAGAGAGACATGGTAACAAAAGGAACCCCCACCTCCAATGCTGAGAATGGGGATGGGGAGGGATAGTACTGACGGACTTGGAACAGATCCTTCTGTCCTTGGGCACAGAAATGTTGCCATGGTTGAAAAGATTAACTAGTGAGAGGGTCTGGAAGATGGAAGAGGTAGGAGGACACTAACTTCACCTAATGCATGTTTACAACTATGGATCACTCACATCTGAGTATATAAACCAGAGAGCAATCTGAAGACTGACAGAACAAACTCCACAACTAAGTGCCGAGAAGAAGCCACATCAGAGAAGTTAGGACGGGCAGAAAGGACGGTAGGATGTTGCCTGCAGGAGGGAGGGAGCAGCGGGTGCTGAGAGGGGAAAGCACCAGGGAGCCCACACAGAGAGAACAAATCCCCAAAACTTCTGGCCCTGAAAATGAGGAGAAGGATTCTGTGAGTTTTGTAAAACCAGTGGAACTTGGAGCCTGGAGGTTTCAGGCCAGCTGACTCAGAACTGGGTGAGCCAGGAGGGCCAGTGAGAGCTGGGGAGGGGCAACACAGAAGCCATAGTTTGCACAGCATCTGGGGCAGAGGGGGAGGGAAATCTGTCTATACTGATTCCAGAGCCTATTGGAGAACTTCTAGAACAAAAGAACAGGCAGGTGCCATTTCCTCCCCCAACACCCTCCACCCAGCACAAACTTACAGCCACCTGCAGGAGGTGACTCTGAGCAGATATCTGCTGGCAGTGGGCCCCACCCACAAGTTCTCCTGAAGACAGACCTACTCAAACCTGTTGGCTTAGGCCCTGGGCTCTGCGAATTCTGTTAATGCCACACATGCTTCATCCAGCCCAACCCTTCCACACACACCATGCCCCTGGCAACCACCATGCCCTCAAGGATCCGGCATAAGACTACCCTTTCCAGATAGCCTGTACACAGACAGGGCGCACCCCTGGCTGCCGTGCCCCTGGCTGCCACCGTGCTTCAGGGAATCCAGCCTAGGACTAGTGGCTCAGTGCAAATTTTGCTAACCCTGCCAACGCATCCCCAAGCGCTTCTGTAGTGTCCCCTCAGAGCAGACCTGCCTAGGTTTCACTAACATCACAGACAGCAGACATAGCCACAGCCGGCATAGAGCTAGTTCAGACCTCTAGAATGAATGGAAAAGCTACTCAGACACAATAGCATGAGGCAAGCAAGACCAATAGGAGATTCCCCTCAAGTGTCAAGTGCTGGTGAATAGGGAACGTTGAACTGCAGGGCACGACAGGACCTCTTCCACGTAAAGCCACTACTTTCAAGAGCAGAAGATGTAGCTGACTTTCCTAAAACACAGAAACACAGAGGTAGCCAACATGAGGAGACAGAGAAATAGGCCCAAAATGAAAGAATAGGCCCAAATCAGAGCCCAATCTATCACACATCCTAAGTGTAACAGAAACAAGAAGCATGCCTGATTGAGAATTTAAAGTAATGATTATAAACATACTCAGTGGACTCCAGAAATGGGTGGAAGACAGCAGTGAGACACTGTCAAGGAGATAAAAAGTAACATCAGGGATGAAGAACTAAATAAAAGAAATTAAGAATACAGTCGATAAACTAAAGAGGAGCCTACAGGAAGCACAGGAACATTTCAGTGACCTGAACCAGAGAGGAATGCAAAGTAATCAAGCTGAACAGGTAAGAAATGAATAACGAACAGTGAAAACAGACTTAGAGAACTCAGTGACACCATGAAGCATAACAACATTTGCATTATATACAGATCCCAGAAAAGAACAGCAAGGAAGTGGGGGCAGAAAATGTATTGATGAAATAGTAGCTGAACATTTCCCCAGTCTGGCAAGGAAAACAAATCCAGATTCAAAAGGCATAGAGATCCCTCAAACAAATTCAACCCAAGGAGGTCTGAAACAAGACACATAATAATTAAGATGCCAAAAAAAAATGATAAAAAAGAACTTTAGGGGCAACCTGGGTGGCTCAGTCGGTTGAGCTTCTGACTTAAGCTCAGGTCATGATCTCATAGCATGTGAGTTTGAAACCTGTGTCAGGCTGTGTACTGACAACTCAGAGCCTGGAGCCGACATCAGATTCCGTGTGTCCCCCTCTCTCTGCCCCTCCCCCATCTGCACTCTGTCTCTCTCTCAAAAATTAAAAAGAAGAATTTTAAAGGTTGTAAAAGAAAAGAAGACAGTTGCATACAAAAAGAACCCCATAAGGTTCTCAACTGAATTTCAGCAGAAACTGTGCAGGCCAGAAGGGATGGGAATTGTATATTCAAAGTGCGATAAGGGTAACGTTTGCAGTCAAGAGTAGTCTATGCATCGAGGCCATCATCTAGAATAGAAGGGGAGATAAAGAGTTTCCTGGACAAACAAAAGTTAAAAGAAATCATGACCACTAGACAAGTTCTATGAGAAATGTTAAGGAGGACCCGGAGTAGAAAACAAGAAACATGAGTAAAAAAAAAAAAAGGGGGGGGGCAAAAAAAAAAAAAAGAGTGGATCTGTAAAAGTCAGTCAAGAAAAGCACAAAATAAAATATTGTAAAATATGATACCAGGGTGCCTGGTTAAGTGTCTAACTCTCGATTTTGACTCAGCTCATGATCTCACAGTTCATGAGTTTAAACCCCATGTCAGACTCTGTGCTGGTTTTCTCCCTTTCAAAAAATATGATACCAAATATCTGAGGTTTTCTCCCTCTCCCTCCACCTCTCTCTCTCTCTCTCAAAAAACAAAAACATATGATACCAAATATATGAAACTTAGAGGGGAGAAGAGTAAAACGTGAGTTCAAAATTAAGCAAACATCTGCTTGATATAGTCTGCTATATGCAGAAGATGTTATATATAAATCAAATGGTAACCACAAATCAAAAAAATAGTAAAAGATATGCAAAAAAATAAAGAGTAAGGAATTGAGGTGTATCACTAAAGAAAATGAACAAATTGTGAGAGAGAGCAACAGAAGTTCAAAAACAGAGACTAAAAATCAACATGACAGATCAATGAAACTAGGGAATAGGTCTTTGAAAAGATCAACAAAACTGGTAAACTTCTACCTAACCTCATCAAAGAGAGAGAGTGTGTGACACAGTGTCTGTGTCATTTACAAATGAAAGAGGAGAAATAACCAACACCAAAGAAAGTATTATGAAAATCTATATGCCAAAAGATTCAACCTAGAAGAAATGGATAAGTTCCTAGAAACAGATATCCATCAAAACTGAAGCAGAAAGCAGAAAACTTGAAAAGATTAATTACCAGCAAGGAGATTGAATCAGTAATCAAAAAACTCCCAACAAATTCCAGGACCAGAGGGTTTCACAGACAAATTCTACCAAACATTTAAAAAGAGGAACATTTTAATAACTGTTCTACTCAAACTGTTCCAAAAAATAGAAGGAACACTTCTGAATTCATTCTATGACACCAATATCACTCTGGCACCAAAACCCAGATAAAACACGACAAAAACAAAGAAAACTACAGGCCTGTATCTGACAGACACACATGCAAAAATTCTCAACTAAATCCTTGCAAACAGAATTCACCAATATACTACGAAGATCATCCACCATGATAAAGTGGAATTTATTTCCAGGATGCAAGGTTGGATCAATATTTAAAAATCAATGTGATATATCCCATCAATAAGAGAAAGCATAAAAATCGTTTGATCATTTCAACACACACAGAAAAAGCATTTGGCAATGCAATAACCATTCATGATAAAACCCCCCAATGAAGTAAAGTTAGAGGGAACATATCTCAACATAATACAGGCCATATTTGAAGAACCCATAACAAACATCTTACCCAATGGGGAAAAACTGAGAGCTTTCCCCATAAGGTTAAGAACCGGACAAAAATCTCCATTCTTACCACTTTTATTCAACACAGTACTGGAAGTCCTAGCCACAGCAATCAGACATCAAAAATAAACAAACTGGTAAGGAAAAAAGTAACACTTTCACTATTTGCAGATGGAATGATTCTATATGTAGAAAACCCTAAATACTCCACCAAAGAACTATTAGAACTGCTAAGTGAATTCAGTAATGTCACAGACTACAAAATCAATGAGCAGAAATCTGTAGCATTTTATACACTAATAATAAAGCTGTAGAAAGAGAAATTATAAAAACAACCTCATTTACAACTGCACCTAAAATAACAAGACACCTAGGAATTAACGTAACTGAAGAGGTGAACTATCTGCATTCTGATAACCATAAAATACTGAGGAAATAAAGAGGACACAAAGAAATGGAAATGCATTCTATGCTCATAGATTGGAAGAACAAAGTTAAAATGTCTATATTACCCAAAGCAATCTATACATCTAATGCAATCTCTATCAAAATACCACCAGCACTTTTCACAGAACTAGAACAAACACACCTAAACTTTGCATGTAACCACAAAAGACCCAGAATAGCAAAAGCACACCAGAAAAAGGAAAGAAAAGCTGGAGGCATCACAATTCTGTACTTCACGTTGCATTACAAAGCTGTAGAAATCAAAACAGTATGGTATTGGTACAAAAAGAGACACAGATCAACAGAATAGAATAGATAATCCAGAAATGAACCCACAACTATATGGTCCATTAATCTTTGACAAAGCAGGAAAGAATATTCAATGTGAAAAAGATAGTCTCTTCAAAAAATGGTGTTGGGAAAACTGGTCAGCTACATGAAAAAGTATGGAACTGGACCACTTTCTTATATCATACACAAAAATAAACTCAAAATGGATTAAACACCTAAATGTGAGAATCAAAACCATGAGAATTGAAACCATGAGAATTAAAACCGTGAGAATCAAAACCGTAAACATCTTAGAAGAGAGAACAGGCAGTGATTTCTCTGACAATGGCCACAGCAACATGTTTCTAGATATGTTTCCTAAAATGTAAGCAAAAATAAACTATTGGGAGTACATCAAAATACAAGGTTTCTGCACAGCAAGGTATACAGTTAAAAAAAGAAAAAGACTGAATGGGAAAAAATATTTGCAAATGAAAGGACAGTATCCAAAATATATAAAGAACTTATAAAACTCAACATCCCAAAATGAATAATCCAATTAAAAAATGAAAAGAAAGGAAAAGACATTTCTTTGAAGAAAAATATATAGATGGCCAACAGACACATGAAAAGAGGCTCAACATCACTCACCATCAGGGAAACCGAAATTCAAACTACAACGAGATATCACCTCACACCTGTCAGAATGGCTAAAATTAAAAACACAAGAAACAACAGGTATTGGCAAGGATGTGGAGAAAAGGAACACTTTTACACTGTCCGTGGGAATGCAAATTGGTGGAATTGCCAGAATGCTGGAAAACAGCATGGAGTTTCCTTAAAAAGATAAAAATAGCACTACCCTATGATGCAGTGATCAAACTACTGGGTATTTACCAAAAAAACCCCCCAAAAAACAAAAAAAGCAAATACAAAGCAATACATGCACCCCTGTGTTTACTGCTGCATTATTTACACTAGACAAATTATGGAAGCATCCAAGTGTCCATTGACAGATGAATGGATTAAAAAAGAAGTGATATACAATGGACTATTGCTCAGCCATCAAAAAGAATGAGATCTTGCCATTTGCAATGCCATGGATGGAGCTAGAGTATAATACTAAGTGAAATAAGTCAGGCAGAGAGTGACAAATACCCTATGACTTCACTCATATGTGAAATATAAGAAACACAACAAAGAAGCAAAGGGGAATAAAAAGAGAGACAAACCAAGAAACAGAGTCTTAACTATAAAGAACTGATCGTTACTAGAAAGGAAGTGGGTGGGGAGATAGGCAAAACAGGTGATAGGACTTATGGAGTGCGCCTGTCATGATGAGGACTGGTGATGTATAGACTTGTAGAATCACTGTATTTTACACTTTAAACAAATATGATGCTATGCTAACTATACTGTAATTAAATTAAATAAAAATAAATTTAAAAAATTAAAAAGAGCAACTAGCATATACTAGAGACCACCCCAGACCTCTGCTAAGCAATGTATGAGCTGGGGGAAAGCTCTCCAGATCAGAGGGATGGGAAAATGTCAGGTTCCATTCCCACCCCACCTTAAAAACCTAGATGAGAACAGGGTTCAGACACCATAATGGGTGGGTCCAGTCATCTCTGTGAGCTTGACACTAGTGAACCCAGCAACCAAAAGCCTATACCAGCCCTAGATATACTGCATTACAGAGAAGGAACCCAAATTTACAAGGGTCAGGGAACCATGGGAAACCTCTATCCCCCTCAGATTCAAAGCCCAGACTTAAACAGTGTATGGCCACTAGAAGAGGTGGGTCAGGTTATCACAGAAAGCTTTCAACCTCCGCAAACCCATGGTCCTCAAGCCACACCAATCCTGGGTATGCTGGGGCATGGAAAAAGAACTATGATTTAAAAGAACTAAGGAACTGTGGGAACATTCTCTCCCTCTCTACCGTAAAAGCCCAGACTAGGGCAGGGTCTGCTTCCTGGTGAGCTTGTGACCTCAGCAAACCCAGGCTCCAAAAGCCCACACCAGCTGGCTTGTGTGTGGTGCTGGAGCATAAGGAAAAAAAAATGCGGTTTTCTGAGGTTTTTTTTTTTTTTTAATTATTATTACTATTATTTTACTTTAAAAAAGTCTTTTTTTTTTCTTTTAGGACTTTTTTTTCTTTCTTATTCTCTTTAAAATTTTTCTCTCCTTTTCTTTTTAACATTTTTCTTTCATTTTCTTCCTTTCTTATTTTCTTGATTTTTTCTGTAAAAATCCATGCTTTAAAAAGAGAAACCAATAAATTCAGCTAGAGCTCCAGCCAGCCAGCAAATCACCAAGTACATACAGCCTGCCTAAAGAACACCATACATAAGACCATTTCTTCAACTTTAGGAGAAATAGTCATTTTGCCTAATCCATAGGAACAAATACAGAAAGTTTAGCAAGAGGGGGAGACGGAATGTGCTCCAAAAGGAAGTACTAAATAAAACAAAGATAAGTAATATGCCTGATAAAGAATTTAAAATAATAATCATAAAGATACTCTGTGGGCTAAAGAATGGAGGCACTCAGTGAGATCATCAGTAAGGGTATAAAATCCTAAAAAGAACTAAGCAGGGGCATCTGCGTGGCTCTGGTAAGTGTTTGACTCTTGATATTGGCTCAGGTCATGATCTCATGATCACAAATTTGAGAACCAGTCGGCTCTGCACTGACAGCACAGATTCTTAGGATGCTTGGAATTCTCTCTCTCCTCTCTCTCTGCCCCTCCCCCACACTTGTTCTCCCTTTCTCAAAATAAATAAATATATACATAAATATTTTTTCAGAAGAGAACTAATCAGAGTTGAGGAATACAACAACAAAATAAAAGACACACTAAAGGGAATCACGAGTAGATTAGAGGATATAGAAGAATGTATCTGCAATGTGGAAGACAGGACAATGGAAAGCACATAAGCTGAACAACAAAAACAAAAAAAATTTTTTTTAATGAGGACAGATTAAGAGATCTTTGGAACAAAATCAAGGAAACAAACATTCACATTATAGAACTTTATAGGGGTTCCAGAAGAAAAAGAAGGAGAGAAACACATGTATAACTTCTGTGAAGATATAATAATGAAAACTTCTCTAATCTGGGGAAGGAAATAGACATCCAAGTCCAGGAAACACAGAATTAAAAAAACAAGAACCCAAGGAGGTCCACACCATGGCACATAATAATCAAAATGCCAAATGTTAAACATAAAAAAGAATTTTAACAGCAGCAAGAGAGAAATAAAAAGTTACTACAAGGGGAAACCCACAAGACTATCATCTGATTTTGTAGCAGACACTGCAGGACAGAAGGGAATGGCATGATATATTCAAAATGCTGAAAGGAGAAACCTACAACTAAGAATACTCTATCCAACAAGGTTATCATTCAGATTTGAAGAGATAAAAAGTCTCCCAGACCACTCAACTAGCCTTACAAAAATGTTAGAGACTGTTTTAAGTGGAAAAGAAATTGCTATAATTAGAAATAGAAAAAATATTACTAAAAAGAACTTTTTCTTTTTTAAAATATATTTGAACTTAAGTTACCATCAAAATAATATGGACTACTATTTTCTTAGAGTGTTACATATGAACATCATGGTACCACAAACCCAAAATCTGTAATAGATGTACACAAACAAAAAAGAGAAAGAAAGCCAGTCAAAACTCTATACTCATCGATCACAATGAAAGAGAGCACAAGTAGAAGAAATAAAGAACTACAAATAAGAAAAAAAATTTTAATGGCAATAACACATAGCTACTAATAATTACTTTAAATGTAAACGATAAATGCTCCAATCAAAAGACAGAGTGGTGAAATGGATACAAAAGCAAGATCAACAGAACAGCACAGAGACCCCCAAAATAAACACACATTTACATGGTCAATTAATCTATGACAAAGGAGACAAGAATACACAATGTGGAAAAGCCAGTCTTCTCAGTAATGATGCTGGGAAACCTGAACAAATACTTGTAAAAGAACCAGACTGGACTAATTTCTAACACCATACACAAAAATAAATTCAAAACTGATTAAACACCTAAGTGTGAGACCTGAAACCATGCAAATCATGGAAGAGAACACAGATAATATTTTCTATGACATCAACCATAATAATATTTTTCTAGATAGGTCTCCCTTAGGCAAGGGAAACAAAAGCAAAATAAACTATTGGGACTACTTTAAAAAAAATAGCTTTATGCATAGCCAAGGAAACCATCAACACTACTAAAAGACAAACTGCTGAATGGGAGAAGATATTCACAAATGATAGTATCGAAAATAAGGGATTAGTATTGAAAATCTATGAAGAATTTACACAAATCAATGTGAAACAAACAACCCAACAAAGTCCCAAATAATCTGATTAAAAATGAGCAAAGGACCTCAACATTTTCCAAAGGAGACATAGAGATTGCAAATAAACACATGAAAAGATGCTCAAATATCACTATTATCAGGGAAATACCAAGCAAAACCAAAACAATCACACTTGTTGGAATGGATAAAATCTAGAAGATGAGATACAAGTGTTGGCAAGGATGTGGGGAAAAAATGAAAAAGAAAGAAAAGAAACCTTTGTGGGGAAAAAATAAGAGCAGGAATGTTATCTTAATTCAGAATTTACAAACTTTCCCTCAACAACACAATCTTTCCAGAGTAAAGGTGGCAGCCTCAATCCTTTCTACACAGACGTTCAGATTCCTTCTCACAATATCAAATACTTCCAATTTGCTGGGAGTGAGAGACTTGCAAAATACTTACTTTCGTGAAAATTTCAAGTTTTAAGAACGTTGTAAAAATCTCTGTATTGTAAAGCTGTAAGAAACACTGTATTGCCTGAAATCTACAACTCCATCTTTGTTCCTGCAAACATCTTGAACATGTTAGTTGCTTAACACTACACACTTTCAGTTTAATGTTTTTTTGAGATCATGTCACAATTATGCTTAATTTCCTAGTTCTCTTGTTCATGATCTTGAGACTCGATAATCTAAACACCAGTGAATCTCAGCTCCAAACTTCAGTCAAGTAGATAGATTTTGTAAATTTCAAAGTGTAGTTTCAACCCTTCGTATCACTTCACCAAAATAAAACAACATTTAGCACTTCCTCCACCCTGCCTGTCTAGTTAAATCTTAAGCATGTCCACCCTGCATACGTTGACGTTTCTATATTCCTACCAGGCTTTCACCAACAAGGAAGCGCAAAAAACATTTCACTAGTCTAGTAACATTCAGAGATTATACCATTTCATTCTTTAAAAAAAATTTTTTTTTACCATTTATTTATTGAGACAGAAACAGAGCATGAGTGGAGGAGAGGGAGAGAGAGAGAGAAGTCGTCACAGATTCCGAAGCAGGCTCCAGGCTCCGAGCTGTCAGCACAGAGCCCTAAGCAGGGCTCGAACTCGCAAACTGCAAGATTATGACCTGCGCCAAACCTGGATTCCTACCCGACCGAGCCGCCCAGATACCCCGAATTCTAAAGGCATATTTAATAGATCCGTGATGATATATGCTCTCTGGTCTCCTGCATCATTGCGTCTAATCAGAGCCCAAATGAACTCTAAATGATTCAGCCGTATTTGCTGAGAATAATATATGGAGTAAACTACTTTGAGATTCAGAGGGAAACTACTGTCTGTGCACAAATAAGGAGTAGCCAGAAGTGACACTCAATACAGAAGATTATTCTTATTGATCCATTTCAGAAAAATAAAGCTTGTGTTCTCGGGTGTCAGAGGTGTACTGGTTCCATTTAATCATGGAGAGAAATGTGCTTACACACTTATACTCAGAACAAATCTACTGCCTTGGAAAATCTAAACATACCAAATTGATCCTGATGACTGCAATGTTAATGGAGGGATCAGGGGGAAGAAGGAAGAGGAGAATGAACAATTTTTTTAAAGACATTAAATTTTCAATAACCTGGCTGAGTTACAGAATTCATCTGTGGAAAAAGAGCTCTTAGATGAGGAGAGATTTTTTCCGCCCAGGTTTGTCTTTAATTCTCAGAACCAAGGTAAGCTAATTGAAAAGCAGCACAGGTATTTTTCCCTCTCTTATGAAGGTACCTTACAAAGGTCAAATTGCAGCAGGTCATTATTTAACCTCTTCCAAATATTCCAAGCTGTATGGAAAAATGTAACCTTGCTGGTAAGGCCATCAAGAGATGCTCAGATACAGAAACTGAAGCAAGTTCTAATAATACCTAAATTCGTCACACTTTTTTTCCAGGCTGCCCATTTAACAACGGACTGCTATGTACCTTCACACATTCTTCTTTTGATCTTTAAAGTTACTTTAAGGTTAGTTCACTATCTTTTTTCCTTCTCATTCATCTTTCATATGTTATACATGCATGTAATTATTAATTGCATATTCAATATTTTATTTTGGTTTCCCTCCAATCCTTACTAACAGAAACACACACATCCACATCTTCTCCCTTCACACTGATTCTTCTATATTTTCCCTTTATTATGCAGTCAGAATTTTTGAAATGATAGAAGCAAAAGCATTTGGTATTTACTGTCTTCTAATCCTTGCTTTTCATTTTTCCTGAGCATCCGGAAAGCTGAATTCCATCTGCCACGTTGTTCAAACTGTTCTGACAAAGTTACTGACCTCTTTGGCCATTTGGCTTACTCAGAAAGGTGGATGTTCTGTTGATGTTTACACCTTCCAAAATGTTCCATCTCCCTTTGGAATCTGCATCATCTCATCTGGCTTTCCTTTGGAATTATTATTCAAACTGTATATACTTTGTTCTCTGCTCATTCTCTTACCTAGATTCCTCACTTTGCTTACAGATTTTTCTCACATTCTTACACTTTGAGAAAAGAAATGCATGCCATTGGCGCCTCTCTTTTTTGTAGTTTCAAGTTTTTATTTAAATTCCAGTAGTTAACATACAGTGTTTTGTTAGTTTCATGTGTAGGACTTAGTGATTCATCACCTCCATACAACACCCAGCGCTCATCACAACAGATGCCCTCCTTAATACCCATCACCCATTAGCCCAATGCCCCTCCCACCTCCCCTCCAGCAACCTGCAGTTAGTTCTCTATGGTTAAGAGTCAGCTTTAGGTTTGCCTTGCTCTTTGTCCCCCCTACATTCATCTGTTTTCTTTCTTAAATTCCACATATAAGTGAAATAATAGGGTATTTGTCTTTCTCTCTTATTTTGTTTAGCAAAATATTCTCTAGCTCTATCCATGTCCTTGCAAATGGCAAGATTTCATTCTTTTTTAGGGGTAATATTCGATTGTGTGTGTGTGTGTTTATGTGTGTATATATGTGTATATGCATGTATATGCATGTATAGATATGTATACATGTGCACCACTTCTTTATCCATTCATCAGTTGATGGACATTGGGCTCTTTACATAATTTGACTATTGTTGACAGTGCTGCTCTAAACATCAGAGGGTATGTGTCCCTTCAAATCAGTAATTCTGTATCCTTTGAGTAAATATTGCTGGATCACAGGGTAGTTCTATTTTTAATTTTTTGAGGAACCTCCATGCTTCCAGAGTAGCTAGACCAGTTGCATTCCCACCAACAGTGTAAAAGGGTTCCCCTTTCTCCACATCCTTGCCAGCATCTGCTGTTTCCTTTCTTAATTTTAGCAATACTGATGGGTGTGAAGTGATATCTCATTGTAGTTCTGATTTGTATTTCTGATGATCAGTGATGGTGAGTGTCTTTTCATCTGTCCAGCCATCTGGATTTCCTCTTTGGAAAAATGCCTTATTCATGTTCTGCCCATATTTTAAATGGGTTGTTTTTGGGTATTCAATTAAAAATAAGTTCTCTGTAGATCTTGGATACTAACCCTTTATCACACATGACATTTGCAAACCTCTTCTCCCATTCTGAAAGATGTCTTCTAGCTTTGTTGACTGTCCCCTTCTCTGTGCAGAGACATTTTGTCTTAATGGAGTCTGAGTATCTCACGTTTGTTTTTGTTTCCCTCGCCTCAGAAGACTTCACTATTGAGAAGTTGCTAGAGACAATGTCAAAGAGGTTACTTCTTGTGCTGTCCTCTAAGATTTTTATGGTTTTCTGTCTCACATTTAGGTCTTTCATCCATTTTGAATTTATTTTTGTATATAAGAAAGTGATCCACTTTCATTCTTTTGCATATTGCTCTCCAAGTTTCCCAACACCCTTTGTTGAAGAAACTGCCTTTTTACCATTGGATATTCTTTCCTGCTTTGTCAAAGATTAGTTGACCATATAGTTATGGGTCTATTTCTGGGTTTTCCATTATGTTCCACTGATCTATGTGTCTATGTGCCAGTGCCACACTGTTTTGATCACTACAGCTTTGTAATATAATGTGAAGTACAGAATTGTGATGCATCCAGCTTTTTTTCCCCCCAAGACTGCATTATTTATTGGGGGGTCTTTTGAGGTTCCACCCAAGTTTAGTATTGTTTGTTCTACTGTTAGGAGAAATGCTGGTGGTATTTTGATAGGGATTGCATTAAATGTGTAGACTGCTTTGGGTAACATAGACATTTTAACAATATTTGTTCTTCCAAGCCATGAGCATGGAATGTTTTTCCATTTCTTTGTATAATCTTCAATTTCTCTCATCAGTGTTTTTATAGTTTTCAGAATATAGGTCTTTCATTTCTTTGGTTAGGTTTATTCCTAGATATCTTTAAGGTTGTGGGTGCAATTGTAAATGGGATTGATTCTTTGAATTCTCTTCCTGCTGCTTCATTATTGGTGTATAGAAATGCAACACATCTCTGTATGCTGACTCTGCATCCTGCAACTTTACTGAATTCATGTATCCGTTCCAGTAATTATTTTGTGGAGTCTTTTGGGTTTTCTATAGAGAGTATCATGTCACCTGCAAATAGTGAAACTTTAGTTTCTTCCTTATTGATCTGGATGCCTTTTATTTCTTTTTGTTGTCTGATTGCTGTGGCTAGGGCTTCTAGTACTATGCTAAATAACAGTGGTGAGACGGGACATGCTAGTCTTGTTCCTGACCACAGAGGAAAACTTGTCAGTTTTTCCCCAGGTGAGCATGATATTTGCTATGGGTTTTTCATAGATGCCCTTCATGATGGTGAGGTATGTTCACTCTAGTCCTACTTTGTTGGGGGCATTTTTATCAAGAATGGATGCTTTTGTCAAATACTTCTTCTGTACCAATTGAGAGGATCCTATGGCTCTTCAATTAATGTGATATATCACATTGATTGATTTGTAAATATCAAACCACCCTTGCAACCAGAAATAAAGTCCACTTGATAGTGGTGAATGATTCTTCTATGTACTGGAGGATTCTATTTGTAGTATTTTGTTAAAAATTTCTGCATCCATGCTCATCAGGGTTATTGGCCTGTAAGTCTCTTTTTCAGTGGAGACTTTGTCTGGGTTTGCAATCAGAGTAACACTGGCCTCACAGAAGGAGTTTGGATGTTTTCCTTCCATTTCTATTTTTTGGAGTAGTTTGAAAAGAACAGGTATTCATCTTCTTTAAATGCCTGGTAGAATTCTCCTGGGAATCCATGTGGCTCTGGACTTTTGTTGGAAGAGTGTTGATTAGTGATTTGTTTCCATATATTTTAAAGTTTTTTTCTCTAATTTCCTTGTTGACACATTCATTCTTTAGTAGAATGTTCTTTAATACCCATGTATTTGTGCTCTTTCCAATTTTTTTCTTGTGGTTGATATCAGGTCATAGCATTGTGGTCTGAAAATACACATGCCATGATCTCAATCTTTTTGTACTTGTTGAGACCTGATTCATGACCTAGTGTGTGATCTATTCTGGAAAATGTCCTAGTGTGTGATCTATTCTGGAAAATGTTACATGTGTACTTGAACAGAATGTATATTCTGCTGCATTAGGATGAAATGTTCTGAATATATCTGTTAAGCCAATCTGGTCCAGTGTGTCAAAGCCATTGTTTCCTTATTGATTTTCTGCTTAGATGATCTGTATTGGTCTAACTGGGGTGTTAAAGTCTATATTATTATTACTGTATTATTATCAATGAGCTCCTTTGTTTTTATTAATTGTTTCATATATTTGGGTGTTTCTAAGTTGGGGACATAAATATTTACAATTGTTAGATCCTCTTGTTGGACAGACTCCTTTTTTATGAGATAGTGCCCTTCTTTATCTCTTGCCACAGTCTTATGTTTAAAATCTAGTTTGCCTAAGTATGGCTACTCTAGTTTTCTTTTTATGTTCATTAGCATGATAATTGGTTCTCCATCCTCTCAGAATCTGAAGGTGTCTTTAGGTCTAAGGTAAGTCCCTTGTATGCAGGATATTGATGGGCTTTTTTAAATCCATTCTAACATCTAAGTCTTTTGAATGGAGCATTTAGTCCATATACTTTCAAAGTAATTACTGATGAATATGAATTTAGTCCAATTTTATTACTTGTTTTCTCATGGTTTCTGGAGGGTTCCTCTGTTCCTTTCCAGTCTTGCCTACGGAAAGAGCCTTTTTAAATATTTCTTGCAGGGCTAGTTTTAAGGTCATGAACTCCTTTAGTTTTTGTTTGTCTCAGAAGCTCTTTCTCTCTCCTACTCTGAATGGCACCCTTGCTGGATAGCGTATTCTTGGCTGCATATTATTTTTCTTTAGCACACTGAATATACCATACTACTCCCTCTGCCCTGACAAGTTTCTGAGAAGAGATCTGCTGCTTACCTTATTTGCCTCCCCTTGTAAGTCAGAGACATCTTTTGTCTTGCTGCTCTTAGGATTTTTTATTTTGCAAATTTTGTAAATTTAACCATGATGTGTCTTGGGTTTGGCCTGCTTTTGTTGATTTTGGTGGGAGTTCTCTGTGCTTTCTAGATTTGGAAGACTGTTCTCTTCCCCAGATTAGGGAACTTTTCAGCTGTAATTTCCTCAAATAAATCTTCTGCCCCCTCTTCTCCCTTCTTGAGGGCTCCTATGATATAAATATTACATTTCATGGAGTCACTGAGTTCCCTAAGTCTACTTTTGTAATCCAAGATTTTTCCTTCTCTCTTTTGATCAGCTTCACTATTTCCATAATTATTTTCTGTATCATTTACTGATTCCTCTCATTTTTTATTCCTTGTGGTCTTCGCATCCAGGTTGGTTTCAAATCATGATTGCTGCATTTTTCATCTCAGCCAGATTAATTTTAAGCCCTTTGATGTCTGTGGTACAAGACTCCCTGGTGTCTTCTATACTTTACTCAAACCCAGCTCGTACCCGAATGACAGTTGGTTTAAATTCTGGATCAGTCATATTAAATATTGTTCTGTTAGATTCCTAGCTGTGACCTTTTCTTGTTCTTTCTTTTGGGATGAATGCCTCCATCTTGGGACTTCATCGAGGTCTCTGTCTTCTCTGTGTTAGGAAAGCCTGTTATGTTCCTTACTCCTGAGAGTAATGGCTTTACGGGAAGAGGTAATATTATGTCCAGGGCCTGACACTTCAGGATACAAGCTTGTGCTGTATGCCCTCTGCTGCTGTGTTATGGCTGCTTTATCCCTCAGGTCACTTCTCTGCAGTTTCTCCTTGCCTGCCGTGGGGAGTGTTGGGACATTGGCCAAAATCTGGCAAATTTTAACCAGGTGTGCTTTGATCTGCTTGTTAAAAGAGACCTGATGCTATTTCCACTAGAGCTGAAGCACTGCAGAACCCTATGGTCAGTAGACATGATGTGTGCAGGGGTTTGTGCTGGTTTTCTGGGGGAGGGGCTGCTGCACTGGTTCTCAGGCACCCTTTCAGCAGACTGCATAGGGGCAGGGCTTGGTGTAAGCAATTTAGGCAACCAGTGTTGGTGCTTTGATGTTTACTGAAATTAGTTTATGTTAAGGGGCAGGGGAGGGAAGGGGCACTAGCCAGCTCCTTTATCCCTAGAGAGGGGAGTTCATGTTTGCTGTCCGCGAAGCCTTCCCAAGAAGAGCAAAGAATTTCCCCTCATGCTTTTAGATGCTTTTCAGATCACTGTAGTCACCACCGAGGCATCTTCCGGGCTCTATACCAGCCATGCCCCAGACCTTGAAAACTCCAGGTTTTTAGCTCCATTGTTGCAATACCCATGAAGATCAGCCCCTCTCATTTTCCCAGTTAATGGCTTTGGGGAAGTACTTTCCTTGTGCTGTCTCCTATGCGCTCCTCTCTCCCTCTCTCTACATCCAGGGGAGGCTCTCTCCCCTCCAAAGCACTTGAAATCCATTTCTCTTGAAACCATGTCTCAGTACCAATTGCCTTCTACAGTGTGGCTTCCTCTCTCGTTCTAGTTGTGCAATGTGTTCAGTCAGTCCTCAGACTGACTTCCAGGTACTCAGAATGATTTGATATTTATCTAGCTGTGTTCAAGGAACAAGCAAGCCCAGGGTCCTCCTCCTCCTCTGCCATCTTAGCTCCCCCTCCTCACACATGGCCCTTCTCTTGAATGCTAGACATCTATTAGAAAGTGCTTGCATGTTTCACACTTAATTCATACTTAATATCTCCAAATTTTAACTCTCCAAATTCTCTCTAAACCTGTACTCCTCAACGCATTTCTTCTTACAGTCAAAGGCAAAGCTCTTCCGCCAGTTGTCTCATAATTCTTAGAGTCATGCCTCCTTTTAATCTTTACACTCAATAACTCACACAGCTTCTGTATTTACAAGATCCATCACCTCCGCTTCCCCAATGGTTCATCACCTCCTGCCTTGGACCTGGATTATTAGAAAAGTTTCCGAATTTACTTCAGTGTTTCTTTTCTCCTCACTTCTATTATCCTTATACTTATTCCCAAGATAGGACTGCCATGTACAGAACTCCTATAAAAGATGTCACACCTCAGAAGCACCATTTACATGGCAGAAATGCTAATTTTTTACACTTAGTATGGCAGATTTCCAGAAGATGATAAAATCCTCTGTTCTAACAAAATAAGTACATTAAAAAAATTTTTTTTGCAATATATGGAAGGAGAACACTTAAGAAAGGAATATTTTTACTAATTTGCGCCAGTGCCAGATGGAATAATCGGCCCTGAATAAACTTAGCTTTCTAGAACATTAAGTTGTGCCACTTCTCCAGTTAGGCCTTAGATTCCTATTTTAAGATTACCTAAGTGGTACCAAGTCCTAGATACTGACCCGACATCGCCCAAGTACATTTTTCCTATCTATCTTGTGCTTCAGCCCCACTGTGAGGATGTTTTGTCATGATTTTGCCGACTTGAATTTTCTTCATCCCCTTCCCTCTCTTCTCTGCTTATCAAAATTCAAATTAGACAACAGCAGCAAAAATAAACAAGTGGGGTTACACCAAACTAAAAAGCATCTGCACCGCCAAAGGAGATCATCACAAAATGAAAAGACAACGTACTGAATGGGAGAAAATATTTGCAAATGGTATATCAAGGTTAATATCAAACTATATAAGGAACTTATACAACTCAATAGCAGAAAAACAATCTGATTATAAATTGGTCAGAGGATCTGAGTAGACATTTCTTTTAAGAAGAAACAGAGATGCCAACAGGTACAAGAAAAGATGCTCACCATCACGAACCATCACTAGCAATGCAAATCAAAACCACAATGAGATATCACCTCACTCACTGGAACGTCTAGTATCAAAGACACAATAAATAACTCATGTTGACAAGGATGTGGAATAAGGGCACCCTGTGGAGTGTAAATAATGTAAACTGGTATAGCTACTATGACAGTGTGCAGATTTCTCAAAAATTTTACAAAAGAGCTATCATAATATGATCCAGCAATTCTACTTATCCAAGGAAAATAAAGACACTAACTTGAAAAGATATATTTGTTCCCATGTTCGTTGCAGCATTATTTACTATAGCCAAGATATAGAAACGACTTAAGTGACAGATAACTGGGTAAATGAATATATACGTACATGTACACAGATTCGTATTCTCAAAAAGAATGAAATTTTTCCATTTGCAAGAGCACGGATGGAGCTTAAGGGCATAATGCTAAATAAATTAAGTCACACAAAGAAAGACAAGTATCATATGATGTCACTTACATGTGAAAGCCAAAGACGAAAAAAACAAAAGAAAAAAACAAGAGAATAAACTCCTGGATACAGAGAACTGATTGGTGACGGCCAGAGGCAGGGTGTACGGAAAATGGGTAAGGGAATCAAAAGGTACAGACTTCCTATTAGAAGTCCTGAGGAGATCATGTACAGTAGGGTGACTATAGTTAATAATATTGCATTGCACATTTGAAAGTTGTTAAAAGAGGAGATCTTACAGGTTCTCACCACAAGAAAAAAATTGTTACCTATGCATGGTAATGGATGTTAACTAAACATGATGCGGTGAAAATTCCACAAACTAGACACTGTATACCTGAAACTAATAAAATGCTGTATGTTACTCAATAGGAGTAGTTAAAAAATGTAAGCCAAAATTCATCTTTCCAATTAGATACTGCCTGGTAGCTTTGATTAATTTACTTACTTAAGCATTTATATTTAACATTATAATAAATATATACAACTGTCCAGAACTTACTTATGTGACAGATTGGATTTAACGCATAGGTTGAATCACGTCATATAGTCTTTAAAAAAAAAAAAGTCAACTACTGGCACTTTCATATGGCCCAAAGTATTGTTTTTTTCCATTTTTAAGTAAAACCGTCTTTTATATATTATTTACCCATTAAACCAGGAATCTGTTTTTGAATGATTTATGGACCCTAGAATGGTTTTTACACTTAAATCACAGTAAAACAATAAGAAAGAACATGAGGGAAAGACTACACGTGGCCCAAAACTCTAAAGTATGTATAGCTGGGCCATGCACAGAAAAGTTTGCACGCTCTCGCACTAAACCATTACCAACTAGGGAGAGATCTTTGCGTTATGAACACAACACAGTGCTTGGGACTCCCTAAGGGCTCAATAAATGTTTTTCAAACTTAACTAAGAGATTGATGAATTTCCCAAGAGAAAACAAGATGAAAATGGTCATAAATTTTTTTTCAATGAAACCTGTTTGAAAAAGAGGAGTTACCAATATTATTACTCTGAGCACACTTTGCAGCTCACGCAAACATCTATAACCAAAACTATAACAGTCAAATGATACCAAAGCAAGGGTTTTCTTATTCTGCCAGCAACAAGGCCACTGAGTCAGAGTTATCTGTCAGTAATCCAAATAAATCCTGAGAGCAACGAGAGGCAGTGGTGGGAGAGGATGTGTGTGACATAGTGCTGCTATTAGCGTTAAAATTTGTTGACATCAGAAATCCTTTAAAAAAAAAAAAATCTCTTCCTGAATTGCATCATTGTAAAGTGCTTAAAAACTTGGGCCAAGAGCCCAGGCACTTCATCACTGGTCACATTCCCACTGAAGAAATGATCTAGAGATGACTGCTCTTAAAGAAAAAAAAATGCAAAATTGTACTTGGCAGCCATAATGCAGGGAAGAAAAATTCTGCTTGGAACAACAGCCTTTTCCTCTATTTTGTACACTCACATTTTTCTCTTGCTTTTCACTATTACGTTTTGGTATATCCTGACAGCTTAGAGGAAAGAGATATTTTTCAGAATCTTTTTGAAAATAGGGTCTTCTGAAATAGTTTGGTAAGTTAAATTCATCCCTTCACAGTTAACCTCAAAAGGTACTGTTGTTGGTATTTTCACCAAGACATTTAAGAAGTGCTTTGGAAATGTAGAATTATCGAAACACTCATTTCCTGTTTTAGGTCTGTGTCATATCACAGCTGTGCTCAAATACGGCTTTTTGAAAAGCAACAGACAGAAAACAATGTCTTTTTCCCCTCTTTCTTTGTAATTCTTCAAAATAATTAAACAAACACACAAACCCAACACTTTCAATTGGAACCCCTCGTCCAATGCTTGTAGAATTACAGACATATTAAAGTATCATTTCTAAGCAACAGGGAAAAAAAGCATATTTCTAACTAAATAGCATAGTGCAGGGAAGTTCTTTATTTCCAAGTATGTCCCAGAGTTGCTAGTTTCTTAATGAACATCCTAACTGCCAAACTAAGTCATTTAAAACTCACTATGAAAAGCTTTTTCACATTGCAAATACAACAGTGTTTCCAAGACTAGGTGTACAAGGTAGAATCTTCCTCATGAAAGTAAACAGTATGAGAAATTCGGAGTGGCTTCATCTCTCCGTCCAAGCTTAGGAGCTTATCCAAAACACTGAACAATCTAGAGCTCTTAGCTATTGCTTGGCCTTTATTCCTGATGCACAAAACTCAGACAGACAATCACTGGGCCACAGAACAAGAGCCAAACCCTTTAGCACAACATCTAAAACTTTTCGTAGTTGGGTTCATTATGTTTCAAGCCCAATGAGTGCAGTTTAAGCCTGATCTCCTTGACTTTCGAACAGAATTTGGTAAGATAAACCACTCCTTATGACTTAGAATATATTTTCTTTGCAGTATAACACAGACAGTATTTCCCTCTATCCCTTTCTTTTTAAAATCTCTTTTGTATATATTTCTTCTTCTTTAAATCTCTAAAATATTATTGATAATGGAGAGAGATGGGTCCTCTCTGAGGCTGCTCCTATTATGACTCCATACTTTCCTTGGGTCATGTATTAATCTTCCTATGTCTTCAGTTACCTTAGTGGGTAAGACCGTTGACGCTGAGACCGAGTTGTTTGGATTCAGTCCTGGCTCTGTCATTTACTAACCTCTCCTTGCCTTTGTTTCTTATCCATAAAATGGGAACAACATTAATTAGTATCTACATTAAAGGGTTATGTGAGAATTACAGACTTAGTATGAGTAAAGCATTTAAAATAGTAACTAGGACATAATATGTTCTAAATGAGCACTTAGTATCCTTCTCATTATTGTATTTATGTTGGTGACTCAGTAATTTTATTGTCAGCTCAAAACTCCCTACTGATTCCTAAGACTACCACATCCAACTGACATTTCCTCTCAGAGGACACGCAAACTCTGAAGACTTAACACTTCTAAAACTGAATCCCTGTTCTCATCTCCCAGTCCCAGTTTGCTCCTTTCTCTGAGACCGATAGCTCAGGTCAACTACCACCAACGCAGGTGCTTAAGACAAGGAACCGCACATCCAACCTGCCAACGTTTTATTTCTCTTCATGCCAAAACCATCACCAAATCCTGTTAATTCTAGGTCCTCTTAGGACTCCAATTCTTTTACTTCTTTTGAATACTACTTGTCACAACGCTGTACTGAACCACCTCAACTCATTATAGTCCTTCCTTTTTAACGATGTGCCCTGTGACTCTGCTTAAGATCTGATTCCCATTCTATAATTGACACGCCAGCAACAGTAAATATTCTAAATCATGTCAATGTCCATTTATGTCCACTGGCTTCTCACTGACTTCAGAATGCAGTTAAGTGTCCACATCATGACTAACCATACCCTCCGGCTATTCCTTGCTGACGTCGCCAGCCTGATTCTACAGAACTATCCCCTCACTCTACACGATACTCAGCTTAGGCTGAAATCTATCCAGTTCCCTATCCTATCTTTGGCTTTTGGACTTTTTAAAAATGATTTCTCCTCTGCCTGAAACACTGTATTGTACACCAGTTTGCCTCAGTTGGGATGTAACATTTCCAGGAAACTTTCTCAACATACCAGGTCCCAATTAGGCATTCTCTATCTAGGTATCTCATAGCACATTATATAATTTGGTAATTTTTCTTTCTGAAATGTTATTACTGTGAAGGCAGGAACTGAATCATCTCTCTATTCATAGCAGTTAACATACTGCCTGACATATAGTAAGCATTCAAAAAATCTGTGATGAATAAAGGAATATGTGAATACATATATTGTTTATCATTCACCTTATGTTTCATCCACGTCAAAACTTGGTTCTGTCCACACCTATACTAAGACCTCTTGTGATTTTTTTTTTACTAGTATATGTAAATATAGGTAAATTTTAAACTTCTAAAACAAGTAACATCTGTAACATACTGTATGTGACACAAATGTAGAGTGTTATTCATTAATACAACATATTTATTTGGAAACTTTATTTGGGATAATGGCAAGGATCCCAAATTCTCTACATCTTGGGTCCTTGGGTACTCATCCAAAATCTTCCTTGATTGTGGATAACCACAGCATCTCTGACATTAATCTGAGCTTCTTATGAGATATTTGGTTGTTCCTGATTTTCGGTTTCTGTCCTGATTAGCCTGGGAAATCTAGATTTTGTCTAATATCAACAAAATAAGGATCTTATATTAAAAGGAAAATGAATCAAAATACATGAAATAGAACATGTGGTAAAGATAGTACTTAGATGTACAAGGCCTGTCAATATTTATGAAAGATAAACAAGCTGGAAGATATTTTTAGATATCATAAAGTCCAACCCACTTATTATTCTATAGATGAAGAGAGCTACTAGTTGGCCAGAGAAGTTAAGTGGACACAAGTTACTAAGCTACATCTTAGCAGAGCTGAGTTTGAACTTGTTCAGTCCTGAGCACTTTCCACTCACTTACATGACTTAGTAGAACTTCTACATAAAGCTTTAGAGGACTATAAATTAGTTTTCACCAGGGATAGTCATTGGTTACTAAAAAAGATTCACAGGTAACACTGGCTGTGAAACTGTTGAAGGAAATATCACTGTAATCACTCTTCATACCCTCTGTGTACCTTTAAAGAATTTCTTAGGCTTGATGTCAATATGTACTCCCTTGGCTCAAGTAGAAGTGATGTAGACAACTTAGTGGGTTAGGCTATAGAGAGGAATGAAAATGTGGCAAGGGTAAAGCAAAGTGACCAATAGGTAATAAACAAAACCACGAGTATTTTGGAAAATTTTTAAGAGTCCTTTTGTAAAATGCATTGTTCAGTTTTATCTAGTTCTCTTTTTAACCCTAATTCCCTCTACTTCTAAAAGTTAGAAAAGGGGAAACTTTTGTTTACTAAAGGTCAAAACAAATATATTCCTATTATTTCCTTCCTCGTCTCATAAGATTCTCTGAAGACTATGACTGTCAGTGCAAGTTTACAATTTTTATGTAGATTCTTGCCTATCCCACATTAAAAAAATTTTTTTTAATGTTTATTTACTTTGGAGAGAGAGAAAGGAAGAAAGAAAGGGAGGTAGGAGCAGAGGGAGAGACAGAACAGACAGACACAGAATGTGAAGCAGCCTCCAGGCTCTGAGCTGTCAGCACAGAGTCAGACATGAGGCTTGAACCCACAAACCTCGAGATAATGACCTGAGCCAAAGTCAGATGCTTAACTAGCAGAGCCACCCAGGTGCCCCTCCACATGTGTTTTTTAATTCATCTCTTATTCTCAGGTCTCTGATCCATTATATATTCTATACTACAACCAGGTTTTTTTTTTTTTTCCAAACCAGAAGACTGCTCATAATGGTACATCTCTCAGTGTTTTTGGTTACTGTTTAAAACCAATACATTTTAATGCTAATGTTATCTAAGAATAGAGAACACATATTGGTCATATCATTTCTCAGCATAAACTGCCCTGGAAAAGTTCTCTATAATCCTTTACTAGACAGGCATTTATTCTCTGGCCTCAACTTACCTTTTTAGCCTCCTTTTCTTTCAAACTTCACTCCCCTACTCCTTCTTCCCTATTTTACCTCAGACATCTAAACTCTCATACTCTTTTCCGCATTAATGCAAGCACCCCCTGAACATGTTTCACACTGTTCATCAACTCCTTCTAACTGAAAAGAATTGCCTCCTGGGCAGCTCTTCAAGAAAATAGCCCAACAGACCTTAAAGAACAGCTTTAATTCAATGAGTTTTCATAAAAAGTACCTAATCTCTGCAAGCTTAAAAAAGCTCTCATCTCTTGGCATTGTAAGACCATCTCCATCTCTTAAGAACAGATTCATTATTAAACAACTCATGTTACTAATGAATAAACATTGAATGCAAAATCTATCTTTTCCCCTTTGAAGGAACTTTCCAATTCACATTTTATCTCTGTAGGCAGAATCAATCCTTGGAGAGCCCGTTTATAATCAGAAGGTAGTTTAGGCATTATGAGATTAGAACATGGTGTTAGGACATTGATGGCTCTCATGTCCCTAGATCGACTCAGTCAGATTCATCCTTCTCCACAATGAGAAGTCACAGGTGAAACTGTTGTGTTCAACACCCCTCTTTGGGCAGACTTTTCACGGACTCTGCCAACGTCCTCTCTGAATCTCACATCCCTCACTTCCACAGGTGACTAAAACATTCTCTCTTCAACTATGTTTTTTACCTTTATTTACATTTTATTTTAGTGTCACTGACCCAGTGACAATCTCATTAAGATGACCTTATAGACCAAAGCATGGATATATATTACTGTATGTAACCTATAATGTGCTTAACTATGCATCTATACTATGCATATATATTACACGATTTAATAATATGCATATTTTTAAGATCAAAGAGGACCCTTGTGTTTCCCTGTGCTTCAGTCTCTCTAAAAAAATTACTTTGCTCCATACATTGACCTCATTGCTTTAGTATATATTTATCAAACTCCATTACAGTTATTTCTCTACAATATGACCTTATTTTCAGCAAAAGTATATTTTTATATAGGATACTCATATCTATTAGAATACATTAGTCAATCAGTGATGAGACTTCCTCAGTAAGTTGCTAAATAATCTAAAATTTCCATCATTATAATTTCGGTTGATTAAATTCAGACAGATTAAAATGTTACTTTAAATAGAGGGGAAAATCATACTTATTAAAAATCTATGTATAAGATTTTTATATCAATTTTGCCATTAGTATTCAAAAGTAGCAATAGATAAAAATTATTATAATAAGGCAGAAAAAGAATATGCATCCCCTAGGAAGCTGAAGATCAGAAAGAATAAATAGTCCATGTTATGTAGCTGGTAAATATTATAACAGATTTTTAAAACCAGGTTTTTGGGGCGCCTAGGTGGCTCAGTTGGTTATACCGCCAACGTCAGCTCAGATCATGAACTCACGGTTTGTGAGTCTGAGCCCCACATCAGGCTCTCTGTCAGCGTGGAGCCCACTTTGGATCCTCTGTCTCCCTCTCTCTCTCTCTCTCCTCAGTGTTATCTCTGTCTCACTCTCAAAAAGTAAATAATAACACATTAAAGAAAATAAAAACCAAGTTTTTGTACAAAGTTTCGCTATTTTGGGGTCTCAAGAGAAATGGAGGGAAGAAAGTTTTATTTAAGGAGCATGATGCTAAAATGTGACTGGGTTTGTGTTTTCTGTTATATAAAGGTTTTGGAGTTTGCAAAAGAGAATAAAGAAGCTAAAAGACAGCCTTCATGGAGCCACTTCATGGAGAAAAATGAAAAACAAACTTGTCCATAACTGATGTGATTGATGGAGATCAAACAGAAACTAGAGGAGCTGTCAGCCAGTCAGCCTCTCATTTCATCAAGAGCTTTATGAGGAAAGAGGGCAATGAGGGAAGTTTTAAGAGATACATTTTTTAAAAACTTTTTCCTTCTCATAAAAATGTTGTAACTTTCTACTAATGTTCCTCTAAGATACTTCCTATAGTTTTTATTTCCAGGGATGATACTTTACCCATCATTAAAAAAAAAAAAAAAAAACTAAGGTGAACAACAAATCCCACAAAGCACCTAAAAAATAACTCCTTCAACTTGATAAGAACACCAATAAAACAAATCCTAGTACTAACATTATACTTAAGGCTGAAAGCTAGGTCATTTTCCCTTAAAATTGGGACCAAGATAGTGAGAACACCGCTACTATTCAGCATCATGTTAAAAGTTCTAGCTACCATAATAAGATAAGAAAATAGCCAGTATACAGAGAGGGAAGAAAAAAGTAAAACTGTCTTTGTTGACAGGTGACAGACTGTCCATATAAAAAGCCCAACTAATCAACAAATGTATTCCTGGAATTAATAAGCAATTGTAGCAAGATTGTAGGACACAAGATTAATATTATAAAAGCCAACTACTTTTCTATGTGCCAGCAACCAACAGTTGTAATGTGACAGACATTAAAAACACAGTACCATTTACAATAACACCAGAAATAAGTGTAAATCTGACAAAACATGTACTAGATCATCACGCAGAAAACTGCAAAACTCTGATGAAAGAAATCAAAGATGATCTAAATAGAGAGATACTCTATGTACACTAATTTGAAGGCCTAACATTTTTAAGATGTCAGTTTCTCCCAACCTGATCTGTAAATTTAATGTAATCTCATTCAGAATCCCAGCAAGTTTTATTTTTTTGCCTTTGGTAGATGTCAACAAACTGGTTCTAAAGTATATATGGAAAGTAAAAAAACTTCAAATAACATGATACTGAAGAAAAATAAAGGTGGAGGACTGACACTAATTGGCTTCAAGAATCTTACTATAAAGTTAGAGTAATCAAGACAATGTACTATTGTAAATATATAGACACACAGATCAATGGAGCAGAATAGACAGCCCAGAAATAAACTCACACAAATATATTTAACTGGTCTTTTGAAAAGGAGCAAAGGCAATTCAGCGGAGAAAGTAATGTCTTTTTCAATAGATGGTGCTTGAATAATTGCATCTCCATATTAAAGAATATGAATGAAGACACAGTCCAGGGGCTTCTGCGTGGCTCAATCTACTAAGCCTCCAAATTTAGCACAGGTCATGATCTCATAGTTTGGAGGTTCGAGTCCCATATTGGGCTCTGTGATGACAGCTCAGAGCCTGGAGCCTGCTTCATATTCTGTGTCCTCTTCCCTCTCTCCCTACTTCTCCTCCATTCACACTCTATCTCCCTCTCTCTCAAAAATAAATAAGCATAAAAAAGATACAGACCTTAACGTCTTTCACAAAAATTAACTCAAAATGAAATACAGACATAACTACAAAACCAAAAAGTATTAAATTCTAGGTAAACACTTCAGAGAAAAATCTCAATGATCTTGTGTTTGGCAATTAGTTTTTAGATACAACAGCTATAGAAAAATACATAACAGAAAAATTGTTAGGTTGGACTTCATTAAAATTAAAAACTTTAATCCTGAGAAAGACACTGCTAAAAGAAATCAGAGACTTGAAGAAAGTATTTGCAAAACACATATCTGATAAAAGCCTTGTGGCCAAAACCTAAAAAGAAAAAATAAAACAATCTAGTTTAAAAATGGGTAAAAGATCTGAACGGAAAATCAACACATGAAAAAAAAATGCATGGGAAAAGATGGTCTCATAATTTTTCACTAGTAAATGGCAAATTAAAACAACAACAACACTGCTGCACAACTACTAGAAAAGCTAAAATAAAAACAAAAAAATGGACAATACCAAGCACTCATGAGAATGCAATGCAGCAGGGCTATTTATTGGTAGTAGGAATGCAAAATGTGGTGGGTATATCCACTTTGGAAGTCAATTTGGCCCTTTTTTATAGTTAGTGCAATGAATACATCTATCCCACTCCAAGTATTTGCCCTACTAATTGTAAAATGTACATCCACACAAAAATGTGCATGTGAATGTTCATTGCAGTTTTACTAATAATCACCCAAACTGGAAGCAACCCAAATATCTTTTAATAGGCTAATGATAATAAATTATAGTGGTTCTATACAATGATTATTCAGGGATTTTAAAAAATGAGGTGTCAAGACACAAAAAGATAGAAAATTTAAATACATATTGTTAAATAAAAAGCCAGCCTGACTCTATTTTCTATGATTTCAATTAATGACATTCTGGGAAAGGCAAAACTATAAAGTTGGTATAAAGATTAAGGATTGCCAGGAAGAGTGAAAACAGATGAAGAATTAAATAGGTGAATCACAGGGAATTTTTCAGGCAGTAAAACAACTCTGTATGATGTTTTAATGATGGATATAGGACATGTTGCATTTGTCAAAGCTCACAGAACTCTATAGCTTAATACTAAGCCCTAATGTATTCAAATTAAAAAGAAAATACAGGTGCGCCTGGGTGGCTCAGTCGGTTAAGCCTCTGACTTCGGCTCAGGTCAGATCTCACGTTCGTGGGTTCGAGCCCCGTGTCGGGATCTGTGCTGACAGCTAGCTCAGAGCCTGGAGCCTGCTTCCGGTTCTGTGTCTCCTCTCTCTGCCCCTCCCCCTCTCATGCTCTGTCTCTCTGTGTATCAAAAAGAAATAAAACATTTAAAAAAAATTTAAAAAAAAAGAAAATACACAGAAGTTCAAGGCATCCAGGAAGAAATAAAGACTGTGACAAAGAATCTAACTACAGTAGAAATGTATGAAACAACCTTAGTGAAGGGTGTGGAGAAACAGTGATGACCTAACTAGTGTGGGAAGTTAGCAAAGTTGTAATATTAAAACCAAAAAAATGCATACATAAGCACTCTACCTTTGTTGATGCAGTTGTTTCCAATGGGGTATTAATGACTCATACTTTCTGAAATTAAACAGGTAAGTAAGTAAATGAGGGATGATGGGAGCCAGATTCCTCCCTACAAGAATGTGAAATTATAGATAAGTAAATAAATGGTGGAAGACCTAAATATCAGCTAGGAAACCATCAAAATCCTGGAGGAGAATACAATCAGTAACATTGACATTGGCCATAGCACCATCTTTCTAGACATGTCTCCTGGGGCAAAGAAACATAAAAAAAAATTGGGACTATTTCATCAAAATAAGAAGCTACTGCACAATAAGGAAACAATCAACAAAACTAAAAGACAACCTACAGAATGGAAGAATAAATTTGCAAATGATGTATCTGATAAAGGGTTATAACCAAAATCTGTAAAGAACTTAGATAACACCCCAAAAATAAATATCCAATTTAAAAAATGGACAGGAGACAAGAATAGACATTTCTCCACAGAAGACATCCAGATGGCCAACAGACACATGAAAAGATGCTCAACCTCACTCATCATAAGGGAAATACAAACCAAAACTATAATGAGATATCACATCACACCTGTCTGAATGGCTAAAATCAACAACACAAGAAACAATAGGTGTTGGTGAGGATGTGGAGAAAGGGGAAGCCTCCTGCACTCTTAGCAGGAAGGCAAATTGATGCAGCCACTCTGGAAAACAGTATGGAGTTTCCTCAGAAAGTTAAAAATAGAGCTAACCTATTGCAGTACTAGATATTTACCGAAAAAATACAAAAATACTAATTCAAAGGAATACCTGCATAGTAATATTTATTGCAGCATTATCTACAATATCCAAATTATGGAAACAGCTTAAGTGTCCATCAAGTGATGGATAAGAATGTGGTGTATATACAATAGAATATTTCTCAGCCATAAAAAAGAATGAAAGCTTGCCATTTGTAAGACACAAATGGAGCCAGAAAGTATTGTGCTAAGCAAAATAATTCAGTCAGAGAAAGACAAACACCATATGATTTGACTCATATGTGGAATTTAGGAAACAAAAAATGTTAGCATAGGGGAAAAAAAGAGAAAAAGGAAAACCAAGAAACAGACTGTTAACTATAGAGAACAAACTGATGGCTGCCAGAGGGGAGGTTGGTAGGGAATGGGTGAAATAGGTGATGGGGGTTAGGGAGTACACTTGCTGGGCTGAGCACTGGGTGATGTATGGAAGTGTTGAATCACTATCTTGTACACCTGAAACTAGTATTACACTGTGTGTTAATTAACTGGAATTTAAATAAAAGCTTTAAAAATAAATAAAGGCTATGAAACCCCGGTGGCAATGAGCACATCAAAAGGTAACAACTCAGATCATAATTTCCTCTAAAAGGAACCAGGACTGCCCCTTGGGGAAAGGACTGATTCTGGAACTGGGGCAAGAAACACCTAAGATGACCATAGAGTATCTTATAGTCCCAGAAAGTTAGGAAGTTCTAAAATAAAAACCAACCAACCACACCAAGAGATATGTCAAAGGGTCATCTTTTAGCTTCATTTCTTTCTAAGTTCCAAATGGTGAAACGAATTTGAGCTCAATAAGGTAGTACTGTAATATATACAACAGTTACCTATGATTCTGTAATGACATAAATATGTATATAAACAAGTGGGGAAGGATAAACAATCACCTACACAGAATTCCAAATAACTTATGTAAATATTCTGCCCTCAGGAAGCACAGCTCTCCTTCCCTTAAGTGTATACTATGTATAGTGACTTCCCTCCAGAAACTGAACTAGAGAAAGGGATTTAAAAAAACAAACAAAAACAGTGGATTTATAGAGGAGAAATCTGACAAACAAAACCTCAGCAAGGTAATCAAAGTTAGCATCAACAGTGATAAATCATGTTAATGTGACGCAAATGGTACTTTCTCCCCAAATCTCGTAACTACACTTTAATTATGAAAAATAACTCAGACAAATTCCAAAGAAGAACATCTACAAAATACCTGAAAAACACTCCTCAAAAAAATGTCAAGGTCATCAAACCTAAGGAAAGCATGAGAAACTATCAGATCTAAGAGAAGCCTAAGAAGACAACAAATTAATGTAGTATGGTGTCCTTAATGGGATCGTGAGACAGAAAAAGGACAGTAGGTAAAAACTAAGGAAATCTAAATAAACTATGTGTGTTAGTTAATAACTTATCAATAGTGATTCATAAGTTGACACATAATAGGGATGTTATTAATAGGGGGAATGGGGGATATGGCAACTCCATATATTTTTTTTTGTTATAAATCTCAACCTTTTCAGAAGAATAAGTTTTATTTAAAAGAACAACAAATATCAAAATACCTTGTATCTTTTAAGCTGGAACAATTTTTAGCAAGAAATAATTAAGGATGGTATTGGATTATAATCCTAAGCATAAAATAAATATCCTTGAGTCCAACTGATAAAAACAAATGTAGAAGCAACAGGGGAAATAGAAAGTTCTTTTTATAGCATTATTTTACTATATTATGTTACCCTATACTAGTAAATACTATGCCTTTACTATATTTTACAACATACTATTACTATAGTAGGTGCAGGCATGAACCACTGATGAATGTTAAAATTAGTGGACAAAGTTTGAGGGGAATAGGATATTTGCATAGTCTCACAACATCTATTCTAAATATTTATTAATGGCAAAGTGAAAAATAGTAACTTTACAGAAGGGAAACTCTGGCAGACACCACTTATACTGAGGATTAACATCACCAGGAATAAGCCACTTTTACCTCATTTGACTCATAAGTACCCTTGATACACTACACTGAGAAAAGCACATCATCACTGTAGTTCTCTTCCTAACACTGCAGAACTCCAATGTAGTCATGAGAAAGCAGACAATCCTCAAGGGATATTCTACAGAATTACCATCCAATAGTCCTCCATATTCTCAAGGTCATAAAAGACCAGGAAAAAAACTGAAGACTGGAAGAGACTAAGTTGACATGAAAATTAAATGCAATGTGCATTTAGATTAGATCCTGGTACAGGGTAAAATATGAATAATCTGTATGGCTTAGTTAATGGCACTGTAACAATGTCAAGGTCTTAGTCATGATAACTGTACTATGGTTATATAAGATATTAACATTAGGAGAGTCAGAATGAAGGGGATAGAACTCTGCACTATTTTTGCAACTCCTCTACAATTTTAAAAATATCTCAAAATTTAAAAAAGTTTAAAACAACCTGAAGTTAAATAAAACATCCTTACGAAATTCTTTACACCAGTAAGAGTCTGCCTATTTTGTTTGTAGATAGTGTCTTTTCAGCTAAGTGGTGGCGTTAGCTAAGAGTCACTAAGGGATAAATAATCTCTGAGCTCTTAATTAAATAATACACAATATTTTCCTTCTTCAAGAATGTACTAACTCCTTCAAAATAGGTCTTGTTGCCTCATTTTCAAAATAACAAATTTCTTGTTCTTTTTAGTGTGTTTTAAAATACCTTCAGTTTGAAGGAGATTTGGTTTAATGTCAGCCGGATTTCAATTATTTGAGAAAACATATTTAACCATGACTCAAAGCCAGGTGCATAATAGATGCCCAGGGAAGAAATAAGTCATCCAGCCAGTTCAGACTTGCAGCTACGTTTTTTAACGTAATAAGCTATTAAATTTGATGTGTATAACCATAGGCCTCCAGTTTGTCAACAGCTAATTCATTAGACACGTGACTTATAGCACTTTATAAATTCATTCATTCCAATAATGGTTTTTACTAATCAAGTCCTTTTATCTATATAATCTTATTTAGCTTTAAAAAACAAATACAAACTTTAGAGGTATTTGGAGGTAGAAAAACTAGTGGTTTTAAGCTGACAGTTCAGTAACATGGTGGTAGGACTAGATTTAGAACTCAAATCCTTTGATGCTCTGCCCAAGGTTCTGTGCCTACTTTGTGGGCCAGCTGGAGGTGAACTGTCTGTTAGCCACTGAAGAAACAATGTTCTCTTTCATGAGATGTTCTCACCACACCTTCAGGCCTTTGTACCAACTCAAATATCCATTTCTCTGTTTGCTTTCTTGAACCACATATCTTTATTCTTCTGTTAATTCATTTAGGTATTTAAAAACATATTTAGCACTTATCAGGATCAACTTGTGCTAAATGCTCAAGGTAAAGACATGAAAGAAACTAAACCATTCACATGTTAGCGTAAGTGACATGAATGTAAACACACTACAATTTCCTTTGAAAAGTTTATCAACTGGAGCCAATCAGAAGCACTAAGGTGGGACAGAATGGGAATGATGCATCATGGGAAGAGGGATGGAAAGCTTCCAGGGAAAGTACAGGAGTTTTCTATAGTATAGTTCTCCACTGTCCTCACTGAATGGTGGTGTTCTTGGGGGTATCTTCCATTACAAGGACTAAAATTTACTAACGATGAAGGAAGGAAGGAATGAGCTATATTTTGGCCTTTCCAAGGCCAAACTCTAACATTCTATTTACATTTTAACAGTGCCTTTTTCTGGGACATTGTAAAGGAGTCTTCTATATAGCATTTTCCAGTGACTTTAATTAAGAATGATTCTGAAGCTCTTACTCATGCAATTCTGTCATTAAATCCACAGGAAACATGACCTCATAACGTGTCTCAGAATTAGGCTCAAATTACCCCTGAACCACTAATAATTCTTTTGTTCTGTTTCAACTGTAAAGAGCTAAAAGTTCAGGAAAATAACATTTTTATCAAATACATATGAATGCGTCTATTGAGGGTTTGGAATATTTTTGTTTGGTTTGTTTTGTTTTCCAATCTCTGCCTAATAATGTTACATTTATTGGAGGTAGACTATTGGACTATTCATTGTGACTAATTATTCGACAGATCCTTGAATGCAAAGCTCTGAGCCTGAAACTAAGATACCTAGCAAAACACAGGACAATTGTTAAGAATCGAGGTGAGGGAAGCATTACTTTTGGTTTGACACAGGGATCAACACATGGTTGATACAGGAGCGGGCATCTCAGATAGAACCCAATACTTGGTGAAGGTAGTATTCCAATTGGAGGGAGAAACATTAGGGAGAAATCAGAGTATGTGGAAAGACGCAGGAAGCAGCTGGTCCACAGCCATGGAGCATGATAAAAAGGGGGCTGTGAGAGTGATGAGGGAGGATGGGACAAGCTGAGAGCAAACTACAGGCTAGCACACCACCCCCACCTCCCCAGGTGGGATATGGGTGATATTCCTCGGACACTCCTGGCTACTCAAAAAGAAAGGAAAGGGGTTTAAGTGCTGCCCTGATAATGCAGGAAACTAAGGCAAATGAAAAATTAAAGTCCCTTACTGCCTACAGCCCATTGACAAGTCTTTGAAACCAGCAGAATTTTACCTCCCTTTAGGAGCTCGGCTGCCTCAATGATGACACCTTGCTAGGGGCAAAAGAGAATTTGACCTTAACATTATCTCTACTTCCTTTATCTCAACTGCCCCAAGACACATGCTGGCAATCATACTCCAAGCTTACAGCCCCCTGATATACATCTGAAGGGTCTCATGCCTGAGGTGTTAATAAACGATAATAAATGGTGTTACCCTAGCAACAGCTAGCTCATGAAGGTCCTGGAAACCTTGCTTCCAAAATTCTTTAGAGACTTATTCTATCCCTAAGCCCCTCCCAACCTGAAGGTATACAACGTGTTACCTGTAATGACCCTATGCAGCTCTTCTGCCCGTGAGTCCTGTCCCTATGCTTTAATGAAATCTTCTGCATCAAAGACGTCTTCAAGATTCTTCCTTAGCCATCAGCCCCAGACCCCACAAACCACCCCCTATGACCCCAAAACTTCATCAATATAATTATTTTCCTCATAGCGCCTACAGTCCAATGATATGCCTGGAAATTCATCGTCCAGTGAGGTGTACCTAGAAAGACAAGTTACAAATATCCTCTTGAAACTTTGCTGGGATTATTCTTCAATCATCAAAAATACAGGGAGACAGTGCAAGTTTTTAATTAAGAAAATTCGACGCTTTATAAAATTTAAGGCTGGGGCACTGTTAAGACAAGTTGGAAAGTCATGGGGCAGAGTGACAAGACATATACCAAGTGTCTTATAAAAAGATTATTTTATAAGATAGGGAAGATTTTCAAATCTTTCCAGTCTATAAACTCCTGGAACACGGTTTGCAGATGATTTCTCCACCTCTGTATTTTCAATGTATAATTTAGTGTTAGACAAACAATAGAGCCTCAGTAAATAGTGGCTGAATTTAATAAAGGTCATCCAAACATTATTTTTGTAAAAAAGGATTAAAAGCTATTGCTATATTCATTCATACATAAACTTAAGTGTCAATAAAATGTGTGCGTGTGTGTGTGTATATGAAAAAAAGGAGAGGTGAAATAAAGAGAACTATATCATTCATGCACATGCACATATACATAAAGTGAGAAAAGGTAGAGAATAGATAGCCAGAAAGGGAAGACTATTATTCCCTGAAGCAAGTACAGAACAATTCCAGTGAATAATTAAACACAACTGAAATAACGAGTAGGATACACTTTACTGAGAAGGAGAAAGACCTTACACATGGGGCATTGTATGAACAATGGAGAGTACTCTGAACTATGAATGGATTGCTATAAATGCCCCAAGGGCAATGACAGCAAATACTCAAAAGTGTCTGATTTCACCTGATATCCACTGTAGTTTACTAAGGTCTAATCAGAAGTGGCATGGGCTTAGAGGAACGTTAATTTAATCAATTTACAGGGTAAGGTAACAATCCAGAGAGTCCAGTTAGAAGAGATTAATACACACACACACACACACACACAAATACATAGATACACACACACACACACACACACAAATACATAGATACACACACACATATATACATACATGTATACATTATACACACACACATACATTACACACACACACACACACAATTAAAAGCCCTTGAACTGACATCCAATTTCTAGTCTGCCACACAAGAAACTGGTAGTTGACCCTCCATTTCAAACAAGTACAAAATTAAATAAACTGAAAAATCAGTAATTTCTCTTAGATCCATCAGAGAAATGAGGTCACAGAGCAAACTGCTGCCCCCATATTGGCCACTAAGCACTGGCACAAACTTCTTCAAGAACCAGAGCCAGGGTAAAAAAAAAAAAACAGCCTGAATAATACTGATGAATTGATGGAGAGTCAGAGTGGACAAGTTTGGGAGTTAAATCTCCAGGGGACTCAGTCGTCAGGAGTCCACAAACTTTGTGAATTTTAAAGCCAGGAGCTCAACCAGGTTCTCACAGTGAGTATCAGAGAAAACCCCCCCACAGGGAGTATCAGAGAAAAACCTTCCAGCAAGTGGAAGCACTTCCAGCAAAAGGAACCACTGTGAAACAGGCCAGAGCACTCTGTTCTTCTCAAAACGTTCTGTCCTTAGAGAAAGTATTTAACCAGAACCTAACCTTCTGGAGTTTTATCAGAAACTAACTGACCTGGGAGCAGGGAAGAACCCAATTCCAACCCACTCTAGCTATCATGTCACACTGAAAGGTTCGTGGGAGGGACTGAGAGCATGTGTCAAGTTCACAGTCCAGGGACAAAGGCTCACTGCAAAGCTTCTGAGACCAACACATAAAATGACAGAATACTTCCCACAAACCTCACCACTGCATTACTAAACTCCTATTTACAGCAGCTCCACATACTTAGTACATTTCCAAATATAAGAACAAAATAATATATACTGAAAGGCAAAAAACAGTTTGAAGACACAGAGCACGTATCAGAACCAAGCTCAGATATGGCAGTGATGTTGAAATTAGTACACTAGAAATTTAAAACATCAGCGATTAAGATGCTCAAGGCTTAAGTAGACACAGGCAAAAACCAACAGACAATGTAAACAGAGAGACAGAAATTCTAAGAAAGACCTAAACATAAATACTAGAGATCAAAAACATTGTGATGGAAATAAAAAAAAATACCTTTGTTATGCTTATTAGTACACTGGAAATGGCTGAGGAAAACAACTCTGAATTTCAGGATATCTCAATAGAAACTGACCAAACTAAAAAGCATAAAGAAAAAAAAGACGGAAAAAAGCTAGAACACAATATCCAATAACTGCCAAGAAACTACAAAAGTTGTAATATACCTATAGTGACAATTTCAGAAGGAAAAACAAAGCACAGAAAAAAATCTATGAAAAAAAAAAAAAGACTGAGAATTTCCACAAATTAATGTCAGACATTAAACAACAGATCCCACAGTTCAGAAAACACAGAACTAGATAAATGTAAAAAACAAAGCAAAACAAAAAAACAAAAAACCCTACACTTAGGTATATTATTTTCACACTAAAAATCAACCAAAAACCCAGAAAAGAGGGAGAAGGGGAGAAGGGAAGAGAGACACATTACCTACAGAGGAACAAAGATAAGATTTACATACAACTTCTCCTCAGACCATGGAAGCAAGAAGGGAGTATAATGCGATATTTAAAGTGTTAAGAAAAAAACAAAAAACACCAATCTAAAATTCTGTTCACTGAAAAATTAACCTTAAAAGGTGGAAGAGAAATGGATTTTCTCCAATAAAAATGAGGAAATTCATTACCACTGTATCTACCTTGCAAGAAATATTAAAATAATTTCTTTGGAGAGGAAAATGAGAAGTATCAGAACCTGAATCTATATAAAGAAAGCAAAAACATCAGAGAAGGAATAAGTGAAGATAAAAAAAAACTATTTTTTTAATTTTTAGAGAAAGAGGGCTCAAGTGAGTGAGGGGCAGAGAGAGAGAGGAGAGAGAGAGAGAGAGAATCCTATGGGGAGTAAGGGAAAAAGGGAGAGAGAGAGAGAGAGAAGTGGAGTTCATCCAAAGCGGGGCTCATGCTCACCCCGAGCAAGTCACAAGCTCACTGAATGTGGGAGTTGAACTCTGGAACTGTGAGATGCCCTGGCCTGAGTTAGCTTAACAACTAAGGCACCCTATTCTTTTTTTTTTTGTTTTCCTCACTGATTTGTCTTTTTTTTCCCTCTTATAGTTTATTGTCAAGTTGGTTTCCATATAATACCCAGTCTTCATCCCAACAAGTACCGTCCTTCATGCCCATCACCCCTTTTCCTCTCTCCCCTACCCCTATCAACCCTCGGTTTGTTCTCAGTATTTAAGAGTCTCATGGTTTACCTCCCCCCGTCTCCATAACTATTTTTCCCCTTCCCCTCCCCCACGGTCCTCTATCAAGTTTCTCCTGTTCCACTTATGAGTGCAAACATATGGTATCTGTCCTTCTCTGCATGACTTACTTCACTTAGCATAACACCCTTGAGTTCCATCCACTTTGCTACAAATGGCCAGATTTCGTTCTTTCTCATTGCCATGTAGTACTCCATTGTATCTATATACCACATCTTCTTGATCCATTCATCAGTTGATGGATATTTAGGCTCTTTCCATGATTTGGCTATTGTTGACAGTGCTGCTATGAACATTGGGGTACATGTGCTCCTATGCATCAGCACTTCGGTATCCCTTGGGTTGATCCCTAGCAGTGCTATTGTTGGGTCATAGGGGAGTTCTATTGTTAATTTTTTGAGGAACCTCCACACTGCTTTCCAGAGTGACTACCTAAGGCACCCTATTCTTAATTACTCTCATAACAGTGTGTTCAAAATAATAACAATATATTTGATTACGTATATTTATGTGTATGTGAAATGAATGACAACAATGATACAAAAAATGAGAGGGTAGAATTGAGATTATTTTGTCAATATAAAATAATCATACTACATATGAAATGATATGCTGTTATTGGAAAGTGGATGTGGATTAGTTGTAAATGTATGTTGAAAATCCTAGGGCAGCCACTATAAAAAGTAAAACAAAAACTGTTATGTTAATAAGGAACAAAATGGAATTACATAAAATGATCAATTAAAACCACAAAAAGACAGAAAAGATTAAAAGACAAAAATAAGAAAAAAGAACAATGGCAACAAAAACAGTAACACAGTAGATATTAATCCAACTGTATAAATAATCACTTTGAACATTAATAGTATGATTACACCAATTAAAAAACTGTCAGGTAGATCAAAAGTAAGACCCAAGTATATGCTGATCAGAAGAAACCCACATTAAATATAAAGACATATAAGATTAAAAGTAAGTGGATGGAAAAATATACCAAGCTAACAATAATCAGAAGAAAAAAGGAAAAGCTGTATTAATTTTAGACATAGATTTCAGACCAGAGAAGGTTATTAGGGACAAAGAGAGGCATTGATGAGAAAAGGATCAATTCTCCAGGACAACAATCTCAATGTGTATGCACCTAAAAACAGAGCATCAAAATAAATGAGACATAAACAAAACGAAAAGAAGAAATAGCTGAATCCACTATGATAGTTGGAGAGTTCAACATCCCTCTATCAGAAGTAAGTAGATCCAGGGGTGACTGGATGGCTCAGTCAGTTAAGTGTCTGACTTCAGCTCAGGTCATGATTTCATAGTCTCTGATTTTTGAGCCCTGTGTTGGTTTCTGTGCTGACAGCTCAGAGCCTGGAGCCTGCTTCAGATTCTGTGTCTCCCTCTCTCTCTGTCCCTCCCCCACTTGCTCTCTGTCTCTGTCTCTCAAAATAAAAACAAAAAATTAAAAAAAAAAAAAAAGATGTGTGAATCAATAATTAGTAACCTAAAACAAAAAGCACCAGTTCCAGATGGGTTCACTGGTGCTTTCTACCAAACATTTAAGGAGGAATTTATGCCAATTGTCTACAGTCTCTTTCAGAAGATAGATGAGAGAAAATTTTCCTACCTCATTCTATGAGGCAGCATAACCTTAATACCAAAACCAGACAAAAACATTACAAGAAAACGACAGCTATATCTCCCATTAACATAGATTTAAAAATCCTCAACAAAATATTACCCAATTGAATCTAAACATGTATAAGCATCTTTATATCCCACAACTAAGGGGAATATATCATAAAATGCAAGGTTGGTTTAACATTCAAAAATCATTTTCTATAATTCATCCTATCAAGAGGCTAATGAGGAAAAAATCCTATGATCGTCAACAGATGAAGAAAAAAGAACTTGACAAAATCCAACACCCCTTCATGACAAACATTCAGTAAACTAGGAATTGAAGTGAACTTCTTCAACTTGATTTAAAAAATCTACAGCTAATGTCAAAATTAATGGTGAGAAACTCAAAGTTTTCTAAAATCGGGAAAAAGACAAGGATGTACACTCTATTACTTTTCAACATTATACTAGAAATTTTAGATAATGCAGAGAACTCTTTTATATTTTACTAGCTGTTGTTTTATATATTCTTCTCTGTGTTACAGAGAAGTTCTGTTTTTATGTGTTAAATTCTATTTTGTCTACTATTTTAAAAAGTTTTGGTCCATATTTACCTGATTAAATTTTTGTCTTTCTTTTTGGTATTTTTGTATTACTGTCTTTGAAACAGATCTCTTATAGATAACATATTCCAGGATATTATTTTTCATTCTAATCTATAATTTTATACATTTTTATCATGAAGAGAACACATTTTTATTTGTTGAAGTTCTTTTATATTTGAAGTTCTTTCTGCCTTTGTTTTCTAGTTTTCTACTTTAATCTATGTGCTGCTCTTATGTTCTAATATCCTGCCTTCCACCTAAATTAATTTTTTAATTTTAAATTATTTTCCATATTTATTTTTTTCTAGTACTTACATCTTATCTTAAGCTCATTATCTTTGCTATTATGTCTAAATCTTATGTCTCTGTTTTCCCATAACCTCAGTAAGATAAAAACCTTAAAATTCTCTCACTTTTCTGTGCTCTTGCTTTTTTCCTTATCAGATGCAACTACCACCAATTAATTCCAGGGTTCTGTCATAACTCTCATAATGTGGTTTTTTTTCAAAGATACTTTTAAGTAATATCTATACTCAATGTGGGGCTCAGATTCACAACCCAAAACTCAAGTGTTGTATGTTCTACTGATTAAGCTAGACAGACGCCCCTGAAAAAATGTTTTTACCATGTTATTTAAGTTATCCAACCTTATATTTCCTCAAAACTTTGTTTTTAATTTTATGATATCTTTATAGTTCACATAATTCACACTTAAAGTACATAATTCAATTATTCAAAAGATTTTTATCCTCAAAATAAAATCTATATTCATTACCAGTCACTCACTTCTCTCTAATCCCCAGTCACTCCTTTCTTCTCTCTAAATCCCCTTGAGACCTAGGCAACTACTAATCTATTTTCTCTGCCGATATGCATATGCTGGATATTTCATAGAAAGAGAATGATACCGCATGTGTTCTTTTGTGACTGACTAGTTTCATTTAGCGTGTTTTAGAAGTTCGTCTATGTACTAGCATGTTTCACAAATTCAAATTTTTGAATATTTTAATATTTCAATTATTCAATGGGATAATATCCCACTATATGAATATCTCACATTTTATTTATCCAGGCAGCCAATGAAGGACATATAAATGATTTCTACTTTTAGGCTTTTATAAATAATGTTACTATAAAGATACATGTACAGTTTTTGTGTAGAAATGTTTACATTTCCTTAGGTCTATGCCCAGGAGTAGAACTGCTAGACCATATGGTAACTCTTATGTTAACCTTTAGAGGAACAGCCAAACTGTTTTCCAAGGAGATGACACCACTTTACATTCTAATCCGTAATGCATGAGGATTCCACTTTCTCAACCTCTCCAATACTTGTTATTAGCTGTATTTTTTATTATAGACATTCTATTGAGTATCAGATGGTATTTCCTAGTGATCTCCTACTGATTTTGATTTGTATTCTCCTAATGAATTATGATGTTTTTCAGGTGTTTCCTGGCCATTTGCAGATCTTCAGAGAGATGTCCATTTAAATTATTTGCCTATTTTTCAGTTGAGTTGTATTTTTACTAACATAAGTATTTATATATTCCAGATATAAGCTTATTACCATATATGTAATTTGCAAATATTTTCTCCCATTTTGTGAAATGTCCTTTTTCACTCTCTTGCTGGTACCCTTGGAAATATGAACATTTTTAATTTTAATGAAGTTTACATGTTTTATCTTTTGTCATTTGTACTTTTCAAATCATATCTAAAAGACCCTTGCTTAACGTAAGGTCATTAATATTTACCCCTGTTTTCTTTAAGAGCTTTACAATCTTAGCTCATACATTTGTATACTGATCATTTCTGGGTTAAATTTTATACATGAGATGGGATCCAATTCCATTCCTTTGCATGTGCCTTTCCAAATGTCCCAACACCACATATTGAAGATATTATTTTCCCGCTGAATGATCTTGGCACTCTGTTTAAAATTAACCGGCCATTAGATGTATGGGTCTATTTCTTAACTCTCAATTCAATTCCATTGACCTATACACCTATATTTAGGTTTGTACCCCACAATCTTGATTACTGCATTCTGTAGTAAATTTTGAAGAAGTGAAAACTACAACTCTTCTTTTTCAGGATAGTTTGGGCTATTTACCTTGAATCTCTTTACAAAGTTCTATATGAATTTTAGGAATAGTTTGCCCATTGCTTCAAAGAAACCTGATGCGATGTCAGTAGATTGCTTTGAATCTGTAGATCAATGTATGGAGAGCATTGACTTCTTTTTTCATTTATTTTTCTAAGTTTACTTATTTTGGTATAAGTGACTTAAAAATGCAGAAAATATGACTAGACAATGTCATAAGACTGTTATGGAATTTGCTTGGCATTCTTAATAGTAAAAGTCTTTTCTTGAGTTATAATATCTAAAAATGTACTATTGTCAAGTTAAATATGCAAAAAATACAAAATATTTACTTTTATGTATAAAGAAATTTTCCTTAAGTTTTGGATTAAATATCGCCAAACTTAAAAAGATCCTTACTAGATCAGGGTTACAAATTATTCATGCTGTTTTAATAATAACACAGTAATTGCTATATTTGGTTCTTGTAAGTCCCCACTGTATGGGAATTACTAATAAGGTATGTTTTACTTACTGATGGTTGTGATCCTTAATTTAGTCATTTCTCCAAGACCATAAATTGGGTTTGGACATTCTATACCCTTTAAAAACTCTAAATTATATTCCTAAATCTAGAACTTAGGTGGGTAGAAGTACATAAAGAAGTATGTGGGATGGAAAATCAAAATCTTAAATTGCTATAATTGTTCAGATAATTATATAATGTATATGTTAATGTGTGGGTATCTGCATGCATAAAAAGGGGAAAATGTTAAATATTACCCATCTCTGTATAATGCAGAGATAAAATACAGAAGTAAGGCTGATAAGTGGTAACCATTTTGACTAATATCTGAATGTGACCTTCATCTCTCCAATGTCTCAAGCCAGTGTATGGGAGATAACTGGGGACACATTCCTTCTCACTCCCCCCCCCCCCGTTATCACTCTAGTACAAGTCATCATTATCTCCTACCTGGATTTATGCAATGCCTTCTGACTGCTCCTCACATCTCATCATTTTTAATGTTGCCCTTCACCAAACTGTTCTCCACACAGAAGACAATGTGATATTTTTCAATCACAAACATAATGAGAACCAATAATGATTAAACTTTTTATTAACCAATAATGATTAAACTTTTCAATGGCATTTTATTGGGGATAAAATTTCTTCTCTTCATCCTGCTCTAGAAGAGTCTGTATGATCTAAACCTTATTTCTCCAGCTTCATCTTGTCTACTTTTCTTTGATATTTACCAACTCAGAACTTCTATTCATACTAGCCTTGATGTCAAATGGGCCCTTTTTTCCATTACTACCTAAATTCCCCTTCATGTGATTTAGATTCCATTTCCCCTTCTTCAAAAGAATGTTCATGACTTTCCTAACTTCAAATTGATACTCCTTTTTCACCTCTTATTATACTTCTTACTCTCATAGTACTTGTCACAATTTATAATAGCATTTTTATGTGATATCCTATAGTTCTAGAATCTCAAGCGCATTTAACTCTTTTCCCCAAAACCTTCCAAAAACACACTAATACCAGTCTAAGTATAGATTTCCATGGATCTGCAGTTGGGTTTATAGAACTCCTAAATTATTACAATAACATATCCTTTGTGATAGAAAGTAACAGCAGGAAGTCTGTATCTTCCCTGGGCTGGATACTTACCCCCAAAAGTTCTGATACAGATGGAGTGGAGTTTCCTCCATCTCATAGGTGAGTCTAACGGGTCACCTCGTCATATCCCTCAGTACAGGTGATAGAATACAGTCACTTATAAGAAAGCTCTGGAAGACACTGCTCTGGCAAGAATCCATGGTCCACTCTCCTAGCACTTCCTTGGGCTTTTCTCCTCTTGGACATCTATCCTAAAATCAGACAGCTAGAGTGACATCACCAAGATGGTGATGTAAGTTGTTCCTGACTTTGCTTTCCTTCACAAGAAGAACTATCCATGAACCAGACACAAGTGACAGAATCCACAATGCAGGGGTGAAGCTAAAGAATTCTCTTGTACCAGAGGGACCAAGACAGACTACACGAGAAAGGTAAAAGGAGTAGCTATATACTGACCACTCGCCTCTCCCCCCAGGCCAGTGCATCACCATGCAGAGACATCTCTAGTTCCTCCAATGGGAAAGGAAAGACTGGGAAGGGGACAGTCAGACCCTCCAGCACTGTAAGTTGCTTTGTTGGAGCCCCTACTCGGGTCTCCCCTGATGGGGATTCAAGGGGAATCTGTGGGGTCCTGCTACTGGGAATCTGACTGTGACTGAGGGAAGGAAGGGGGCTTGCAACAACTAGCACAGGATATTGGCGGAGTTCACACCTGGAGTGCCCAGGTAGTAATCCCAACCAAAATTTTGCTCATCTGAAGAACAAAGTGGGGTGGGAGGTAGTACACTCTGAGCTGGGAATTCAATGGGATAAGAAATGCCATCAGGTTCTCAAACAAGCTTTTAAGACCCTAGAATCTGGTTTGCCCACACCAAAGCAGGGAGCTGAGACATAGCCCTATGTGCTAGTGGGGCCTGGTCAAAGCACCTGGAATCTGTGCAGCCAAGCAATACTTAAGCTGAGGGGTGAGCAGGCAGAGCCAATCACTACCAGAGCAAAGCCAGTATCAGGCATGAAAGGTTCTCCAGCTAGGCCCAGGCAGGGCGATTAAGTCATAGCCAAGACTGAGGGTTCTGGCTCCTGGGTTCTATCAGATCACAAGTATTGGAAAAAAGACCTAGAAGCTGTTCTTCCATCTGACCAGAAAGGTTGTTCAAGAACACTATCAAGGTAGAGTTGTTAGCCCTCAGAATGAAGCCAGTACTGGGTTTGGAGTATTCTTCTGGTATGACTGGACATTGGCATTAATTCATAGCCACAGCTGAGGGTGGATCCCAGATGACTGTGACTAGAAAGCCTACTTGGAAAAACTAAGAGGCCTGAAGTGGCTCCTACTCAGGCAAGGGCATGGAGACAGCCTCATCTGATGTGGAGAGTGCCTCCCAGTTCCATCTTGACCAGAAGGGCTGATGTCACAGCCAGAAGCTGCATCAGTGCCCAGGCTGAGAGATGCAGAGTGCAAAGTCAGTGGCCCTGTTCAGCAGGAAACTTGGGGCATTGGTTGGCTTAAGACAACAAAGAGCTTTACCAGTTTTATAACTGCTTCTCTCACTATGCCCAGGCAGGGAAAATAATTCATAGCCCCACTCATTGCTGAATACGGCCTTCAGCCTCAATGACCAGGGAGCTTTACCAGAGCACATATGAAGATGCACAGTCCATCCACAAACCCTGCTTACAGCAGCACTTGCAAAGAGAACACAGTCCACAACTTTTCCCATTTGCACAGCAAAACTGGTGGTCTCACCTAACCAGGGTATTCAGTGCACACTTTCCTGATTCAAGTCCCCAAGCCTGAGCTTTATAGGCCCTGGGTCCTGTCCTGCTGCTCCACCAGGGCAGGAAACCAGATTCACAGCCCCATCTACTATAGTATATATGGTTACCCTTGACTATGGAGGATAGGTGTGCCAATCTCCCAGAGAGTTGAAAATCTGTATAACATTGACTCCCCCAAAACTTAATTACTAATAGCCTACTGTTGAGTGAAAGCCTTACTAATAACACAGTAGACACATATTTTGTATGTTATATGTATTATATACTGCATTCTTGTGATATAGTAAAGAAAAAATATTGAAAAACTCCTGAGAAAAAATATAATTCTGTATTTATCAAAAATAATCCACATATACGTAGGTCTATGCAGTTCAAATCCCTGTTGTTAAAGGGACATCTGCAGTACCCAGACTTGATTATGTAATAAGCCTGACCAGAAAATTCAGGCAACTCAGAGCCCGTCCTACTCGCTTGGTAGGAAACCAAACCAGCAGTCCTATCCAATAGAGAATAGCCTGAATAGGGCTACACTAAGAAACACTGTAATTAAATTATCAATGTCAAAGATAAAGAACTTTAAAAGCAGCAAGATGAGGGGCACCTGGGTGGCTCATTTCGTTGAGCCTCAGACTTCAGCTCAGGTCATCATCTCAAGGTCCAGAAGTTTGAGCCCCTAATCAGGGTCTGTGCTGACAGCTCAGAGCCCGGGGCCTGCTTCAGATTCTGTGTCTCCCTCTCTCTCTGCTCCTCCTCTGCTTGCACTCTGTCAACTCTCCCTCTCAAAAATAAACATTAAAAAAATTTTTTAAGAAAAGCAACAAGATGAAAGAGGTTGCATATGAAGAAAGTCCCATAAGACTATAGGCAAATTTCTCAATAAACATTTTAGTTTTCTTTGAAAGGATAAGCAAAATTGACAAACCTTTAGCAAGACTGCCCAGGGCAAAAAAAAGAGAGAGGACCAAATCAACAAAATTATAAGTGAAAAAGGAGGCCTTACATATGATACGAGAAATACAAATGATCAAAGATACTACTACGAATTATATACCAACAAACTGGACAAACATATAAGCTCTGAAGACTGAATCAAAAAGAAATAGAAAATCTGAATAGATTGATTACTAGTAAGGAGATTGGGTGATTTCTGACTACTGACTCAATGAAGAAAAGCCTAGGACCAGATGGCTTCACAGGTAAATTTTATCAAATATTTTAAAAGGAATTAACATCAATCCTTCTCAGACTCTCCGGGGGTTGGGGGGGGGGGAATCAAAGAGGAGGGAACACACTGAAACTCATTTTATACTGCCAGGATTATCCTGAACAGAAGCCAGATAAAGATACTACCAGAAACAAAACTATAGGCCAAATTCCCCAATGAATATGAATGCAAATATTCTCAATGAACTATTAGCAGACTGAATTAAGCAGCACATTACAAGGATTAGTCACTATAATCATGTGGAATTTATTCCTGAGATGCAAGTATGGTTTAAAATAAGCAACAATGGGATATATCACATTAACAGAATGAAATAATCATATGATCATCTCAACAGATAGAAAAAGCATTTGACAAAAATCAACATTCACTGAAGGAAAAAAGCACTTTAGGCATAGAAAGAACTATCTCAACATAGTAAGGCCACAAGAAGACAAACCACAGCTAACATCATACTAAAAAGTTGAAAACGGTATTCTAAGATCAGGAACAAAACAAGGATGCCCACTCATGACATTCCTATTCAATGTAGTACCAGAAGTTCTAGCTAGGGCAATCAGATTAAGAAAAAAGAAAAGCCATCAGAAAGGGAATGGAAGAAGTGAAATTTTCTCTATCTTCAGATAACATGATTTTATATGTAGAAAATCCAAGACTCAATCAAAATACTGTTAGAACTAATTAACAAAATCAGTTAAGTTACAGGATACGAAATTAACATTCAAAAAAGTAGTGTTTCTAAATGCTAATAATGAATTTTCTATATTAGAAATAAGTTGTTACCATTTATAACAGCATTAAAAATAATAAAATACTTAGGAAAAATTTAATCAAGGATGTGAAATATACTCACTCTGAAAGCCACAAGACATTGATAAAAGAAATCCAAGATGACACAAATAAGTGGATTATAATAATATATATATTATATAATAATGATATATAATAGTGTAAATAGGTTCAAAAAATTTATGTTGTTAAATGTCCATACTATCAAGAGCCATCTACATAGTCCATGCAATCCCTTTCAAAATACCAATGACCTTTTCTTTTTTTTTTTTTTACAGAAATAGAAAAAAAATCTTAAAATATACATAACCATAAAAAGACCTCGAGTAGCCAAAGAAATCCTAAGAAAAAAGAACAAAACAGGAAACATCATACTTCCTAATTTCACCCTACACTATAAGGCTATAGTATTTAGAGCAGGATATAATTGGCATTAAAAATAGAACTAGACCAAGAAAACAGAATTTAGAGCCCAGAAATAAAAGTATATATAGACATTTAATGTATGACCAGGGAGTCAAGAATATTCAATGAAGAACAGTCTCTTTAATAAATGGTTCAGGAGGAATTGGATATTCACATGCAAAAGAATAAAACTTGACTCCTATCTTACACCACTAACAAAAGTTAAATTGAAATGGATTAGAGACTTAAGTGTAAGACCTGAATCCATAAAACTCCTCAAAGCAAACATAGGGGAAAAACTTGACGGGAGTCTTGGTAATGCTTTTACAGAAATCACACCTAAAGCACAAGTAACAAAATCCGGAATAAACAAGATGACATCAAATTAAAAAGCTTCTGCCTTGCAAAGGAAACCATCAACAAAGTGAAAAATCAACCAAAAAGTGGGAGAAAATATTTGCGAACCATGTATCTGATAAGGGGTTGATATCCAATGTATATAAAGAACTCTTACAACCCCCAAATAATAATAATAATAATCCAATTAAATAGGGGCAAAGAATATGAATCTTTTTTCCCCCCAAAGAAGACATAGGAATGGGCACAGGTACAAGAAAAATTGCTCAACATCACTAGTCTTCAGAGAAATTCAAAATAAAAGCAAAATTACCACCTCATCCCAATTAGAATGGCCCTCATCAAAAAGACAAAAGATAACAAATGCTGGCATGTATGTTGAAGACAGGGAACCCTAATGCACTGTTAGTGAGGTTATCGACTGGTGTAGCCACTATAGAAAATGGCAGGCAGTTTAGGGAGTTTCCTATAAAAGTTAAAAAGAGAACTAGCATATGATCCAAAAATTTCACTTTGGGGAATATATCCAAAGGAAATGAAAACAACTCAAAAAACACTGTATTCCCACTGTATTCCCACTGCCCATGTGGCATTATTTACAATAACCAAGAGATGGAAACAAATTAAGGGTCCACCGATGGATAAATGAATAAAGAAGTTGTGGTGCATACATACACACATACACACACAACGATAATTCAGCCATAAAAAAACAATGGGGAAATGCTACCATTTTTGACCAAATGGATGAAACTTGAAGGCATTATGGTAAGTGTAAAATAGAATGACAAATACTACATGATCTCACTTATATGTGGAATCTAAAAAATAAAAAATCCACCAAATTTATAGAAAAGGATCAGATTTGTGGCTACCAGAGATACAGGTGAGTGCAAGGAGAATTGAAGGAAGGTGGTCAAAAGGTACAAATTTCTGGTTATAAAATAAATAGGGTACTAGTTACATAACATACGATATGTTGACTACAATTATCACTGCTATAAGATATGTAGGAATTATTCTTCTATTTTATCTATACAAGATGATGAATGTTAACTAAACCTATTGTGGTGACCATTTCCAGTGTCTGTAAATCAGACAATCATGTTGTACACCTTAACCTTATATAGTGATGTATGTCAGATATTTAATAAAACTGGGAGGAAAACTAGAATTGTGCCCACTTCCTTTTTTCTGAGTTAGTGAAAATTTTTGAAATATTTTCTGTCTAAAACCATTTGTATACATATGCAAACCTTTATTTCACATATATACTAATCTACTCAAAATTCAAATTGTGAGTAACTTGTACAATATCTCCATACAACATTTCTTCCCAACCCATTATTCTTTCAATTAAATCAATGCCAGCCATTCTCTTTTCTCTGAACCTCTTACCTCATTATTTCTATTTTTGTCTCTGATTTTATGAAAGCAATCAGAGCTTAGCTCTAGTTCTTGCTTTTTCAAGGACTTCCTTCTGTTCTTTCTCTTTCTATCTTTTAAACCCGATTATGAAATCTTGTGTTGCATTTTTTAATACTAGTTGGTAATTGTGCTTTCTTATCCAGTTAATCTCTTTTATGTATATATATTTTCTATCTGAGAAAACTCTACTTTTCTATCACTGAAGGGTAGGACAGTTTTTCTTATTCATAGCGTGTGTGTGTGTGTGTGTGTGTGATGAATAAATTATGGAAGAATATATAATAACTGTGGCTATCTTCCAGCTCTTTATTTTTTAGGATTAGGTTGTTCATACTCCTCTGAATCTTTTCAACTTTTATCTACAGGATTTTATATAGCCAACAACTCCCACCCACCTGTTCTTTGCCTGCATAAGGCAATACAGAGGATTCACTGGCCCAATTATACAGTCTTGCCCCCTGAGCTAACATTCTGCCATGCTCACCGGCACAGCTACCTAAGCTTGTGTGACTGCTCCTGATGAGGGGACATTTTTTCTACGGCAGTTCATATTTATGTTGTTTCCTTATTCAAATAGTTGAGTTGATTTTTAGTTATTCATGTCCAAATGCTATACAGTCATAATGATAAGAGGAAATTGGGAATAATAGTACTACATATTGCCAGAATATTTATTATCCAAGAAGTAGATAGAAAGTAGTACCTTGGAAGCAATTTTCTCTTTAAATCACCATTGTCTTGACTCTTGTCTAGAAGACTCACTTGACAGAAACCCAGATAACCACTCTCATTTATATACAGTGTCCATCTTATCCATAAAATAATGTATTCCTGAATTTCACATTAATACACAATTAAGCTCTTTAATCAATATATTAATTATCCTCCTTTAAAACATTTAGCAATTCAAAAATCCCCCCACTACCTTTTGCCTACTTTTTCCTGATAATATTTCATGATTTGACCAATTAGGTAGAGGGCAGGTTAATAATTTTAAAAGTCTTTGAGAAGACTTTAATGTTCAGCTATCTTACTGTAGATCAAATACTTTAGTAATTATAATACAAAGTTGAAGCTAAACACATAAATCATTGAACAATTTTGCTTGCAAAAAGATAGCCTGTTTCCCTTGGCTGCTTCTCACAACTCCTATCAATTACAAATTCACATTCAGAAGGTAAATCTGAAAAATCTTGATGTTAATGTACAAAATCTCAGTATTTGATGTTATGAAAAGGGACTTATGCATGAAATATTCAACTATAGCATTAGAAAACTATCTACTCACAAATTAAATTTAGCTTAATTTCATGATTTAGGAGGCAAAGTATCTAACTTCACCCCTCTCTGGACTGCATTTTGATTGATTGTTTTTTGAAAGAATGCCTCTGAATAGTTAAAAAAAAAAAAAAATCAGTCCAAGAGAACTGGAGATTATGCCCCGGTTCATGGATTTGGGCATCCAGGGGAACACAGCCACTATCACACGAGTTCAGATAACAAACGTCTGCCCTGGTTATCAGCAAGCAATGAAAGAAAGATCTTCCTAAGAAATATGAATAGTGTGAACTAGCACTGAAACATGTTGACACGTAACAGTTAACTGAAGTTCATTTGCTCATTTTATCAGAATTCACTGAAGTATATCTACCCTTAGGATATAAAAGTAAATAAGGCGAAAACCCTTGCCTACAAGTCTGTGGTCCAAGGTTGAACCAGAATGCTATTATTTTAGGGGAGTAAAAGAGATAAAAATAGACATGGAGTTTTAATGAAGGCATAGAATAACTCTTTGTTGAACCTATACCATTGAACCCACCACCACAGGATCAGAACCCATTTTAGGAAAACAGAAGCAAGTGGTGGGAAAATCACAACTCTTTATCCTCTCACTTCGTCATCGACATCTTGGCATCAGTTTTCCACCCCTGTGTATCTTCTACTACTTCCCTCATTGCTAACTTCCAAAGACATTTATACCTGCCACTATCATCTCTCTGCTATCAAAAAGCATCTGAAACATATTCACACTTAATAATAGATGACCTAAATTCCAAGCCATTATTTCCTTCCAAAGGTATCTGCATTTTAACCAGAAAAAAACAAAAGAGTAGTAGTCAAGTTTGAAGAATATCAAGCAGCCGGCTGCCGGCAAACCAGACTTTGAGGTTGGTTTGTACACCACCTATACCTAAATCTCCCTGCTGAAGAGGAACACAACATAGAAAAAGTGGTGAGACAGGATTGATAATACAAGTTCAATGAAGGAAGGAATAATTCACTACTACCAGCTCTCAGTGGCACAAATTCCTCCTATTCAAGTTTGTCGTCATTACGTTGATAAATTATGGTATTGAACCTCACCTGGTGAAGCTCTGAATCTTGGTGGAATGGGAATCAAAGTTAAATATAGTGTTTCCTTTGGCAGTTCTGTTAAGGGTACCCTTGGCACTCTTATTCCCACAGTAGCAGCATGGGATAAATTGATCTTTCATCAATATTACTTTTCAGCTTCGTCCTGGTAAGGGGAGAAGAAAAAAAAGCCCTTAGTCATTGCTGCTGCTTCTATATTTGAGAAATTGAGACTAGTCTAAAGGTGCTCAAGAGTTCCTTCTCTGCTCAGTATAAAAAAACCATGCTTGAATTTGGTGTGGCCTTACAATGTTTATTGCAGCTGTTTAGAACTAAAATATACAGAAAAATTAGTTGGAATGCACTTACTAAAGTTGTGTCTCCACGCTAATGCTATGGTCATTTCTGGAGGTGGTACTATTGGTGATAATTCAACCTTAAAAAAACTAAAATATTTAGATTTTTATTTCCTTTGGGTGTAATTTAGGTTTCTGCTTAAATATAAGCATCTTAACTTCAGTCTGAAGTTGGGGACATATTTTGTAGAGAGTTGTGGACTCATCTTCTTACTCTGAAAGCTCTAGGAAAGAAAGTAAGTTTTTATTTTTATTTTTCCTTCTCTCTTTTTAGTTCATTTACCTTTGCCTGACCTGGCAATACACCAAAGCTCCTTGGTGAAACTTATGTATACAGAGTGCTAAATTAGAGGTGATAATGGTTTACTGTGGCAAGGTTTCAAAATAGAAGAAAAGTTTTCCAAAATAGATTGGGAGAGAAGAAATGAAAGGTTGTATCTGAACATCCATGAGCACATTTTTCTTCATCAAAGAGAAAACACTTTAAAAAAAAAAGAGCCTAAAAGTTAGCCCCAAACAGAGATTAATTTTAATTAAGGCTCAGAAAAAGATGACAAGTATATTGATAAATGACTTTCTTTTCTTTGCTTTCCCTTTTATTTCTTTTCACGGTCTAAATGCTTGAGGTCAGAAGATTTTCCAGGCTTCAGCAAACACTTATTACAGAGTAAGAAATCATGGCACTTTCAGGTGTTCCAAGTAGATCTGCTAGTGTTGGGAAAGGTAGGAAGCGGAGATGCTTTCCCAAATTTCACAACCCAGTTAGTCTAAACCGTTCATCAACCTTTTGCTAGCTAAAAAAACACTGATCTACGCACCATGATGACGACAAAGATGGATAAACTTAAAGGAATTCTATCTGTTATGCTGCTGACACAAATGTACGGGGAATGTAGAAGTGACCAAGTGGAGGCAGGGCGGGAACTTAAAAGGTCATGGAGAGGAAAGGGGGAATTCAGACTTCAGTTAACCAGAAAGGGTGCTATGTCCACATGAACGTAAATCTGGACCTAAAGTACCGAAGGGAAAGGAAACCTACTATTGATAAAGTACCTACTATGTGTTAAGCACTTCAGTAAGTGGTTTATATATACCTTCTCATTTAATTACAATAATCTTATGAGGTAGATATTTCCCAGATGAGAAAACAGCGACTCAAAATGAATATATAATGACCTCCAATGGATGTCCCGAATTAAAATCTGTATTATCAACATGGATTCCACGCAATTAGTGCCACTTGAAGTGAAAAAATATGCAACTGCTGGATTATTCAGATTCAATTTCATTATAATATTACACCCTTAAGGGGCAATCTCTACCCTTTATCTACTTCAAGATTCATCATGGTGAGTCATGTTCAGAGTTAACAACATTCTTTCAGAGATATAATCAGACCTACCTCCCATTCTTTAAAAAGAAACCTTAATTTCAAAAAAAAAATTTCCATATACAAATTGAAAGAATAGCCATACATTAACACTTGTATACTTTTCATTTAGATTCAACACAAAATTCTGGCACATTGGCTTTTTCACTCCACCTATCCATGGTCAGCTCCCTCTCCTTCCTTCCCCCTCTCCTTCACTCTCTCCTTTGTTTTAGAAAATATCCCACAATCAGGGTTTGTACAATTATTTCCTTATGATTACATCAGGAAAACTTTTTTTTGAAGCCAGAACACCATGTAACAGGGTAATTTATTTTCCACTGTATTATACTAGAGGCACAGGATTCTGAAATTCTACCATTTCTGCCATGTATTTTAGTTGTTATATAACAATGTGCCTTGGGCTTTATGATATATGTAAAAACAAAGTTTATGACAATCACAGCATATACATCAAGCAGAAAAAAATAAACTACACTATTGTAAATTTGCTAAAGTATATGTGCTGTAACATTATCACTTGAAAGTAGACTATAATTAAACATGTACACTATGGGGGCACCTGGGTGGCTCAGCCGGTTAAGTGTCCGATTCGGCTCAGGTCATGATCTCACGGTTTGTGGGTTCTAGCCCCGTGTTGGGCTCTGTGCTGACAGCTCAGAGCCTAGAGCCTGCTTTGGATTCTGTGTGTCTCTCTCTCCCCGAACCTCCCCTGCTCACGCTCTCTCGCTCTCTCTCTCTCTCTCTCTCAAAAATAAAACATTAAAAAAATTAAAAAAAATGTACACTATGAATCCTAAAGTGATCGCTAAAACAACAATATAAAGGAGGGGAGCCTGGTGGCTCAGGGGGTTAAGTGACCAACTCTTGATTTCAGCTTAGGTCACAGTCTCCCCGTTTGTGAGACTGAGCACCACAGCCGGCTCCGTGCTGACAGCAGGGACCCTGCTCCATATGCTCCCCCTCTCTCTGCTGTCTCTCAAAATAAGTAAATGAACATTAAAAAAATATAGTTAAAAGACCCCCCCCCCAAAAAAACCAAAGGTGGGGGGGTTAAATAGTCATCTAAACCCAAAGAAGGCAGAAAAAGGAAAAGCAAAGTAGTGGAGGCGGGCCAAGGCAGGGATTCAGGAATCCGCTGAACTCCCCTCCTCCCAGGACACACTGAAAAGCTCCCCTCTGAAGAGGCCGGAGAAGTAGCCGAACAGATCCTCCACCTCAGCAAAGGACAGAGGAGTCTCATGCAGTCAAGTTGAAGAGAAGGAGAGGCAGTCTGGCCATGAATCCCACCATCTGCGACCACCCACCATCCAGGTGGGGAACCTCGCCAACCCAGAGCCTCCGAGAAGCAGACAGTTCACACCGCACCGCACGCAGGCGCCCCAGCTTTCAGGCCCGCACCGGAGCGACAAGCCCTCAAACCTCTGGCCGTGAAGAACGGCGGAGCGCACTGCCCGAAGGTCCCAAGAGTTTCAGCAAACTGAGAGCTACGCTTCAGGAGCTCACGTGCAGATGCGCTTGCCACAGGGCCCTTCACAGAAAAGGCCGTTTGAGAAGCACCCAGACTCCAGGAGAAGGAGATACAAAGGAGATCAAAGAAGATTTGCTACTCTTAAAGTGCCTGCTGGAGGGGAAGAGGCTCGCGGAGATACTCTCTGGGGACAGAGGCACTACTGTCTTCCACCTTGCTAAAGCCCGCGTGCCATCTCTGCTCTCCAAGTATCAGGGACCCTCCTCTGCGCTCTCCCTCCGCCTTGCTGAAGTTGGCAACCACCATCTTTTACTTTTCTTCCTTGGCAAATACTCCTTCACGCTCTCCCTCGGCCAAGCTTTTACAGGTGTCTGGTGCCCCGGTTTTTGCAGCTGTGGCCCAGGGGACACTCTGGCTGCTGGGCTTTTAACACTGTTCTTTTGGCCATTTTAAGATATGCTCTCGAATCACTGTAAGTTGTTACAAATCTGTGTTTGACCTTCCTGAGGATTCAGTGGGAAGGTCTAAAATCTCAGAAGTTAGTACCAAAGACTAAAACATAGGTGACTTTTGGTTTCAGTTCTGGCCTGGAAAGAGCCATGCAAGTTTGTCACTTCAATCCTTAAAACAAGAAAATGTTTGATAAGCTGAAAAGCATGGACCCACCAGAGAACTAAGGTCCTGGAAGGCAAATCACCACTCCAATATTAAGAGATGCAGGCGCACCAGTGAGATGCAGCATCAGATCTGCTTATCTGAAGCAGCGGTTACTGGAAACACAGCCCACTCTTTCTGAGGAAGAGGCCTGTTTTTATGTCCAAGATCTCTGGCCGAAGGGACAGGCTTCCAGTCTGGCCTAGAGAGGGTTCTCGGGGAAGAGAGGCCGGCAGACACAACCTTGTGCTCTCCCTCTACCCCACACCAGCTTGCTAGTCTCTCCTGGAGAGGAACTTATGCCCTTGTCTGATCCCCGAATTTTTGCAGCTGCTGCCAGTGTACAACTAGATCACCCAGCTCCACAGGACTGTCACCACTGGATTAAGAGTTCTTGAAAGGCTACTAGGCTTAGGGAACACAAAGAGGCAACAAAACCAGGAGCTCAGTCTTCTGTGAAAGACGTCTATAAGCCTATTAACATAGCTGCAGCCCTAAGAGGCAGATTTCTAGTTAAACTCCACACACATCTAGGAGGTGACCGTGAACGTTCCCAGAGACGTCGGAAGACGGGCACGTTGTGCTCTTCCTCTGCTATGCTCCAGAGCACCAGTATCTCTCAGACCTATGGCCCATATCTGGTGCACCAGGTTTTGTGTCTAATTCCCTGTTTTTTTGGGCTGCCACACAGGAAACCTCCCTGGATTGCCTAGTTCTGGTGGCCAGGTGGGGCTTGCATTCCTGTGCACCATGAAAATATAAGAGAAAAAACATTTTGGCAGACCACAACCTCCAGGGCACTGTACAGACAGCAGACTGAACTATGCCCCCAGCCTATCTGTGGAAGAGGCCTATTGACTTGTCCTGAAGCTTAGGCCTGAGGGGCAGGCTCTAGGCTGCCCACACACCTAGAGTCTATGGAGGCGCTTTCAGGGAATGCAGCCTGGGGGACACCGTCTTGGCGTTCTCCCCCTGCCTCCCTCCAGCTCACTGGTACTCCCAGAAAGGAACTTATGCCCTCATTTAGAGCCCCAATTTTTGTGAGCAGCACCTAAGGGACACCTCCAGATCATCTAGTATGGAGGCTGGCAGGGTTTCCAACTGTATACTTCCACATGACTAAATATACTTGCACACTTTAAAATTTTTTAATGTTTATTTATTTGAGAGAGAGAGAGAGAGAGAGAGAGAGAGAGAGAGAGAGAGAGAGAGAGAGTGAGAATGAGAATGAGTGGGGGAGGGGCAGAGTGAGAAGGAGACACAGAATCCAAAGCAGGATCTAGGCTCCAAGCTGTCAGCACGGAGCCCAACGCGGAGCTTCAACTCACAAGCTGTGAGATCATGGCCTGAGCCGAAGTTGGATGCTGAACTCACTGAGCCACCCAGGGCCCCCACACTTGCACACTTTAAAAGTTGTCACCTGAAGCTTTAGTTTCCAATCAGTATGACATTCAGTGCTGCCAGAGATTCCCTGCTTTGGGACACTGGCAGATCATGGCATAGGCTCAACAGGGAGCTATGAAAAATAAAATAAGCTACTTGGACAATCACAAAGGTTCAAGGTACAACCAAGAGCTAGGGCAAGTCTGAATACTAAGGACCATCTCCTACATGAGGCCACGCCTTCAAAACTGGAAGAGGCGGCTATTTCATCAATACATAGAAACAGAGTCAAACAACATAAAGAAACACACTGGGCCCTGTGCTGAGTGTGCAGAGCCTGCTTAGGATTCTCTCTCTCCCCCTCTCTCTCTGTCCTTTCCCTGCTCATGCTCTCTCTCTTTAAAATAAATAAAATAATAAATAAACTTTAAAAAAAACATATGAAGGTATAAATATCAATAAAGAGGTAAATATCTGTAAATTAGTGGATTAATTAAAGGGAGAAGTAATAAAAACAACTAGAGCTATAGTAATCAGATACGGGACGCAGAATGATAAGGGCGAGGTGGGCTCCACCCTCTACACCAAGGCCAACCTCATCCTGTGCCAACGCGACTATCTGAGGCTTTTTGGCACCACAGGAAACTGCGCCGCCTGCAGCAAGCTCATCCCAGCCTTTGAGATGGTGATGCGGGCCCGGGATAATGTATATCACCTCGACTGCTTCGCTGGCCAGCTGTGCAACCAGAGATTTTGTGTGGGAGACAAATTCTTCCTGAAGAACAACATGATCTTGTGTCAGATGGACTATGAGGAGGGACAGCTCAATGGCACCTTTGAATCCCAGGTTCAGTAATGCCCGGCGCCTGGCCTCCAGGCCCATCTGTCCGTCTGCCTGTCTGCCCGTCTGCCCACCTGCCTGGCCGACCAGCCACTCTCCTGCCGATTAGAACTCCTCCGTCCTCGATGGGAGGGACGGCCCTTCCTCCGCTGCCCGTCTGTGTGTGACCCCTCCTGGGGCCAGGCTGGGCCTGTACAGTCTGTCTTCTGTATATAAATGGGAACATTTATTTTATGAGAAAAAAAAATGCAACATCAAAAACATAAAACATGCGAGGGCAGGAGAGTAAACATGTAGAGTTTTAGAATGCATTCAAACTTATCAACTCAAACTAGACTTACAAACATAAATTGTTATATATAAGCCTTATGGTAACCAGAAAATAAAAACCTACAGGAGATACACAAAAGTTATGAAGAATCTAAGCATATCACTAAGAAGAGGCATCAAACCACAAAGGAAGACAGAAAACAAAAAAAGAAAACAGAGAGGAACTACAAAACAGCCAAAAATAATTTTAAAAATGGTAAGTACATACCTATTAATAATTACTTCAAATGTATATGGACTAAATTCTTCTATGGAAAGGCATACAGTGGCTAAACGGATCAAAAACAAGACCCATCTATATGCTGCCTACAAGAGACTCACTTCAGATGGAAGGACACACACGGCTAAAACAGAAGGGAAGGAAAAAGACCTCCCATTAAAATGGAAACCAAAAGAAAACTGGGGTAGCTATATGATCTGAGACAAAACAGACTTTAAAACAAAGATTGTAATAAGGATAAAGAAAAGCATTACATAATAAAAAGATCTAACAATAAGATGTAACTTTTATAAATATTTATGTTCCCAATACAGAAGCACCTAAATACAGATAGCAAATATTAACAAATCTACTAGGGAGAAATAGATAGCATTATAGTAATAGTAGAGGTCTTTAATACCCTACTTACATCAATGGATAGCTCTTCAAGACAGAAAATAAATGAGGAAACACTGGCTCTAAAGGACATATTAGACTAGACGAACTTAGATAAATACGGAACATTTCATTTAAACGGAGAATACACATTCTTCTCATGAGCACAAGGAACTTCCTCCAGGATACACGATATATTAGTCCACAAAACGTCTCAATAAATTTAATAAGACTGCAATCGTATCAAGCATCTTTTCCAATCACAATAGTATAAAATCAGAAATCAACAGAAGAAAACTAGAAAGTTCACAATTACAAGGAGGTTAAACAAAATGCTACTAAACATCCATGAATTAATAAGGAAATCAAAGGAAAAATACCTTGAGAAAATGAAAACACAACACGCGTGAGGCAGCTAAAGCAGTTCTCACAGTTAGGTTCATAATGATAAAGGCTTACCTCAACAAACACCACCAAATTATCAAGTAAATTACCTGTCTTTAAACTTCAAGGAACTAAAAAAGAAAAAAAGATAGTCTGAAAATAGAAGGAAAGAAAACAAAGATCAGAAAGGAAATAAATGAAATAAAGACAACAAAACCTTTAATGAACTTTTAAGCTGGTTCATACAAAGGTAAATAAAATTGACAAACCTTTAGCTAGACTCACCAAGAAAAAGGACTCAAAATCAGACATGTAAGATGTTACAGTTGATATTACAGAAATACAAAAGATCATAATCAGCATATATGAATTATGCCAACAAACTGGACAACCTAGATGAAACATAATTTTTTAGACACATATATTCTCCCAAGACTCCATCAGGAAGAAATAGAAAAATATGAAAAGGCCAAATAGTAGTAAAAAGATGGAAGATTTTTGATTACTGATTCAAAGAAACAGAAGTCCAAGACCAGAGAGTATCACTGGTGAATTCTACCAGACATTCCAAAAAGAATTATTACCAATTCCTCTCAAACTCTTCCAAAGAAAACAAAAACAAAAAAAACAAACAAACAAAACAAAACCAAAACACACACTCACACACAAAACAAAAAGCACTGAAGAGGAGGGAATGTTTCCAAACTCATTTTTATAAGGCCAGCTGCACCCTGACCAATATCCCTGATAAACGCAGATGTAAAACTCAACAAATATTAGCAAACTGATTTCAACAATACATTAAAAGAATCATACATGGGGCGCCTGTGTGGCTCAGTCAGTTAAGCGTCCGGCCTCAGCTTAGGTCATGATCTCACAGTTCGTGGGTTCAAGCCCCACATGGGGCTCTGTGCTGACAACTAGCTTTGAGCCTGGAACCTGCTTCAGATTCTGTACCTCCCTCTCTCTCTGACCCTCCCTGCTCATGCTGCTGCTGTCTCTCTCAAAAATAAAAATTAAAAAAAAAACATAAAAAAAAAGAATCATACACTATGACTAAGTGGTATTTATTACAGGAATGCAAGTGTGGTTCAACACCTGCAAATCAATCATTTGATACACCACATTAACAAAATAAAGGATAAAAATTAGATGATTATCTTAATAGATACAAAAAAGCATTTGACGAATTCAACATCTACATATGATAAAAACTCTCAGCAGAGTGGGTAAAGATGGAAATGCCTGACCATAATAAAGACCATATATAATAAGCCCATAGCCAACTGCATTCTCAACTGTGAAAAGCTGAAAGCTTTTCCTTTAAGATCAGGAAAATGACAAGAATGCCTACTCTCAACACTTTTATTCAACATTGTATTAGAAAATTCTAACAAGAGCAATTAAGCAAAAAAAAGACAAAAGGCATCTAAACTGGAAAGGAAGCAAACTATCACTCTCTTTGAATTAAATGACTTTATATATAGAAAAGTCCCAAAGACCACCCAAAAACTGGAGACTAAACAAATTCAGTAAAGTTGCAGAATACAAAATCAACATACAAAAATCTGTTGTGTATCTATACACTAATAACAAAGTACCAGAAAAACAATTCCATTTACAGTTGCATAAAAAATACCAACAGAAACACATGTAACCTAGGAGGTGAAAGACTTGTATATTGAAAACAACCTGTACACTGAAGACAAATAAAACAGAAAAATGTTTCAGGCTCACGAGTTGGAAGAACATTGTTAAAATGTTTCTACTATTTAAGCTCTCTACAGATTCAATGCAACATCTATCAAAATTCCAATGACATTTTTCCAGAGAAATAGAACACAATTCTAAAATTGTTATGGAACCACAAAAGATCCCAAATAGCCAGAGCAGGCTTAAAGAACACGGCTGGAGGTACCAGGCTCCCCGATTTGAAATATATTACAAAATTACAGTCATCAAAATATTATGGTATTCATGTAAACACAGACACATAGATCAATGGAAAAGAATTAAGAGCCTGTAAATCAACCCACACATATATGGGCAATTGATGACAGAGGAGGCAAGAATATATGATGGGGAAAGGACAGTCTCTTCAATAAATTGTGTTGGTAAAACTACACAGCCACATGCAAATCATGAAACTATACTATTATCTCATTCCACAGACAAAAATGAACACCAACTATATTAAAAGATTTGAATGTAGGACCTGAAAGCATAAAACACATACAAAAAAAACATAGGCAGTACACTCCTTTATATTGGTCTTGAAGGTTTCTTTGGATTTAACAGCAAAAGCAAATTCAACAAAAGCAAAAATTAACAAGAGGGACTACACCAAACTAAAAACCTCTGGACAGCAAAGGAAACCATCATGAACAACAAAAAAGGAAATCTACTAAATGTGAGAACGTATCTGTAAGTCATATATCAGAAAAGGAGTTAATATCCCAAAATATAAAGATCTCTTACAAATCAGTAGCAAAAGTCAAACAACCTGATGTTTAAATGGGCAGATTAGGGCACCTGGGTGGCTCAGTTGGTTAAGGGTCTGACTTCAGCTCAGGTCATGATCTTGCTGTTAGTGAGTTTGAGCCCTGTGTTAGGCTCTGTGCTGACAGGTCAGAGCCTAGAGCCTGCTTTGGATTTTGTGTCTCCCTCTCTCCCTCTCTCCCCCTCTCCCCCTCTCCCCCTCTCC